>OY978504.1:2319224-2919224 GCA_963854855.1 Nasturtium officinale
GTAATTCTTAAACCGTTTCTCTTAACTATATATAAGTAATTTAAAGAAAAATCAATAGATATGTAGACACGAGGATGCTCGTTTTCATATTGATCATTCATTATATGAAGAAACATTAGTTGAACTGTTTTTTGTTCTGTTTGTTAGCAGATACGATCCTGACAATGACGAAAGTGTGTCCTAAAGCCGAAGAAAAGATAGTGAATGAAGCAGTGGTTGATCCAATATCAGCAGATGTGAGTTTTGCTTCTAATCATTTTCCATCATACAAGTTAGGGCCTGATGATCAGATTCTTGATGAACCTGAGGAAGATGACAAATGTCCATCAGTGAAAGATGTCGTTGATAAAGAGACAGGAGATTTGTCAGATCAGCACAAGCGCCTTTCAGTTCGTGATCTCGCTTGCAAATTCGACAAGAATTTAGCTGCAGCTGCGAAATTAGTTGACGAGGTGCCACCATGGCTCTACTTTTCTTCCTGTTATTATGTGTCTGTTTTTTAAATAAATGGTCTCATAACCGTATTACTAACTAGCATTGTCTTTCTTGTTTTGTTGGAATATTTTAGGCAAAGTTAAATGAGGTAGCTTCTTTGGAAGGACATGTTATGCTAAAGAAACTTAGAGATGCTTTAGAATCCATGAGAGGTCGAATGGATGGACGTAACAGGGAAGAGGTGGAAAGAGCTATCTCCATGGTTAGCCTTTCTTACTTCCTTTACCCGTAAACCGCTATAGAACACTCTTGGCTACCATATCCACTTCTTCTTTTCCTCTATCATTCTGCAAATATATTGTTTTACGCCTTTAGTGTGACTTGAATCAACTGTGAAGGATGTAAATCAAAACTATGCAGTTTTGTTGTCTTGTAGGTTGAGGCCCTTGCCGTTAAGTTAACACAAAATGAAGGTGAACTAATTCAAGATAAATTTGAAGTGAAGAAACTGGCAAGATTTCTCAAGCAGGTATCTGTCCATTTCATAATAAATATAAGTTTTGCAGTTATGTGTAGCCTCAATTCTCTTCTAGATTGGCTACTTCTTTCAACTCTCAAACTAAGGCTGATTCATCGTCTTCTTAGGCTTCAGAAGATGCAAAGAAGTTGGTAAACCAGGAAAAGTCGTTTGCTTGTGCTGAAATAGAGAGTGCACGAGCTCTTGTGATGAGACTTGGAGGGGCATTTGAAGAACAGGAGCTTTGTTCTAAAGCTTCTCGAGCTCAGGGACCGGTCTGTATCAGTGTGAATTCTTTTAATATGTTTTGTTATGACATAAAAGGAGAAGAATCTTAAATTACTAGTATGTTCGATTTCACAGAATGTGGAGAAATTAGTTGAGGAGGTTCAGGAGGCTAGAAGAATTAGACGGATGCATCAACCAACCAAGGTCCAATTCCACATTTCTGTTATGAGAATGTCTATTTACTTGAGTAGTGATCTTTCTGAAACTAGAATCCAAATGTTCTTCATGATTTTGATGGCTTACATCAAAAGTTATAAACTATGTGCTTTATAATTTAGGTGGTAGGTATGCAACACGAGCTTCATGATATAAAAAGTCAAATCCAAGATAAGTCTGCATATTCAGTTAAGCTTCAAAGAGAGGTATACTAAGTGTCTTGCTCACTTCTTGTTCTTCTTTTATTACGAAGCCGTCTTTTCTCTAAAAACCGCAAATATTCATAGATAGCAATAATCAAGAGAGCCGAGGGGTCAAAGTCTTGTCCATATGTTCTGGACGGTGCACAAAGTCTTGGATCGTGCCTAATAATCCGTGCTTCCTTGGACAGTGCTTTAGATATTTCCAACTGTTCAGTCCAGTGGTACCGGGCAGCATCTGAGTGTAGTCGAAGAGAAGCTATATCTGGTATTTGGCGTTCTCTCTTTCCTTTGATCATTTGGTTTTATACATAGAAGAATATCAAAGATTCATTTACTCAAAAGTTATCAAATTATGATGGTTCAGTGAGATACCTTTGAAATTATAGATTCTGAGCTTTAGCTTGACCACCAGTTCATATGTTCTATCTCAGGTGCCAATCAATCCGTATATGCCCCAGAACCTTTTGATGTCGGAAGAGTGATTCAAGCGGACATTCTTTCTAACGGCCAGAAATTCACTGTTACAACCGACGGTCCAATTAATACTGGTTGGTGTTACAAGACTTTGTTTGATACTTTCAAGTACCTTCTGCAAAATCCTCATACGTTTCATAATCAAACCATAATTTCTGCAGCTGCTGGTTTACAATCACGAGTTGAATCACTCCTGCGCAAATCTAACAGTGAATTTACTGTATGTTTACATTTTCCCTTTTCCTCTATGGAAGAAAATTTTGCATAAGACAGTTCTTATTCTTGATCTAATAAATAGACATATTGAACTTCTTCTCAGGTGGTTATATCACAGATGAATGGCCAAGATCATGGATCACGATCCCATGTCTTTACTGTTGGAAAGACGAGGATAAAGCTGTCCCGAGGATGGATCACAAAGGCCAGAGATATATATTCAACCGCCATGCAGGTAATCTAGAGCCTCTCTCACTGTATTCACTCTCTGTCTCTTTCTTTGGCTTTATTAAAGTTTCTTTCTTACAAGTTCCAAATGGTTGTATTACATTTCAGCTGTGTGGAGTGAGAGGCAATGCTAAAGTTCCTGCAAAGGCATTGTTCTGGCAACCAAGAAAGGGTCTAACTTTCTTACTAACTTTTGAGTCAGAGCAAGAACGTAATGTAGCCTTAGTTCTCTCCCGGAAATATGCATATGATTGCAATGTGAGTAAAAATAACCAACACAAAATCCAATATTTCTGAATAGCCTTGCCTATTTTAAATACAGTCACTCTATAGGAAAATTCTGTTGTAGGCAACAATTTTGAATCAATTTAAATCATGCAGGTCACTCTGGTTGGACCAGACGATTGAGCTAAAGAAAGGAGCAACCTTTTTCGATTAAATCTCTTGAGTTTTCTTCTAAAGCACGCGGCTACTTGGAGTGCTGTTATGTTTGAAAGAAGAAGAAGAATGCTAAGCAGCTTCGGATTCTCCACTAATACAGTGTTGCTGCATAGTTTTAGGCAGAAGCACATTTTGTGTGTGTGTGTGTGTTTTTTGGGCATGATATTGATCACTAGTTTGAGGTGGTTGATATTTTCTGATATGATTTGATTGGTTTGTTTGTTTGAGTGGTTTAATTTTGTGTCCAGCATTGCTAGTTAGATTTTTTTTTTTTGTGTGTGAGATTTGTTATCAAGATTTGCTTGTAAATTGTAAGTAATAAAAGTGAAAACAAATTCTTTAGAAAAAATATTTTAGTAAAATGCAATCTCAGGTATTTTAACTTTTGCATTATCTGATGATGCAAAATGATCCAAATGTCAAAGGATACATCAAACATGGATGATTTGGACATACATAGATCATATTTGAAATACTTTAATTAAAGCCGAATAATAAGATGATGTCATGGCGATTTTTATACCTCTCTTCAATTTATGACCCTCGATATGAAATAACGAAAATATCCTTCATATTTATTTAAAATTCTCCAGTACAACTGGGTACAACTGACTACCAGTCGTACCCAGTCGTATCATATACTTTGTACAACTGACTAGCAGTCGTACGCAATATGCCCGCAATATCCCATAGTCGTACTCACTTGTACCCAGTCGTACCGGATACATAGTACAACTGACTATTAAATCCGCAATAAATCCCTAGTCGTACCAGTTATACCCCAAATCCCAAATTCGAACCCCGGTCGCGCGTACGCGCGCGGGAAATCCCGAACCACTGGCCTACCGTGTTTTTCTTAATATTGTATACAATTATATATATATACATATTTAATCGATTTTCGAAATTAAATTGTCTTTTTATCAGAATAGGCATGTGAGATTGATTTGTTGCGGGGCATATTAGCAATTTCCCCCCCCCCCCATTAGTTGTCTGAAAATTTTGTTCCTTGTTTCCTTTCCTCTTTCACTCTTTCAGTCCATCGTCGAACCAAATCACGACCCAACATTTTGATCCTAGTTTTGTTTTCTGGTGAGTTCGAATCAAATCAATGGGAAAAATCCCAGTTGAAATCTGTTTGATATCAGCGAGAGGGCTACACGTAGGAGGAATTGGAATCGGATCGTCTCTACTAAAATACCAATGGTACGCCGTTGGATGGCTTAATCCAGAAGACAAGTACTGCACCACAATGGATGCTTCAAGATCAGATAATCCTGTTTGGAGAACAAAGTTTGCTACTTTACTCGATGATTCCGCGATTCAAGATTCGAAATCGGCTTTACATGTCCAGGTTTATTGTAGAGAACCCATCTTCTTAAGGAAGAGACTTCATGGCTCTGCTACTGTTTCCTTGAAGGAGTTTCTGACTAAGTATAAGCAACAGCAGAGTTCTTCTAAATCTGTTATTGAAGAAACCGGAAGCTATCAGCTTAGGAAGACGAACTCGAGCAAGCCTCAGGGTTTTGTCGATGTCTCCATACGTATATCTCCTGAACGAGAAGATTTTGGTGGTTTTACTGGTAATGTCTCTGAACTATGATTTTTTTCTGGAATCAGACCATGACCCTAATGGAATCATTCTGTAGAAAGAAACTAACTTTGGTGCCGTTTTTGTTTACTGTAACTCAATTCTTAAAGAACCTGAAATTAAGATCCCAAGTTTGAGTCTTAGTGTTTCAACATCGGTGTGTTTGAATGAGAGAACTCACCATATTCATTCTTCTGTTCTATTGCTCAGGAGATATTGGAGGGGTCATGCTCTCGAACAATTCTGATTACATCACATCAGGACAGGATTACATGGCTGGTTTATCGCAGCAGCACCCGTTTGCTCCATTGAACAATTCAAACCCATTCTCAGTTCCGCCATATAATTACCAATCCTCAATGCATCCTAACCCTCCAATGAAAAACACCAACCCACATATGCAACAACCTTACTATCCTCCACCAATGCAGCCACTACCACCACCTTCAAATGCAGGTTTTTTGCCTACATACATCCCGGAATCAGAGAATGTTACGAACATTCCATCATCGTCATCATCTGGAGGAGCGGGAAGGGGATATGCAAGGCCTGGACCAGGGCTTGCTACAGGAATGGGAGCTGGTGCAGTGGTTGGAGCTGGTGCAGCTTTATATGGAGGTGAGTATATGTCAGGATTCGACTTACCGTCAAGTTTACCTCACCCTAGTGTCTCTATTTCCATTGATCCTCCATTTTGATACAGCAATAGCTCGATTCAATACGGCTGCATTGTTAGATTATCTGAAACATTGTAGATTATTCGTATTTGTTATCATTATAAGAGATGCCAAACTCAAGAAACATTAAAAATGGTGGCCTTTGATTTCCAGGGAATTGATCAATCTGTTTTTTTCAATTGTTGTTACTTTTTATGGTGTTATTAGAAACTTTACATAACACACTCTTTCGAAGTAAACTGTTTGGGATGAATATTGCTATGCAGCTATGTACATAGTCCCAAACAATAATGCAGGTTCTAACTCGGAAGTAGCAATATGCAAGAATCAAATCTTATGCAGTCTCGCCAAACCTATTTACAATTTTACATAGACAGAGGTATGTACAGAGGTTCAGAGGAGTGAGTGGTGCATGAGTGATTTATCTTGGGCGATTGTCCGTCTTCAGAAAGTGAATATATTCCAGCTGCCCCATCTCTCCTCCATTCACGGGATCAAAGCTGCACCTGTAGAAACTGAGCCCAGGACACACAAGTGAGCACTGAGCTGAGATCTGAGGGTGATTTTTAAATATGCACAACAAATGAGTTGCTCTGTTTTAAGATTAAGACTATTGGTAGTGTGATGGAACATCAAAGTAAGCTTTGTAAGAGAATCAGAATCGGCTGATTATACCTTCCATCCATGCCGATAATAGCAACAGTGTCGTGGCTGCCAAATGCTGCGAAAAATTGAGTGACTTCTGATACATGAAACTGTGCATACGACCATTCTGAGCTGAAATACTTTGGTAGAACACCTGCAACAAGAGTATACATGTTAGGAAAGAAAGATGCAACGAATTGTCAAGCTTTCAAAGTAGCATTCCAAACACTATTCTTCCCATCTCGACATTTCGGAGAGGGATTATAAACAGGAGAAAAAATAATGATAATGATAAAAAGGGCATCATCTTTCTTTTGGACTTAGCTACCAATATTCTCGTCCAGTTAGTTTTTAGGAATCAAATAATATTTTCTTGGCAGTAACATAAAAAAGAATAAAAATGGTTTGGTGCCCTTTCTTTTGTTTCATAAGCAACTCCAAGGTGAAGCATGGCACCATATTTCATGGACATCAAATGTATTCTTACCTCTCATAAAGGACAATGACGAACCAGGATTGGTGCCAGTGGTTGGAGAAACAAGGCCTTGCAGAGAATTAGAATAAGTTTGTTGTGTCAGGAGAGCTGCATTTTCCGTGGAATGAGAATCCTTCCCAACTACCCTAACTCTGAGAGAGAAAATGTGAACAGTCCCCTTGTCGCTTGATACTGCCAGCCATAGCACGTTTGGTGAAAGTGCAATGCTATAAATATCTGCTCTGTCCATTCCTCTTCGTACCTATTAAGAAACAGCATTGGATCACATCTAGCTCGCATTGGTTATGAGCATTAAAGTAGCATCTGCTTCGTAACAAGATTCTATCATACAATTTCATCAGGCTTTTTAACAAAGGAAATGGAATTTCACTAGTGCACACCCTTACTAATAAGAAACTCAAAGAGCAGGTTTGTTAGTTTTAGTTCAGAAGTCGGAATAGATATATTGTGCAACAATTATTTTAACAATGTCCTTTTGATCTATGAGATTGGAAAAAAGGTAGTGTAGTGATCAATATTACATATAAGTTTTAAGAAAGGAGAAATCAGTATTTCATATTTACCTCTTGCAGACGAGTTCCATCCATTGTGTTAAAGATTCGAATCAGAGTGCCCTTTGTACTAGCAGTTGCAAGCAACAAACCATCCAATGTCAAGGTCATGCACGCAATACTGGAATCATGAGCACTTATGATTTGTACCATGGTAAGACCAAAATGTTCAACTCGAATCTCTCCTCGATGAAGACCAGGGCAAGCCAGCACAGATGTATTTGAATGATGAGAAAGGCAACATAATCCTCTTGAATTTGCTTGAGTTTCAATCTGATGAAGAAGTCTTAGATCCATAAAATTGTACACATATACCTTATGCTCAAGAACAACAACAATCTGATCTCTTCTTAATTTCACAGCACGAATTTCAGACCTAAATGAAAATTCACTTATGCAACGGCTCTGGTGATCATCCCAAATGAGTACTTTGTTAGAAGGGTAGTGAGAGTTAGGTCCACCGCCAACAAGCGCCAATATATTGCTTCGGAAAAGCATCTCTACAATTTTAAACCCTCCATACTTCAGCTCACGCCTGAAAGTTTCCTTGAAAGGTTCACAGTTAAAAATACGAAAACCATGACTGGTTCCAGCAGAAAAACAACTAGAATCCTGATTCCAAGACACAGAAACCAACTCTGCTTCCTCGTTTTCATCAGATTCTGATTCTGGGCGTAGATAAGAGCCAGAAATGCTGTTACCGCGGGAGTCATGGCCACCATAACCACCTGGTTGCAGGATTCCTTGGGGATTTGAAACAGTAAAACTCATTTTTTATTCACTCAATTGAAATACTAGAACAAATTTTTACATGAATAACCATGAAAAATAAGCAGAATTGAAGCCTGCGAGATGAAGATACACCCAGCAGAAAAGCTTAGACTGATCTCAATCCCATAAAAACGAAACACAGGACCTGAAATATAGTAAATTTAAAAGTTATAATTCATGCCAAAAACATCATCACATCGCAGTGACACTAATACAAAGCTCCAGAGCAAAGACAATGCAGCAAACAAAAGCTTCGGGGATGCTTAAGGAACATAATTAAGGTGATCACCAAATGCTGCAAAAAATGCAGTTTTAAGAGGTATATGATGATCCGCCATGATTGAACCACATTAACATGAACAGTGAAAACTCCTAACTAAGCGAATTCAAAATTTATTCACACTAACAGAAGGAAAATTCAAAAACACTATCGCATACTAGTGAATTTTTCCAGATCAAACAAACAATCGTAAAAACGGATCCTCACAAATCGGAAATGAATCAATGGGACGAGTAAGACGATGAAAAATTGATTGTGCTGCTTGCTGATATTATTATGACTTCTCTCGCGGCTCCTTCCTGCATCTTCGTCCCGGGTCTTTTTTTTATTGTGGGTCAAAAAATTTAGTCGGTTTTAGAGATAAACAAAACAAAACAAAACAAAAGCGGGCTTAGTGTTTATGTACAAGTGGGCCGCAATAAATGGGCTTTTTCAGACTTCTTCACTTAGAGAAAACAACCCGCCTGTCGTTTTTATTTACTGTAAGAACAAGTCATGCCGTTTGAGACTGATAATTTCGTGCTTTAAAAAAAAAAGAATTTTGTTACTTTGAAATTTGAATTTTTTTTATTTTTCAAATAGATTTTTTTATAATTATTCCCATTTTTTATATTGCATTGATATTTTATTTTTTTTATTAATAATGTTTCTCTATCTATTTTGATGTAGCTTTAATTTTGAGTATATAGTATTTATAAGTAATGAAATTTTCGAATTATTTTGAGGTAGTTTGAATTTTTAGTATAGTCTAAAGTCTAAACCATTAAATGGGAATAGGTTATCAATTAATCCTTTTCCGTTGAACCAATATCAGTACTCTCCTACACAATCGAATATGCTATGTTTTTGATAATGACTGTGTTTAACTTTTAAGTGTTTTATTTCACCAGCAACATTAATTTTATTTAGCATTTACTTATGTAATAACATTCGCTTTGGAATTGCATTATAGATAAGAAGTACTTAAGAACTATGTTGTTAAAAACTGAAGTGATTAGTGTTCGCATTGAGTGAAAAGTGGCTTCTTCTTTTCTTTTTTTATTTTACCGAAAATGGAAAATCACTTTGGAGACAAACCAATCCATATTTGGGAAAATTTTAATTTGGCTGTGGAGAGTGAGAACCCAGATATACTCACTTCGTTCAATGCGCATCGATAATAAAAGAAATATAAAAGGGACACCAGTTACCGAGAGAGGGAGACATGGACCAATTTATTTTTGATTGTTAACCCTCGACCCCCTTTTTCATCCCCTTCTTGAATTTTACGGTCAAAATTTCTTAATCATTTTGTTTAAAACTGCTAAATGATCATCAATTAGAATTAATATTCTTATAATTTCATTTTTCATTGTAGCTAACTACCTACGCATTCTATACTCAACAAGTAGTCGTCATGTTCTAATTATAGTCTCCAAGTTGCATAGACGTGGAGATATATAGATTCAACCAAATTTTTATGAAGATAGAGAAGATTTGAAAGCCTAAAATCGTTTCAAGTATTTCGTATACAATTCGATCGATCAGTGTGTAGTTCTTTTCCGTACAAGAGCTATAGAGAAATTTGAGAGTGAGAGTCCAAATCTTCACAATAAGATCATTGGTTGCACTAGAGTTGTCAAATTTATTTATTTTAACAAAATTGTCACAGATGATTTGATCATATGAATTTGAATTTCATCAAGGAAAGGAAAGGAAAGGAATGATCGGGTTTGTAAATATAATGACAAAAACATAAATTGTACTAAATTGGTCATTTGAACAACTATTATGCAGATCTTTTATTATACAGGTATACAGTATTTCTATTTTTTTGGAGCACCATTCATCAAATTTTTTGGGAATATTACATGCACAAAAACGTGATGGGTTTCGGGAAATTCCTTGGGAAACTGAAAGCATTTTGTTGATACACGTAAAAAGATGAAACATTTTGTCGGTAACCAACCGGCCTGACCTAAAACAACTTCTAAAACCTACTTCATATATATATATATAGTTCATTATATAATTCCTTCGAACAAATGATGCTATGCTATGATGCCTTTTCTCTTTATGATGTTAATTACTTACATGATCACAGGATGATGAAATTATCCATATATCTCCACTTATTGCGTTTCCATATCTGTATTATTGCAGACAAATACATAAACCACACAAAGACCTTTTAATAAAACAATTCAAGATCGTGCACGAGGTCTATATATATATCCAAATGGCACCAAGTTTTATATTATATTGTCGGCTGGATGTTGCCATATATTATATATATATATTGACCCCCTTGTTGTAACTTACCTCAGAGACGTACGGTTCAAAATTATTAAATCAAGAATGTAAATAATAAAAAGTCGAAATATACAACGCTTGTAACAAAAAGTTGATTGCTGCAGACAGAATTAAAAAGGTTAATTGACTTCAAATATAATTTAATAACTCTATATATCAAGGTTTAGAAAAGGACGACGTGAAGTTGTGAAACCATTCATGGCTCCGCTTCCAATTATCGTGAACATACAAATTGCAAGTACAATAGTCTTAATTAGTGTGCAAACATGACATATATACTATAAATATCTCTAATAATCCATACAATAATAGGAGAAAATGTGTGTACTATATGCACGTCATTACATTTGGAATAAGAAGACTACAAGAGTATTAGTATTCAAGAAAGACCACCGTAATGTATCCAAATTCAGAACAGAAGATATACCTTAGAATGTATCTATATAATTTAAATAAATCTTAACTTGTAATTAATAGGACTTTACCTCTAATCCTTAATACAATCTTCGAGAGTTAGTGGCTAGAGTCTCCAGCACTTGAACAAGCATAAGTCCTAAACCAAATGGTTATGTTTTTTGGATCCATCAGTTTAATGTCGGTTTTGAACTTGAAAACCAACTTGTATGTAAAGATGCTAATCTATTTTGATATATATATATATATATATATGCAGAGAAAAATAAAATAAAAATGTAGAAAAAGAAGGAGCTCCCTTCAGTCCAAACACAGATAAAGAAGGATGAAAAATATCTCCCGCATCATTCACACAGTCACTGCGGTTTAAAGTGTATTGTTTTTCTACCACAAGTGTTTGGATGGATGAGTCGGCAGATATTTCTGCCCTCTTCTTTTCCTATCCATGACTGGACTGAAAGAATCTCCTTCTACACCTATATATCTATTTTGATAACTCCTATATATCTACAATTTTGAAACAATTAAGGGCCACACTTATGAAAAGCAATTTGGGGTCAGTTGGGTTCTACAGAATAATACATAGGCCTGAGATATAGTTTCAGATACATGCACTTATCACATACAATTAATCGACCGACAACCAGACAAATGTGACCAAGACAACTTCCTATGTACTTATATCTGAACTTTTAGTTTGAAATTTTAATGCATGTACATATAAATGCATCAGCAGTAAATTAGAATGTCAACTAAAGAAGTAAGTATACGCACCCATATCTATATATATATATATGCATATAAATATTTGTATATATGAATTAACTTACAAGGTTTGGAGGCTGAGTTTTCTTTTTGAAACTTCGCAGAAAGAAGCAAGCTTTACTGTACAAGTAAGACCACTGACGGGTCTTGTCAAGAAGAGACTACTAAGAGAGAGACAAAGGACGAACTGTTCATCAAACATTGAAATCATAAAAACATTAATATAAAATGTTTTATTTTTCTTTAAATTGAATTGGTTTGTGAGTGATGTAAGCCCTGTGCAGATGAACAGTCCCCATAATAATAACAACATCAATAATAACTACTTGAGTAAATGTATACCTAAGTATAAATATAAACAGACAGGTCCAACACATGTGCGAAAAGATTCCACCATAGTCATTGCAGATCATGAGAAATAAATAAGAAAATATATAGAAAGACTAAACAAACAAAATTTGTTCTTTGTTTGACCACTTGGAAAATACAAGCGCTTTAATCTGGACCAAGAAATACTCAATTTTCTCATGAGATCCTATGTTTCTGGATGGTTTGTGCAAGAGACATATAGGAGTCCAAGATCAGAGAAATAATACTCCAATTTAGAGTACATGAAAAGAAGAAAAAATCTACATACTTTGCATACTATTATGCCTTAACATATCATTTCTGAATCGTGACTCAGACAAGGGTCAAAACCCTAAAAGTAGAAGAATGAAAGAGCCCATTTTCTTATAGACCGGAGAAAGAGAGATTAGATCTGAGCAAGTCATGAAAGATCATAAGATAAGGAAAAAAACCCTAAAAGCAGAGAACTAATTAAGAAATCTGGTCTATTCTTGGCAGGAGAAAAGTAGAGAGATTAGATCTCAAGCAAGTCAGAACTAATGGTAAATATGATGATAAGACAAAAGAAAACGCTTACACGGCTCTTGATGTTTCACCAGCTATAGAAATTTAGAGCTGTCTGAAAACCCTAGCTAGCTCTCCTTTTGAAAACTTCCCAATCCAGTAGTGATGACTATAAGTGAAGAACTGTAACTTATAGAAAAAGAGAAGTAGGTGGATGTCGCAGCTAGCAGCTAGCTATTAGCAAGTGGTTGTTCAAAGAAGGGACAAACAAAAAGAGGTGACGATAATGATAATGAATGACATGATGATGAATGATGATGATGGTGCTGATGTTGGGTCATTGTCTTCATGGGAGTCAGGGAAAGCTAACTGTTTCTTCATATCTCACCATATCTTGCATACATGTGAGAGAAGAGAGAGAGAGGTAAGAGATGGTGACTTGTGTAATTGTGTTGTGTCTTCAGGGTTTTTTTCGGCAGATTTGAGTTAATTTTTGATAGGAGAGAGCTCCTGAGATGTTCATCACCCAGCTTTTAAAGGTTTTTTTTTTAGTTTTCTTGTTTTAGATCACATTTAATGAGCGGTGGAAGAGCTTGAGAATTTAGATAATGTTTTTATCTAATTAAGTATTTTGTTTATTTATTTATTTTTCTTATTTTGTTAAGTTTAGATCAACGAATGGACCAGAGACGAAGTGGTAGCTAGAAATAATATTATTGTACACTAATGATGATTATTGATTAGTGTATGAGATAATTGGTTAATTGGTCCCGAGAAATAATTAGGATCATTGTCTCTATATATTCAAGAATTTCATAAACTCATGAACAAAATCCCTCCAAGTGAAAGAGAGATGAACATCGCAAGTATTACAAAGTTTTACACATCTTCAGTATGGAGAATTTTTTTTTACTTCTTGCATATTTGACATCAAGCAAAAAAAATTATATTTTAAAATATTATTGTATCTTGGCAAATTATCATTTATCAATAGTTGTTAATTTTTTGGTAACATATAAAATGTCTATTTACAAAATCTATATCAATGTTGGTTAATCTTATTTGTTGTCGTAGTGAATCTCATAAAGTTATTCCCAAATAATTGTGCCATGAGAAACATAATGTAAAAAATGGTATATGGTTTGATACTTTACAAACTTTCTTTAGGTGACCTTTTGTTAAAATGCATATCAATCACATGGTACTGTTCTTTTGAAAATTGAATGTCTCAATCTATCTTTAACAATAAAAGAATGTCTTAATCAACTAATCTTATATAACAAGTTTAGTAGTAAATGTAAATGTAAATGAAGTGTCATATACATATGGGGGTACGAGTAAGTAAATATCATTCAAGTGTGAAATCTCATTGAACCAGAAGAAATAAGTGAGTCTGCGATTTTGATATTAGATTATTGTTATCCAGACTGAGATTGAATTATTACCTAAAGTCATTCGTCTCGGAGCACAGAAGACATTATAGAATGACAATATTACCCCTGCCAACCTGTCATCTGCGAACCGACCAGAATAGTGGCCTGGGCATGGAGTTTTGAACTTATACATTTGTGGGCCCATTGTGTTGTGCTTGTTTCTTCGTTCAAGAAGACCCGATGAAAGCTCGGTTAACTAATTGGCCTCTACCCGACCCGACTTTACCCAACCCGATCACCATTGACGTCAGAATAGTAAAATAAAAAAAAATAAAAAAAAATCCGCAATCGCTGCCACGAACTCAGCAAGCTCCGGCAATGGCAAAACGATAGCTTTCTTCACGAAATTGATATCCTCGATCCCAATTTGAACTCTTTTACTGTGACATTTCCATTGATTCGCTTGATCAGTTTTGAGGTAATCCTGAATCAGTTGCTATACTCCAAGTTAGGATCTTTGTTTCAAGTTTGAGCGATCCATCTAGAAAGCTATATTAGATGGTGAAACCGTCGGATTTTAGAGCAATTCAAGGGTTTATTCGCTTGCATTACACTCGGGTCAACCCTGTTACCATCAGCCGGTCGAACCCATTGGCTTTATCTTCTCCGGCTATTTCCTCGAATGTTGTTTCACAGCTTCAGCCTAGGTTTAGCTTCTTTCATAGCTTATCCTCGAAACCCACTTCCACAAATGTGGGCTTATCTCATTTTCTGTCATCTCCTAAGCTCAATCCTATGTTGCAACAGGCTTTGGGTTTGCCCCGTGTGAATCTGAGTTTTTCATCTGCATTTAGATTGATGTCCACTAAAAGCTCTGGCTTTCGAAAGGTTGATGTGAATTTTGCGAGAAAGGTTGTTGAAAAGCCTGTCAAGGCTGTTAGTTCTACTTTTGCTAGGTACCGTGAGGCTATAGGCTTGCACATTGATGCATTTTGGAAAAAAAATAGTCTTGTTGTGTTTGGAGCTGGAGGAGTTTTTGTATGTATCTTCCTGTGGAGGATTATGTTTGGAATTGCTAGCACATTTGTTGGGCTTTCTGAAGGCATGGCCAAGTATGGGTTTCTAGCACTCTCTTCGGCCATCGTAGCATTTTCTGTAAGTTCAGCGGTTTCTGTGCTTCTCGCTGATACTCTGTGCTTCCATCTTGATGGGGTTTTCAGTGATTAACTCGCAATGTCTCTCAATTCAGTGCCATAAAATTTTCCTGTATAAAAAGAATTGAGGATTTTCTCTCTAGCATACAAGTTAGGGTTATTGATTGATAGTGAATACATGTGAAGCTTGCTACGATATTGGTTTAATTTTATCATGACTAGATTTTAGGTATATTTTACTTGTTTTCTGATGTTCCTTCACAGAATTACAGGCAATTTCGCCAAGTGGTATTTTAATGTCCTATAGATAGTAAGAATGCATGATATAGTTTACCGAATGACAAAACTGGTTTTGTTGCTTTTACATCCTCTTCTCCTATATCGTAAAGAAATCATCCTTCACAGCTATCTGCATTTTCTACTAATAGGGATTATATCTCCGCTCAAGGTTCACAATTAATCCCGACAAAGTTTATAGAATGACCATGAGGAAGATCAACACTGCAGCTGAAATTCTAGAAGTTATGGGTGCTCCGCTGTCAGGATCAGATTTACGAGCTTATGTGATGTCAGGTGGTGGCATCACATTTAAGAAATTCAAGCCAACAATTAGGAGCAGACGCTGCTTTCTTCTATTCCCTGTTCAGGGTTCTGAGAGAAAGGGCCTCGTTAGCGTTGAAGTTAAGAAGAAGAAAGGCCAGGTTTCAATTTCTCAACTCCGCACTCCATTATTTACTCAACCATCTTCTGCGTATATTAATGTTCTAATCTTTAGGATTGTGATAAGCTTTGAAGAAGCTCAGCAGCTCAACTCCTAGCTATTGGTCTACTGTATCTAGACTAGGACTGACTGTAGTAGATTAGAGCTGTTGTGAGTTGGCTAGAAAGCAGTTAGTGAGGGCTGTGTTTATAAGGTTGGTTGGGTATTTGGTTATTTGCTGAGAGTTTTTGACAAGTCACTCTCTCTATGTTGGTGAATTGGAAAGAAGAATTGCAGTTTCATATCTTTGGTCTTTTCAGATTGTCAAAATGTGGCTTAGGAACTATGATGGCAGGGCAATATGTTTCACAATTAATTGTTAGGCTTGTACATTTAACATGTGTATATTGACATTACACGACATTGTTTGTTTCGTTTCTTGGGTTATTTTATTTTGTTAGTTTCTCATGTTCATGTGTATGATTCTTCAGTATGACATGAAGCTTTTGGCGGTAGATATTCCAATGGCATCTGGTCCCGACCAACGGTTATTTCTGATTGGCGATGAAGAAGAGTACAGAGTTGGTGGTGGTTTAATCTCTGAGTTAAGAGACCCTGTTGTGAAAGCCATGGCAGCTACCAAGGAGTTTGACAATCTTGACAGAATAGAAGAGGAAGAAGACGCTGAGAGAGAATTTCAAGAAGCCGAAAGAAAGCACCGGGAAGAAATCGAGAAGCTCGAAAAAGAGGGCCCATAAGTCGTTTTTCCTTCCCCAGAAAACTTGAAAACGTTTCATCATCAGTGGATATAAAAACGCAACATGGATTCAAAACTCGGTTTTTTTGTTTGCTAACTTTCGATAAATAATTTTCCCTGCCCATGTTGTATCAGAGAATGTTCTTAGTGATTACTGATTCTTCATACGAGGCTGTGTCTCCTTCTTGTTAGAACAGCCGGTGCTATATTAATTGTTTGGTTCAGAACATTTTGTCTTCCACGTTTGCACCGGTTTAATAATAAATGCACAACATACCTTAACCCAAAGAGACGCTATGTCTTATGATAATTTATGTTGTCCTTGACCAGTTTATGTTCTACAAAACTACCCAATAATTATGGTTAATAAAAACCATTTCACACCGGAAAATATGTAACCCAAGAAAAAAAACATGTCTTTGTTGCATGTATTGAACGTTATATGTATCCTTCTTGTTGATGTTTCTGAAACTTCTGGCAGAAATTTTAGATCTTTGATCTCGGCTTAATCTCTTTCTCCTTGGCGTTAAGGCTGAAATTAGTTATGATGCAAGAACACTAATAAGTCTGAAGTTGGCAGGATCTAGAGGTTATCATTTCTCAAATTTCTTCTTCTCAATCCTAAATACGACCATTGCTTTAATTTTTTATTTCATTAGCAAAGTCGTTCATTTGATTTCCTTGCAAATCATTTGTAACTTTCTCATTTCCTGTTTAGGATTGTTAAGATTGAGAAAAAGGTTTTTGTTTGTGCTTTTGATTCAGAGAGAGAGCTAATGATCCAAGCTAGGGGTTGGTCGTATAAAGAATTAATGGGTAATCATTGTGCAAGAATTCCTAGTTGTAGAAAGGTAATGCATTTGCCTTCAGAGTCGATGAGTTTCTTGGGGAAGGTGTTGAATCTTATTAGAAAATTTGTGTTATTCAGATGATGTAAAAATTCTAACAGAAACTCTCATGTTTTTAAACAGGTGTGGTCATGTATATGCTGTTGTAACAGCAGTAACAAGACTCAAGCAAAGAGCCAAAAAGGGTCATGCTTTATAAAAGGGAAGGTACATCGGGTAAGTAGAATGGAGAAATGGGAGGAGAAGATCACAGAAGCTAATAGTAATGGCAAAATCGTGAGCTCTTCCGCCTATGATTTGCCTTTATTTGTTGTTTTGCATTCTACCTCTGCAAATAACTCCTTATGATCTGATTCTTTTGTAACATGGAACAGCTTGTAGTGAATTTCAAGGCGTCGCGGTGTTTACCTTGTAGAAAAATAGCACCAATATACCAGGAGCTTGCATCCACATACACCTCAATGATATTTGTCACTATAGATGTCGAAGAGCTCGCTGTAAGTAACCAAATACATCTAAATGTTCCTTAGAATGGTTTCGTGTGCAGACAGGAGCTTGAAACTGAGGGATTTGGGGGTTAAAATATGTGTAAAAACAGGAGTTTAGTAATGAATGGAACGTGGAAGCAACTCCAACAGTAGTGTTCCTCAAGGATGGGAGGCAAATGGATAAACTTGTAGGTGGAGATGCTGTAGAGCTTCAAAAGAAAACAGCAGCAGCTGCAGATCTCCTTCTCAGACAATCTTAACTTTTTCTATTTACAATGTCGAAATTTATACAAGGCAACTGTTTACACAAATCTTAGTAGGTATCACTGAGAATTTGTTGTTAACTTTGTTGCCTTCATGAAGTGTTAATCTCAATCAATATCAGGCATGGGTCTATAGCTCTAGTGGTGAATAGCAGAACTTTTAAAAGAGTGAGTATTGTACATTAACATGCCCTGGTAACATTTGGAATTTTCCAAGAAATCTAGTCTCTTTTGACATGTTTTTATATATCACTCTCCTGACTCCTTATGAAGATTTTTCAAAGGATTGCAAGAGAATGAGAATGGGTACTATCTGAATCATTTTCTGAGCCATAGATCAAAAATAATTTTATTGCAAAGCAAAACTCTGCATCTCAGCAGCTCTGTGTTGATTACATACTATTTGATAAAATAAAGCTCCGCAGCTATAGGTTCCCTCTCTTAAGAAAAAAGCTAAGGCTTGCAAAAAGAATGTATTGGATATGTCTATGAATCAGAATCAGAACCAGAATCTGTTTCTGCATCACATTGCACCCCAAACGGTCTTAATCTGTTTGTGTTTGCTTCCAATGGGGGCATGTCATCGTTGTCGTCGTCATCATCATCATCACTTGAATCACTGTTGCCCTTTTCTTCTTGCTGTGCAATGGGTAGTTGAGAGCTTTCATCAGCTGGAATTGGCTTAGAATCTTTGAAGATTTCAGGCCTGTATCAAACTAACATGAGCTATATGCTAAATATAATTAGAAGTAATTAATACAGCACAAAATAAATAAGCATTACCATTGCGGCGACTTTTGGAGGATACGAATTTGCTCAAAGAATAGAACTTTACAGACAATAGACGTAACTTTGCTACCAGACTCTTGGGCCTTTTCCTTTCCCGTATGGTCAATCACTACAAAACTCCCTGCAACACAACACAACACAACGCAACGCAAAAACAACATAAAAGACAATCTCAAATTCCTCCATCCACAAGAAAGGACAAAATCCAGATCATATGGAATGTTGTAAAAGTTTTAAGAGCATAAATTAGCAAATAAAAAGCAAGATTTGATGTTCCCTTTTTCTATTTAAACAATCCTGAGAGAAGAATCAAGTACCTCGTCTGATCCACATGCTCTCGCGAAATTTAGCTGGAAACAGAGCTAATGAGTTCTCTCCTTTTGCATCCATTATCTTCAATGAGACCAAAAGCAAAAAAAAAAAAAACAGCTGTTAATTACAATACACTGGAAAACTATTATCGGCTTAAAACTAGAGTACGCCACATATAGCTTAAACTGAGAATAAAGCAAAAAAATAAATCAATCTTTAGTCAGTAATTATATATACGAAGTCACAAACTAAGTTAACCATAAAAAAAAAGACAGTAATCGAAGGAACACGCTAGGATTTGGCGTTAAAGAGTGAGACCCAAAGGAAGTTTTTTTCACCTCAATTTGATTGGAGCCTCTGAGAGAGACGACTTGTGCAATGCTTTGACATTCCTCAAGCGTAAAATCTTGTTGTGACGCCGCTTGTTTCAGATTCCTTCTTCCTCTGTTCATCTCTTTAAGCTCTTCAGCTCAAAAAATCAAAATTCTCAAATTCTAACAACAAAATTACAATCACAATCTAAAGAGAACTAAAAAATCCCAAAAGATCGAGATTAGGGTTTGCAGCTGTGTGCCGTTTCACTGGAATCATATCAACTCGCAAAGTGAATTAAAGGATAAAATAAACCATTGTGATTCGTTGAACGAGGGTAATACTGTAATCTTATTTTCTCTTATCTTCAGAGTGAAGGGTGTTATTGTCATTTTCTTGACTAAGTTACGTCGGTGTAATTAGCAGATAAACCGAAAATCGTTTTAACTGAGAAACACCATTCTGAGATATCTCTGTAGCTCTGGACACCTCAGTTTCACTTCTCCCACGATTCTAAATTGTTGAATTTGATCGAATCCTCTTTCATTTTACAGGTTCAGAAAATTTCTAGGACCCTTTTGAGTTATGTATAGTAACCTAAATTTGTTTTCCTATGGAATTATACAATTGATGTTTGATATGGTTTTGAATTTTCATTTTCAAAAAGATCATAACTTTAACTGTATCGTTTATGAATTTAGGTTTACTACTTGTGGGTATGAATTCGTTTCCTCGTTGATGTGGTTTTGATTTTAGCTTTGTAGTGATGGGTAGGAGAAATCAATCCAAGACACATCGTTCAATGGGTTTCGTCACTCTAGCTAGTTCAGAATCCGATAATAAGAAATTATCCGGCGATGATGCCGAGGATTCTGGGGAAAATATTGTTGAAGATATCGATAAGCCATATTATGTTAACATATGTTCAAATTGTCGAATTTTGGAGCACCAACACTTTGATATAGCTGAAGTTGTTCTGAAGAATTTAAGTTTTAGAGAACTTGTCTGCATTAATAGTGCATCCACATTCATTGTGAATGATCATGATATGGATTGCTCTTTACGGTTTCGGTTATGCAATGTAACCAATCTTGTTGATCGGATTAAGCTTGGTCACTGGCCGGTATTGTCTTGAGTGATATAACTTTAGAGTTGGTTAATAAAAAGGTTTCTGATGATGAGGCTGGATCAGTCATTTGGTCTGCAAGTTTTGATAGTCCAGGTGAAGCGGTTTCAGGTCTTGCTCATTTGGCAAGTTTAAAGTTTTTGACTTTAAGGCTTGTCCCGGGTAATCAGGGACTGTTGTCTCCTAGAGTAAGAGTTGAGATGCTTCAGCAGGCTTTTGATGCATGTGATTCACTTCTTGAGAATACAAGGCAAATATGGAAAAAAAAAGTATGATTCATGTCATGTCTTGGTTGAGGCCAGAGGTAATGACATCAGAGGTTAGGTATGGGACGCAATTTTCAGTGGAAGCTGTACCTTTGGACTCTAATAAGCAGTCTACGTTTGATGCTGCTGCTTTTTACGAAGCCATAAAGCCATCAAAGTGAGTGGGAAAATTTTGTTTTCTTTCTGTGCGTTAACAACTGAATTTATCTTTCCAACTTTTAAGTATATCATTGATCCTCTGTCTGATACAAATTCTTTTTATGTGCATATCATAGGTCTCAAAATCTCCATCTGAGACGGAAGTGGTTCTTGGAGTGATTAGAAACCATTGCAAAACTTATTTAGACAGGGAAAGCAAATTGGCAGCCACAAAACATTTGCATTCCCTGGAGGTATTGCCCGAAAGATCCCTTCTTTGCTTACATGAGAAAGGGAAAACTAATCCTTGATTTTTCAAGTTTCAACAAGATCAGACATTTCTAATTTTTATTATCTAATTAAGGTGATGCAAAAGGAATATGCGCATGCAAGGGCCTTGGCTAGGGCTCAAGCGCACCTCCTACGTGCCCATGATGAGATTAAGATGGCAACAATGAGACTACAGCTTAGAGAATCTGAAGATGATGCATCGATCTATTCTTTGAGCCGGGATGAGTTAGATGTTGCTAGTGTGCTGAACAAAAATGATAAATTTATGGCTCAATCCTCAATTCTAAGTATAACAGGGAAATTTCGTTATTTGAAGGTAATCTGTAATCTTTATGTTGTTATTAGCCTGACCTCTTATTTATATCAGACAGAGAAGCCATTAATCTCTGTGCTACTATTTAGAAGTTTACATGGAGCGTGACATTGATCACATTTTCTTGGAACTCCAGCTCCAGCGCTCTATCCATTTCAAATCCATATTCACAAGAAGATTTAGTTATGTTTCGTGATTAAGTACCTTTTTGTGGGTTTGAGAGTTTGGATCACTTTCTTTCCTCACCAAAACAAGAAATAGTTATAGCTTCAGATCTTGTTCAACAAGAAGACGAAAGCCTGCTTAAGCGAGATGAAGCATGCCTAATTTTCCTAGACAATCTACTGAATCAGAAGATGGTTTTCCAGTGTGGGCACTCCACTTGCTGTAACTGTAATTACCTTGACTCTTTTTTCTCAGCTTAGAAAATAAGCATTTTTCATTCTGTCTTATTAATTTATTACAATCTTTGAAGGATTTGATATTTAATGCATGTATCTGGACAAAATTCAGAATGTCAACAATATCTTCTTCTTTGTGTTCCTTTACACAGGCTTTTTTTTGCTATGACTGAGCGCACATCAGTTCATGAAACTCTACATAAGTGGGTGATGTGTCCAATATGCAGGCAGCCTACAGATGTTAGAAATATTTCATATGCTGATGACAGACGAAACAGTTCTTCATTAGGTCAAGATCACAAAGAAAACGAAGCATCATTGGTTGTTCAAGGTTCATATGGAACAAATGTTAGCTTCCTTGTTTCTAAGATTTGTGCGCAAGAAGTATATATTTTTCTCATCTATTGTTTTGGCGGTAGATCGAAGCTGTTACTAGAAGACTCTTATGGATCAAGTCAAGTGACCCACAAGCAAAGGTTCTTGCTTTCTCCAGCTGGAACGATGTTCTTGATGTGTTAGAACATGCCTTTGCTGCCAATAGCATCACCTTCGTCCGGATGAAAGGAGGCGGGTAATGTAGCGAGAACTTTAATGGGGCCATTTAAAGTGACACATAGATAACGTAAAGGATGTATGTAACTTTGTTTCCATTTTTTGCAGGAAATCACAGACAGCCATTAGCAAATTCAAGGGATCTGAGAAAGAAACCCAAAAGACAGACTCCCATCAAAAAGAGAAAAAATCAATTCGTCTTATTGTTTTTGGTGCAGCACGGTGCCAACGGTCTTAATCTTCTAGAAGCACAGCATGTTATTCTGGTGGAGCCACTTCTAAGTCCGGCTGCAGAAGCGCAAGCCGTTGGGCGTGTTCACCGGATTGGACAAGAGAAGCCTACTCTTGTTCATCGTTTCCTGGTTCGTGTATCTGCTTTGTTTGCCACGTTGGTTTTGCACAGCTTGAAGATCCTGCCTTATGTGATTCACTTTGATCTTAACCTCTCTTTCTCTGGGAACCAGGTTACAGGCACGGTGGAAAAGAGCATCTATTAACTGAACAGGAATAAGAATACAAACTTAAGTTCATTCAGCGGCAGAAGTACAAAGAATCAAGATCAACAGTTTTTGACACAGAGATCTCGAATCTCTATTTGCTTCACCAGCAGTAGAAACAGCAGAACCCCCGGGAGAGACCGGGATGGGAGAGAGAGAGAAATCTGAGAGATCTACCACCCTCAGTCGCTGCAGCATTGGCAGCCGAGAGGAGAATGAATGAAAGTAATGCATCCTCATCAACTACAAACACATTATGATTATGAAAAGGTTGCTGAGAGATTGGTTCCAGCCAAAATGTTTGTTGGAGATTTTTGTTCTGTACATAAGATGATGAAGAGAGAATCAGTCCGAAGATAGACTGTTTCTCTTTTTTGTCGTCTACATTCATTATTTTGCTACAGCAGGCTTTTTAGGTGCTTGGGGAAAGTTATTCATTGTATCGCAACAGACGTTGATGTGTTAGGACTTATATATACAAAATAATAACCATTTCAAATATCCAAATACAAATCTGCTCTTATGCTCAGCAATCTCCATCATCACTACTCTCTTATGTTCCATGATTTTATAATTTATATACTTTCAAAAGGAAAGAAAAACATAGGATAAATGCAAAATGGGTTCTCTTTTCAAATAACTTGGAGAATGTGTTTTTCTTGAGTGTTATAACATCTGAGAAGACAAGTCAGTCTACTACATTGAAGAAATGAAATCACAAAACCCCAGAAAAGAAGCAAAATTAATTCAGCTCCACGCCAAAGATGCAAACAATAAACTTAGAAAAACTCTTCACTTTGTCTTGAATACTGGTGATTTCTCACTTGTCTTCAGTTGCAGGTGGGTCAATGAATGTCTTCTTTATCCAACCAAATGGCTGTGATGATGATAAAAAAAAAATATCAGATACAATTGTCATTTCGAAAGAAGATTCGTAAGAAAAAAGTCAGGAGCTTAAGGGCCTAATCTTTTCATAACAACAAAACTACAGATTGAGCACATTGGGACTATCAGTAACGAAAGAGAATGCTTAAAACAATTCGTTAATTCCAAACTTTTACTGAAAGATGGAAACAACAAAAAGGAACAATAGAAGCTAAAACATTTGAAGTATGAGAGACCAAAGGAGTCTTTGAAATCCAAAGAAATGAATAAATTTTGATCACCAATTCGAGTATAGATAATAACATTTACGAAGAAAAAAAACAAACCGAAACAAGCCTTTCAGGAAATGTAATTGTATGTATATGCAATGATGCTCACAAATTAACCACCTTTAGATATATATATATATATATATATATATATATATATGTAACGAGATCAAGGCAAATAACAAAACTTGAAATCAATTGTGAATGTTTCATCTCTCTACCTATTCAAGAACATAAGCTAAGGATAGAAAGATCCCAGATCATGGACATAACTCCCAATTTGAAAGCAGAGATAGCTAAACTCTACCAATAGATCCAGATCAATTAGCACATGTCTTACTTGGACGAGCCAGATGGCGCCGGCGCCGGCGGCGATTCCCCATCCAGCTGCGGCCTGGATATCCACCGGTTGAATCTTTGGCTTTACGACGTTGAGCAAACCACCTAATCCTGCCATTACTTCTTTGATCTTTAGCGAACCCCACAGGCCACAACGATCCTTAAAGAAATGATATGTCGAATTTACGCCATTGCAGTCGTCGACGACATTAAAAAGAGATTCTAAACCTAGTCAAACGTCACTTTTACACCTCATGCCGTGCTACGTCTACGCACTTGAACTACGTGCCGTTTATACATGACATAAGACTAGTTCAGACAATTCTATATCCTTAATGATTTTGCGGTTAAACTCTCCAATGTCACAATGTTTTAGAAATAATGGAAAGAGTCAGCATTTGGCTTCAAGAATAACAACCAAATAATACGGAGCTAACAATATCAAAACAACCAAACAATCATAATATCATATTACGGAGCTCTTCTTCCTTCGACTATCTGGTTTAGTGGCTGGTCTACGACCCTTGTCAGGACCACCGATTACGCCCCATTCCTCAAACTGTGTCTGCCTCGCTCTTGCCCGTTCTTTCTCCTCTTCAGATTTCTTCGAGTAACAGTATGGACAAGAAACTCCATACTCATACTCTGGAGCTTCCATGTCTTCATCACTTATGGGTTGCTTGCATCCATAGCAGAGTTTATGTGTTCCTTGAGCTAGACCGTGTTCCACAGATACACGCTTGTCGAACACAAAGCACTCGCCTTCCCACAAACTCTCTGTTTTAGGGACTTCTTCAAGGTACTTTAATATCCCACCTTTCAGATGATACACCTGATAAGAAAATGCTTTCATCGTTTAACTACTTCCTCTGAAACCAACAGCTCAATGGTTAGATCATGTGTTTAGTTACCTCTTCAAAACCTTGGCTTAGAAGAAAGCTTGAAGCTTTCTCACATCTGATTCCTCCAGTACAATACATAGCAATACGTGGCAGCTTCTTTGGTTTTTCAGCTTTGTCTTCTTTATCAGTGGTTTCAGAAAGCTCCTCTTTTTCCACATTTGCTTGTGTTTCATTGCCTTCTTCCTTCAATGCAAATTGATTCTCCACCCAAGATGGGAACTTTCTGAAAGCTGTGGTACATGGATCCACAGCTCCTTTAAACTTCCCAATTCTAGTCTCATAGGTGTTGCGAACATCGATAAGTACCTGAAAGACACAGACAATTTCAAAAGTCTGATATCATAGATCTACGGACTATAACATTTCACCAAGAGTAAACACAGTTACACAGACATAGTTCTTTCTATACATAAACAATGTATATTATCTATTCAGAGTGAATCAGAAGCTAAAAGCAAGCTACACAAAAACAGAAGCAAATACGAGAACAAATATTTATTCAAAATTCACTTTGTTCCTGACTGAACTTGGTACAAGATACTAAAAACGAGATCTCACAGTTTCTGGATCACTGATCAGTTCGTTCCAATCTTCGGGGCTCACATATGTTCCAACTCTTTCAATTGGCGACACACTGGGCATTCCGAGCGTAACAATCTGCACAGATATTACAAAAAGAAAACAACTTTTGACAATCTACAAAACTTCAATGTCAAGTATCTCAACTTCAAAGACGACATAGTGTGCATATACCTCTTTCTTGAGTTTGACCCTAACGTGGTCCCATCTAAAGGGAGCATCTTCACCAGCTGCAAGAGGAGAGCTACTGCTATGTCCATGGTGGATTGCTTCTTGTTCAGGGCTCACAGGTGTCTCCACTTGCCTCAAACCATTCAATCTGATATCTCTCTGTATAAATGCCAACACTTTCTCCACTGAATCTCGAATCCCACAGATACTTCCATTGATCCCTTCTGGTGCAAGAATGATTCCACCTGAAACACGCTGGTGAAAGAAAACAGGCGTATCTCTTCAAAATCTAAGCCAAATGTTGTAGCTCAATACAGTTCAAATAAGATTGAGAAAAGACTAAACCTTTCCTATCAAATATCTAAAATTTGGATTGAAATAGAAGAAACGGCATACCAATTCTTCGCAGAGATCCTTGAGAGGCTTCCTGAAATCAGCATGGTCAGGAAAATCAGCGAATTTGTAGAATGAAACCACAACGAGCGAGCCTAAATCAAACTCGCTATGTTCTAGTCTGACCGGAGAACAGTGCGACATGCTAGCTCCGGCGCTGGAACAAGCCACGGTGGATTTCAGAGAAGAAGAAGAAGAATGAGCGGAGGAGGAATTCTGGGGTTGAGATTTAGAGAATAGTAACTCGGGTTTGGAGTTTCCACTGATTGAGCTTGAAATAACGGAGAAGGGAGAGTGTGAGTGAGGCGGTGGTGGTGATGAGAGCATTCTAGCGACGGCCAGGGACGGCGGAAATCTCCAGTGGCAATACCGTAGCATTGGGTTCCCAATTCATCAAGCCTACACTGTGGGAATTTAACCAAACCGGACTAAACCAAAACGTGGGTGTTTTCCCCCTACAAGACCGATTCATCTTAAACCTTTATTTTCTTTTTATTTTCTCTCTCTTTCTTAATATATAAATTGCTCAAAATCTATTTACTCAAGGGTCGGAAGAGTATTTTCAGAACCTTTTTTCTTTTTAAAATGTTATTTTCTTAACTAACTAAATTTTCATAGCATTTTTAATCCTCCATCCATTTAATATACAATAAAGGCATGCCAATAAAACCACTTAATCATCTTTTATCCATTTTACAAGTACGTAAACACAAAAGCATGTTATAAATGATCAGTTAATTTTTATCCTTGTTGACCTCTTATCCGTTAATTTTTTTCAAGGAATTGTATGTGGACAGAAGCATATTATATGTGGTTGTAAGTTTTTCAGATATCCAACAATAATGATTCAAACTAGTTTTGAAACAAAATCCGAAATGAATAGAGTCCTAATCGTTAGTGAAATAAATTTGATGTTCTAAAGATTTTTTCTTTATCTCATAAAGATTAATTTTTTACATTTTTAAATAATTAATATTAATAAATTTCAAAAAATATTAATTTAAAATTATTTTAATTATTGAACTATCATTGGTTTATAGATATTGTAAAGTGTTCAGTATAAAAAGAATATATTTATTATTCAGTATTTATTGTTTCTGTAGTTTTCTTAGAAAATAAAAATCAATTTTCTGATAAGGTAGGAATATATAGTTATAAACTTATAACAAGAGCTAAGAGTTAACAGCAGCAACCCAAGAATGAAAAAAAAAAAAAGAAGAACAAAACCTCCAAAAAAAAAACTTTCAAAACCGGCCTCTTAAATGATGAGAAAAAGATGAAAGCGCGAGCATCAAAGTAATTAGCATTTAGCAGGTTAATTAGTTTCGATGCACATACACTTTTGAGTTTTGACAAATTATCGGTGATTTATTTGGCCGGAAGTTCTCTTTCTTTTCTCTGTATGGCTTTGTTTTCCGTAGCTTCCACTAGTGATTCCAATGAATGATTGTCTTGTTTCAAAAAGCTTGTTTAAAGTTGATTCAAACAATATATGCTAATTAAATTTATAGGAAATCTAAAATCTAAAACTTTAAACCAAACAGAATTCACGTACTTTAAACTTACCGAAATATATACCAAAAATAACTTACATAAACACCAAACGGATGGTTATTTTTTTGGGTTCAAAGTTATAGCTATGAATAGTGATATGTCGGATAACTAATTAAAACATAATTGATAATATGCAGAATGGAGAAAATAAGATATGGTTCCAACATTTATTACTAAGAATGCAATTTTGTGGAATCATGATTTCTGTTTGGTCATTACGTGAATCTTATATATAAGTTTAGCTTAAAAGATATTTTTACGCTTAGTGATTCTGATAATTCATTATTTTTATTTTTTCTTTTGTTCTTTATTCTGTAATATTGTCAACTGGAACCAATAAACACAAGAAAAAAATAGAAAACGTGATATATGTGGTATATAATGCTATCAACGTATTACTGATATTATTGTATGTTTCTTGATTTTAAAATAAATCCAAATTCGTTAAATGTGTCTAAGATTCTAAACCATTTATTATAATATATTGGCACTTGGCCAAGTGTACCACCCGCTTTAATTGAATCTCAAGTATACATTGTTTTTTAAATGTCAGGTAGGCTTAAATATAATAAATTTGAAATTTCTTATAAACAGTAGTCCAGTACAGCCAGTAAATCCATAATGCAGCCTCGGCTTTTGTATCTGTTTTGGAGTCATTTCTTATATATTTAGAGTCCCTTCTTACATTGAACGAACTTTTGCCTCCATATGAAGACACAATTGTTGATTATAAACAACCTTTAATGTATATATACACGTTGAATATTTTGATTTTATAACTATGATACCTAGGTTCAGATTTAGTATTGACGAAACTCAAACAATGATAGAACAGATCAGCTAGCCAAAAGATAAATACTAGATAAACAAACTCTGTACCTAGTTGAAACCAAATGCCGACCTCTAGAAATAAGATAAAATCACTAGGCTACAAAAATTGTTAATGTAAAAGCTCATAGTTTTAGATCTGAGTAGTGATCCCTAAATGGGATTTGTATTTAAATACATTGCATTAAGATTCAAACTCAAGAGGCTGCCCTAAGATTAGTGGGACTAATTAAGAATTAAAATAACGATATTGGTAATAATGAAAATAGTTATATAAGTATGAGTTGGATCTAGTTAAATTATTGACGTCTTCAACTTTTAACTTTTAATTATTGCTGTTGAATTTAAGTATCTAAAATATATGAAACCAGATTCGTACAAAGCCAGGACTGTCTCTTACCATAATTTTGTATACTTAATTATTCCTACTAAAAAAAATTCCTCGATTGGGCATTGCGCCAAATAAAATTCAACTTACACATTTAAAAACCAGTATATGTTTTGAATAAAAAAAATAGAACAGTTGTAAATTTCATGACAGATCAATATCTAGAGTGTTATTAACGATAACTAGCAGTCCTTAAATCGAGGCCTCTTAGTTTATTATTTCTAAGACAACTCAGCTTAAGATTAGATAAAGCACAAAATAATGTATTAAAATAAAGTATTATTATTCTTATAACCATTTGTCATTTGTCAATATCACTTCCCCAATCGTTGACCTTTCTCTCATCATCCCCGAAAGAAAACAATAACTTGTGATTTGAATATAACTAGTGACCTAGTGCCCATATTTGACAATTTCTGCATGATTAATCAGTTGGAATTTATAGAGAAATGCCGAATTTGGATACCAAGAAGTAAAACAAAGCTGCTAGCACATAGGATATATTTATTGGTTCAAACGGAGAAGTAAACAGATACCTTTTCGGAATTATTCATACGATCGAAGTCAACTTCTACAATAACACAAAAATCACGAAGCAAGTGTTTTTACATCGTTACGCGATTCTATCCCATTAATATTACATTCTTCAATTTTCAAAAAAAAAATATTACATTCTTCCACCAATGGTACTATAGCTACGGATCATAGCTATTCTTGATCTATGTTTGGTTAGTTTATATTATAAGAAGTAAAGCCGGTTTGTTTTTTATTTATAACTGAAAAGTTAGTGAATGTCATACGTATAGACCAGAATCAATAAGCAACAAAGGGATTTGACTTATGGAGTTTTATTTGCGAGTGGATGCACCAATGTGGACTGAATTTGTCGACTACTAGGAATACTCAGTGGAACCTGCCCCCTCTGTGCCCTCACAATATCTCAATCCCAAATATTTCAGACAAATATTTTCTTTTTAGCTATTTAAATTTGTTTTATGCGTCAAGAAAATAAATTATTTCAACTACCCAAAATAACTTATTCAAAAATTAAAATTTTAAATTGCGAAAAACGAAGACACTTACATACAAAGTAAAAAATGATTTCTACATTATATGACAGGTTTTAGTTTCTGTTAGAATTAAAAGTGGCGAGTTCTACCAATATATCAACAGTTGTAACTTGTAAGAGTAATCTTATCAAAATAATAATAATAATAATAATAATTGCACTAGTATTAATTAAAAATCTGTGAAAGTAGTGAAAATTTCATCATAAAAATTCATATTGGCCATTTTTGTTGTCTAAAATCATTAGTTTAAAAAATTCCTAAGTACTACCAAAATGGCCAAGCAAGCAGTAAGCTGACACACAAGCTAAGGTTAAACAAAGAAACAGTGTTTTAGGTGTGTTTTAAGAAATAAAAGAACGTTGCCTTAGATCGATATTGAGATTATGGATCTTGATTACGACTATAGATCCAAACAAAGCGGTCTAACCAATAATGTATATATCATTTGTTTTAGTAGTTTTTTTTTTGTTAAAGTTATTTTAGTATTAAGTCTATCCCTTACAAATTCAAAAAAAGAGAATATTCATTAGAATCCTTTTACTTTAGTAATTCACGACACTACACATATAAATCTTATGGTTATCGAAATACCATATGTAAGAAAATATGTAGTCATATTTTACCAACTTCGAAATAAAATTAAGAGACTGACAAAACTGTAAATATAATTTTGTTTTAGGACTATTAGACCACCTCCATCAATAATATGAGGATAAGGTTCTTAAAAAAAAATAATAACAAAAATTAATAAAGATTTATCTTTTATGAGATACAGTTTCTCAATTGAGAAACTTTAGATACCCATTTCAAATGGTTTCTAAAATTTGTCAGATTTTCCTTGCTTTATATTTATTTATGTAATAAAATTAAATTGCAAAAATTCCAAAAAAAATTTGAGAACTTCATTTCAGTTTCTAACTGATGGAGTTGCTCTTATGTATGATTTGTCTTGTACATACTTGTCAACATTTGTCGTCTCTCTCTCTTTCTCTCTTTTTGTTTTCTTCTTGAAAGTGATTTCAATCTAATGGAAAAAAATTGAGTGTCATAAAAATATTAGTTTGATCTCTTAGAGGCCCCTAACTCTTATCCAAAATAAAGAAACCATTTTTCCCCAAAAATAACTTAAAATTAACAAGTTGCTAGATTGTTTTCATTGAAACTAAATAAATCCGGGAAGAAAAGAAAAAAAAACAAAAGCCACCCTAAACGTGTTACTGAGATGGGTGATGTCATCCCACCTCACGTCTTTGACATCAGCAACGCTTTGGTAAGCCAATGGGTGAGTAAACAAGTCATACCTTTCCTATTATACCCTCGAATCCATGATCAATTTATAAGTAGGTTTTATCCCTTTCCCATTATATCCTCTGGCTCCACTCAAATAATAAATACGCCTCTTTCGTCTCTCTTTCTTCTTTATCAGAAAAATCCCCAGAACAAATTTATTTTCTCTCCACTATATTATTACACCATTTATTCATCCCCAAATCATCATACCAAAAAAAAAACCTTAAATCTTTTACATACCCATTATATTGTTATAAGAAAAAAATATGGATTCAAATAGTAACAACACCAAATCCATAAAGAGAAAAGTTGTCGACCATCTCGTCGAAGGCTATAAATTCGCTACTAAGCTTCAGCTAATCCTCTCTCATCAACACTCTAGGCACCACATCGATCAGACTCATCTCGTTTCCGGATCAGATTCAGTTTCCGGTGATCTGGATCTCGTTGACGAGCTCATCGCTAAGATCTTGAGTTCTTTCCATAAAACCATATCGGTTCTTGATTCTTTTGACCCCGTCGCCGTCTCTGTGCCTATCACCGTCGAGGGTTCATGGAATGCTTCATGCGGTGATGATTCGGCGACTCCGGTGAGTTGTAACGGTGGAGATTCCGGTGAGAGTAGGAAGAGACTAGGGGTTGGAAAGGGTAAAAGAGGATGCTACCCTAGAAAGTAAGTGAAATGGTTGAATTCAAATATCGATTTAATATTTTATACTTTTTTTTTGTGTTCAAATGATTTTATTCATTCGTATGTGGATTTTCTTTTTTAAACTTTTTCATTTTAATTTGCTATTATTGTCTATGAATTCCATCATATGTTGTGTGGTAGTTCCCCCATATTGAAATGATTTGTCGTAAAGGTTAAAGAATATGAATATGAATATGAATATGAATAGGGGTTTGTTGATAATTTATAATATGCCAATGTAATTTTAAAATACAATCATTGTTTTTGTTCATTGCAGTGGTAGAGTATGAATATGACCAATCAGTGCTCATCATAACTTAGATAAGTGAACAGAATTTTGTTTTAGTTTCAAACTTTCAATTGGTGTTGTGTTTCCGTACAACATAATATGTTACACTATTTACCTTGGATTTGTTTTACATGAATTGTAGCTAGGAGCCAAATTGATTCAGCCATTAATTAACAAATTTGTAATTTATTATTTGCAGGAAGAGATCAAATACAAGGATCGTGGAAAATAGAAGCTCTGAAGACATGTATGCTTGGAGGAAATATGGACAAAAGGATATTCTTCATACCAAATTCCCAAGGTCCTTATTATATATATGTATCTATGTGTATTTTGATATATAAACATGGCGAAATCATTTTTGGCATCAGGATTCCGAAACATGCGTTATTCCGAGTTTACATACACAATACATGTATATATATATACACGGACTACTACGTTTTTTTTTTTTGGAGTTTACAATCGATATTTGAATTTTGCCTTGGCCTAAATTGTTATACTTTACAATGTTTTGCAGGAGTTACTTTAGATGCACACACAAGCCAACGCAAGGATGCCAAGCATTGAAGAAAGTACAGAAACTGGAGCAAGACCCTGAGATGTTCCAAATCACATACATTGGCTACCATACATGTACTGCAACTGACCAAACACATGCGAAGTCCGAGCCTTTTGGTCACGAAATCATTATGGATTCAGAAAACACATTGGCTGCAACCACTGTTCAGGATCATGCCAATACTAAGGTGCAAGAGCAAGAGAACAGCAGTAGTCTGACGGTGGTAGGCACAAACATGGTTAAGGAGGAAGGGAATAGCAATGGTGAGACCAAAGAGTATTGTGAGGGTTCTTCGATAGGTGAGGATTTGTCGTTGGTTTGGCATGAGATGATAATGTTTGATGATCATCAACAACAACATCAAAATCACTACTATTGTGGTGAAACCAGTACTACGTCTCATCGTTTCGCTTTCAGCGACAACGATCAGCTTTCCTCCTATTTTGAATCATATTGAGCATAGTGATGATACATCATCAGGATTGTAATATTTAATTTCTTCGTCTCTTTGAGCTATGTTTAGTGTATAATGTCATTTGTTGTTGTTGTACGTTTGACAAAAACACCATATATACTTCTCTTGATACATCTCTTTTGTTTCATTCTTTGCACTTACATTAGATGTTTTGTATATATGAGGTAATCTTCACTAATTTTTGAGATCAAAGATGGAATAACTTTAATGGATACTAGAGTAAACTTAAAATTCATAAGCCAAGCTTCAACTGCGACAATACCTCTAAGATTAGTGGTTTGTCTATTTGATTATTAATGCTTTTAATGTTGGATTCGATAATCCATACTTTTAGTCCAACCATATATATGAAAAGGTTACCTAAAGAGTGTACAGAGACTTATCCACTGAAATTGCGGCTAAGAATGTTTGGTGCTAAAAAGGAAGAAATTGGGACAAATGCATCTTGGAACTGTCGTGTTTGTCTTTTTGTTCTTGCCTATACACGAGGACATTAACTAATGCTTGTTACAGAAAATAAAAACAAAATTAATAGAGCTTTAACTCATGCTTCTTAAATTTTATACAAACTCTGAATGTGTCTTCGAGACCCCTTTCTCTCCGTTTTAAACTTGAAAATATCTATAAATTTCAAAACATATAAATTTCAAATACCATAATGACTATAAGAGTATAGACTATAAATATCTATATAAACATGAAAACTTTATTAATAATGTTTTAGAGTAATTTTGAGAATTAATAATTATGATAGCCTAAAGTTAAGTACCGGCTCAAATCGATACTTCCCTCTTTATATACCATAAGTTTTTTTTTCCAAGACCCAAAATTAAACTAAAATTATAAATTCATTCGACATCTTACATCTTTTACATGTCATAGTTTACTATGATAAAATAATCGAGAATAAGTGTCTTCCCCAGCTATCGGCATACCAAACACACATAATGAAAAAATGGGTAAAACAATGGCCCATACATGAGAATAACAACAACAAAAATGAAAGGACCATCACTTCCATTCGAAGAGCTTTTGTTTTGTCAATCTCGAAGAGCTTATTTTTGAAACTGAAAATTTCTTTAATTATTTTGATTCTTTAGTTTGAAAAAGACGACAACAACAAAAAAACACTAACAAATTCGTGGCAGTTTGTGAGATACTGACAAACCATGAAAACATCAATGTCCCCACTAGTTTTAATTTTTTTTAAAACATCACAAAATTAATGTAATAAATTGTTAATTATTTGTACTAAAAAGTGTATAAAGACATGAAATTATGATAAAAAGATTTTGCAAGAATTTTCGAAGGAGCAAAACACTCAATAAAAATTTTAAAGAACGCTTTGGAAGCTGAATTTCATAGTCTTGTTTTTGCCATGACAAATGTGTGGAATAAAGGTTATCGATGAGTGGAGTTTGAAGGGTATAGTAAAATTATTTTTGAAATATTAACAGGAAAAAGATCAAGCTTATTAATGTTCAAGTGGATGAAAGAAATTCAAACTGGATCTTTGAAAATGTTGTTAAAAAAGACAGAAAATTATGATTACTTGATGTTTTATTTCAGCGCTAACTAAATCTCTTTAAAGTTAATAATAAACTTGAAACGAGGTTTTACAAAAAGGATTTAAATTTGTTCTATTTAGCGGTTTGTACGAAAATGGGAACTATTAAAAAGGATGTTGTGGAAATAAGAAACTTCATAAGTTTGTTTATATAAATATACACTTTACACTATTCAAAGGATCTAAACCCCTTACATCTAATAAGGATCTAAAACCTAATAGGATAATTTTTTAATTCAGCATTTACAAATGTACTTGAATTTGAGATTATTTTAAAATATGCTTTCATAATACAATAGAAAATTAAGTAATTATGTAATAGTTAAAAAAATAACTGAGACTCGACTTGTTTTTATTGTCACCTAAGAAATATGCTTGCATAATTAATTAGAGGATTAAAAAACTATCAAAATAATTAAAATACGACAACCCCATTAAAAAAAATAATACACTTCGTTGTAACTTGTAAACAAAACGAACTACCCTAAAAGAGTTGGTTCCCATTAGATCTGAGACTAGATTCACATGAATGTAAAACTTTAATAATATTATCATAACAATGAATAAAATTGGCTAAGATATATCTTCTTCTTTTCTTTCTTTTTTTGGGTAAAAAAATGGCTAAAATATCTAAAATAGTAGTTTGTGCTAGCTAAGGATGGTCTTCGTACCACCCAAGTTCAAATTTCAGACAATTAATTGAAGTTGTTGACAAAAATAGACTTATTAATACTATCTGTGTCTCTCGCAGCCGTCCAGCCGCGGGAAACATTGATGATGTTGTGATGGATCGTTGAAAGGAAATATGAAATCCATGTTGGCTCCGATATCGCTACCAAACATAGCATCAGCCATATTAACGACCGCATAGTCAAGGGTATGACTTGTGGGGGTGATGGTGGATGAGATTGGAGCAATGGAAGTGGCAGCGGATACGGTGGGAGCAGTTGGGTAGATGTGGCAAGTGTGTGAGCCACGGTATGTGACTCGGAAGGTGAAGGGATCATCGTCGAGCCGTTGGACTTGTTTCTTGGCCGGGCAATTGTATAGCTTTTGATGGGTGCACCTATAGTACGCCCTACACATTTATATTTAGAGACGTATATCTAGTTTTTTATTGAGCGATTCAACGATATGATAAGCAAAAAGTTATTAATTAACATGGGATAAAGGCAACATACTGATTTCTATTATTTGATAACGAAATCTGAGAAAATATATGTACTTATAATAACATTTAAGTTTCAAATTTCAGCTAAAATTTAATTAATAATCTATAAGTGTTTGGTGATTCTAATAAGTACACTTGGTGAATAAGAAAGAGACTGATTACAACATGTAATGTGATAAATATGAGTATCTCGGTTAGTCAACTAACTAAAGGAACCTATTGTGACCTTGTTAGTTTAATTCATCGTTAATTTAAAGAAAAGTTATTCATATGAAAATAGATTGTTATCCAGAATATTTGACTAGAAAAGCGATCGCCATAATTCTGGTCAACAAATTAAAATTGAATTATTAACGAATAGTATAATTAGTAGAGTAAATTACCTAGGAAATTTTGAACCAAGAATTTCCTTTTGGCCGTATTTACGCCAAGTATGGTTATCGTCAGGTGGCGTATCAGTGTTTCCCGTCCTTAGCGCTGCCACCAACACCGTTCGTTCTTCTTCATTCCTGAGCAATATACTTATTGAATCTACATTAGTAAATGCGTACATACTGCATAATTTAATTATCGTTATTTTGCCAAAAGAAGAAAAACAAATCATATAATCGTTGAAAGTTTGAACGTGAAGTGGAGCTGAGGTGGGTTTCCACTTTTGGTTACCTAGTCACATGTAACAGGTTCAACTCATCATCTCCTCCCTCTATGGAATTCCAAATGTAGACCAAAAGGAAAAATAAACTTCAAAGTGGATTTTAATCATTCATCCATGAATCAACATTTTCCCGTGAAAAGATTTTGATATGGTCTTGCTTTAACTTTTAGTAAATTTTAATAATGAGTGATATGCCATTTATTCACGTTTTTAAGTTTTGAAAATTAATTATGTTACTATCATTCATAATATTTTCACATTTTTGAAAAGTGATTATATATGATGATGCGTTTGATATATGTCAAGTTACACGTTTCATGATTATTGAATAAATTTTTTGTTTAGGTTAAATATTTGGTAAAATATATATATTTTAAGTATTCCGTCATTTATCTTATATGTACATCGTCTATCACCTTTGTTTACGTTGCCAGTTTGTTCAATGCATTTTATACCAAAATAACCAAAAAAAAAAAACACTTTTATTTACCTTCTCCGCTGCCTTGGCGTGGAGGAACCGCTAGCGCCCGATTGCTCTGCAGCCGTCAAATTCCTTCCTCCGTCACCGGCACCGTCAACGGCTATGAGCTGCGTCTGAATCATGGCTTCGGTTCCCTGAGATGACGTCGACCCGCCACATCTTAACCAATACTCTTGCATCAGACCCGGTTCAATCTGCATTAACATCTGATTTGCACCGGACACAGCCACCGGTTTAGTTTGATTCAATGCCGTCTCGGAGTTCTTGATCTCTAGTAACATCTTCAGCCGCTCGTTTGCATCGCCGAATGTATTTGCGATCTCGTCGAGAGAGGTTGATAGAGACTCCGGTGGCTTTTCCGGTAAACTAGATTCGAGCTCTTTAACCACTTTCACTCCATGGAAGATCAATGACATTACTTCTTCCATTTGTAACTTGACTTTCTTTGCTCAAGTGTATATAGTTTTAAATATTCACATACATATATATAGACGAAGAGATACGTTTATAACAGTTAGCTTCGATGTTGGTTCCATTTCTATTGAAATTCTGAATATGCGTAGATTATTCAAAGTTTGTGATTTGTTTATCTTAAAGCGACATCTAATACCATTTCTTTAACTACTTTCTTTTTTTGGAGGGTTAGCTAAAATTAAAAATATTTAACTAACAGGAAAAGAAAGTTACAAGAATCAAAAACAAGTTTTAGGCTATTCACAATAGGATACAACAAATGTCTTTCAGTAACACTGGGAATATTTGTTTGGTGAAATCCATACCGAAGATGTAACTAGTGGTAACCCATTGACGCGGTCGGAGATATTCGATCTAGGGTGAGTTGGTTTAACACGGTAGTCGAACTGGTAATAACATTGACCAAGTCATGGTCTTCTATGATTTATGACAAATGATTAACTTGTACATATTTTATTTCAAATTTCAACTTTACAAGATTTTCTTATAACTCTAGACGAAGACTTCAATTAATGCTGAATCTGTTGACTTTTTTTTCTTTAAGTGGACACACATAAGCTAAGAAAATTCTAAGGCGTTGAAGCAAGTTTGGTAAGTTTATTGACTAAATCTAAATAGAAATCTCTTTTGGATCCGAAACATGTCTAAATCTAAATAGCCCCTTTCAAATTGTAGTTATATACATTATAAGAAAACATTAGAAAATGATGATATTATTAACTGTTGTAGAAAAATCTTATGTAATCTACATATAGTGAATGATTAATAAAAAATCATACGTATGTCCAAAACGAACCTGTGTAGGACAAAAACAAGTCAATATTTTTCTGGAACAATGGTATTATTCAATACTCAATGATTTAAGCAAAGATGTTACGTCGAAAGAGTTTAAGAAAGTCAGAGATGTGTTTAGACAAATAAATGGTTACACATTTTATCTTGCACTTTCCATAGCTCTTGATATTTAGTTTTGTATCATTCTAGTTTGTATACAATAAATGGTTACAGATTTTAAAGTCATTGGAGATATTTGAAACATTCCAAAACCTAAAACGATAAGATTGAAACAATGAAAAACAGAGAAAGGAGATTTTTTTTTTTTTTTTTTTTTTTTTTTTTGCAAAAGAAACCCTGAGTATCATACTATCTTCGACAATTGGACAACAAAAGAAGCGGCCCAAACCCTCAGCCCACAAGACTAAATGTCCACAGATCAAACTTCACGGCGTCTTGTAAACAAATAAACAGCACGAATTGTAAAAATAAAACACGAAAACGACGATAGAGTCAGTCCCGTTCAGGTCAGGTCGATCATAATTCCGACGAATTGAAAAGCAAGAAAAAACAAATCTACGTAATTGTCCTCTTATGGGAGATGCAGATTGATTGAAGAAGAAGATAGAAATTTCGTTTCTCCATTTTTCTTCACCGTCGTTCAACTGATTCCATATAGATCTGTCGGAAAGCAAAAAAAACGTTGTTCAATTACTGGATTGAGTTATATAGAGAGGTGGAAAGATGTTTCAGTTCTTAAAGGGAGTAGTGGCTGGATCTGGGACTGGACTCAAGGATCTGCCTTATAACATCGGTGATCCTTATCCTTCTGCTTGGGGTTCCTGGAATCACTTTCGTGGTACCTCCAAGGTCATTCTCTAATCTCCCTTCTCTCTCTCTCTGTATGATTGAATTCGTTACTGTTAAATGTTGCTTTACTGTCAAACCATATGCAATTTTTAATTGAGTTTGATTTCTATGTAATGTGATCCAGCAGCTTTTAACCCTTTTATGCTTAGTAGCTCTAGTTTTACAAGTACTGTTCGAATTATTATTGTTATTGGTTCTTCGAGTTTGTGAGTAGCCTAAGTTTTGAAATTTGCGTTCATAATAGTAAAATGGTGAAGGTTGTATCTGGCTTTTTTTTATGGTTGTTGAGGCTTTGTTTGGTCAACCTTCTCATTCTGTACAGAATTTTGGCTTTGTTTTATAAAATATATGTCTTTTCTATATCTTTCGGATACTGTAAGTTGTGGTGCAATCTCATATTTTGTGCTGTTCATTTCTTCAGGATGATGGATCTCCAGTTTCTATATTTTCTCTTTCTGGTAACAATGCTCAAGATGGACATTTGGCTGCTGGACGAAATGGTGTTAAGCGCCTTCGTACCGTAAGTTCTCATATGTATATATTTATAGCATAATTTAGGCTCGATTCGAACATACAAGATATTTTTCTCTAATTACTGCTGCAACTTCTATCGAGCACTAAGAACTTTATTACATAAATATAAATGTGCTGAATTAATTCATATGAATGCTGGACTAGGTTGATTCCATTCTCTTCTTGCTTGTATTGTTTGGCATATTTCTGTTAGATTTTCATCTACTATTTCGTTTTGCAGGTGAGGCATCCAAATATACTTTCATTTCTCCACAGCACTGAGGTTGAAACTCATGAGGGTTCCACTTCCAAGGTTACGATCTATATAGTCACTGAGCCTGTTATGCCGCTGTCAGATAAGATAAAGGAGCTAGGCTTGAAAGCTACCCAGAGGTAAGAGCTCTTCTTATGAGAACCTAGGCAGACAATAGGCAAAGGATATAGTGTGCCGCAACATTTTAATCTATTCCAAAAAATTATGCCACAATTTTTCTGTCTTTTCCTAATAAAATGGCATTTCATTGAACATTATTACGCTACACATGGTAAATTTGATCACCCACATGAAGTTTTTGCCTTCAGGGATGAGTATTTTGCACTGGGACTACACCAGATAGCTAAAGCTGTGAGCTTTCTGAACAATGACTGCAAACTTGTGAGTATTTGATTATAATATTATATTTGAACTATTAGACTACTTGATTTTCTTTTCAGGTATTGTAGATATCGTTTTGAATATCCTCTCTCCATTTATTTTAGTTAAAACTCTTAAGTTTTACTGTCTCAACAGGTGCATGGAAATGTCTGTCTGGCGAGTGTTGTTGTGACACCTACTTTGGACTGGAAACTCCATGCTTTTGATGTTTTGTCAGAGTTTGATGGGAGCAATGGATCTGAAAGTGGACCTATGCTGGTACTCATTATTCACTACTATAGTTCATTGGGGTGTTAACATTTCCTTAATCTTGTCAATTTTATAGCCATTTCTTTCATTTAGTTTTTCCCTCCCTGGAAATCTTAGAAATCATACCTTCCTTCATATTTGTTATTTCACATTACTTTTATGATACCCTTGGTAAAACGTACCTTGTAGTATTGAGGTTTAGGTTTTAGACCTTGTTCATGTGCCCAGTGTAGGAATACTCAGTCAGTGTTTATTACTTCCTTTTCATCCTTTCGTCCTTATTTTCTTCTTTCAGCCATATGAATGGCTTGTGGGGACACAGTACAAGCCAATGGAAATGGTCAAGTCTGATTGGGTTGCTATTCGAAAATCTCCAACATGGGCCATTGATTCATGGGGATTAGGTAAGACCCTACTGTAGTTTTGGTGCTTTGGTAATTTTCCATGGATATTATATCCTCGACTCTTTGTCCACTTGAGTTAAATTCTACTATTGAAGCCCTTTACGTCCTTTTTTGAAGGTTGTCTTATTTATGAACTCTTCTCGGGCTCTAAGCTGGGAAAAACAGAGGAGTTGCGTAATACTGTCGGCATTCCTAAGGTTTTGTTTCAATCCTTTTCTTTCCTTGAATCCATGTTAAGTTCCTGAATATCAGGTTGCGTATTCATTACAATTATTTTTTTGTTTCTATATATTTATGTCTTTAACTCCGTGTAGTTTTGATAACTTTAACTTTAGTGTAATTGGAACCTAAAATACTGGCGATGTGATTTTAGTCAAAAGTCTTCATGGTTTGCCCAAAGTTTTGATGTGTTGCTTTTTATCAGTTTGAAAATTCCAAGGGCTGGCTTTCATATCAGTTGAATGTTTCTTTTCTCACAGTCTCTGCTTCCAGATTATCAGCGACTCCTAAGTTCCATGCCTTCTCGCAGATTGAATACCTCAAAACTTCTAGAAAATGGAGGTAATTCTCTTGTCTTGATTAAAATTTTTGTACCTTAAAATATTCACTGTTTCTTAATTCCCGGCTTGTTATTTCTCTGTATTTTTGCTTTTGGCCTTTACCTGTGGTTTTTTGTCTTGTTTTTTTAATTTTGTAACAATGCTATATCATCTCTCATAGATATCTTTGACCATCCCTATCTCTTGATTCTTATTTTTGACATACTTGTATTGGCAGAGTATTTCCAAAATAAGCTGGTGGACACCATACATTTTATGGATATTCTCAACTTGAAAGACAGCGTAGAAAAAGATACTTTTTTCCGCAAACTTCCAAATGTTGCTGAACAGCTTCCTCGGGAGATCGTCCTTAAGAAGGTGTGAATCTGAATGGGGTACTAGAACAACAATTTGCTCTTAGAGTTAAAGGTTTTTTGTATATTTATTTGACTTAACTTTCGGGTTGATGCAGCTCCTTCCTTTACTAGCTTCTTCCCTTGAATTTGGTTCAGCTGCTGCCCCTGCATTAACTGCCTTACTTAAGATGGGTTCATGGTTATCAACTGAGGATTTCAGCGTCAAGGTTGTTCAGTCATGCTATATTTTGTTAGAACGCTCTAAACCACTCTGTTAGTGTATGTATGCACATGCTATATATATATATTTCAGTTATGTACTAAAGTTACTCCCATCTATGACATTAGGTGCTGCCTACAATAGTCAAGCTTTTTGCTTCCAATGATCGAGCTATTAGAGTTTCTCTTTTGCAACATGTTGATCAATTTGGAGAATCAATGTCCGGGCAAATTGTCGATGAACAAGTAAGATCAATTCCTCGTCTGCAGCTTGAAAAGTGTTCAGCTGTGGGCGCCTGGCAGTACTGCTATCTAGTTGAGTACTTTTAAAATTAAAAATGGTCTGTATTTTTACTAGGTATACCCTCATGTTGCTACTGGATTTGCGGATACATCTGCTTTTCTCCGGGAGCTGACTCTTAAATCGATGCTTGTTTTAGCTCCAAAGGTACTACTCCTAACCAATTTAAGCTGTTTTATTAAGCTATAAAAGTCCATAGTCTGTTTCATCTCATCTAACGACATTAGTTTGTCTTTATTCTTTAGTTTTGTTACATTGTTTTTAGTCATCATCCAGTTGTATTCTGATATATATCTCTGTTTTTTTTTGTGGCTGCAGCTTTCTCAACGCACACTTTCTGGATCCCTATTGAAATACCTTTCCAAACTACAGGTTTGCATCCATTGCTGCAATAGCGTTAACTTTTCTCTTCCCATATTTGATTTTCCAGTAAATTATTTCCGCCTTTCCATACTTCTGTTTACCTTTGATTTTCGCCTGAGTTGAGAGGCCATGTATGTTGCAGGTGCAGTTACTTCTTTCACAGTATTTGTGGCTGAATTTTTTTTTTTAATCCTCTCAGGTGGATGAAGAGCCTGCAATCAGAACCAATACCACTATATTACTCGGGAATATTGCCACATATCTAAATGAAGGGGTAAGTCCCCTGCAGCTTCGTTGTTCTTTTGATTCATTGTTACGTATACGGATCTATTGTTTTGTTTATGCCTAATCATGAAACAATGATGCAGACAAGGAAAAGAGTTTTAATTAATGCTTTTACAGTGCGTGCACTTCGTGATACATTTCCACCTGCTCGAGGTGCAGGTATGTGAAGGCCTGATACGATTGGATCCTAATTATTTATTTATTACACAATTTGTAGGATGTTCTGGTTCTATGAAAATGATTTCGCTTCAACTGGGTCTGGGATTTTCCTGCTGTTAGATCTCACTGGATTTTACTTAACACAGGGATTGTTGCATTATGTGCCACCAGTACTACTTATGACGACACTGAAATAGCAACTAGGATTCTTCCGAATATTGTTGTGCTAACCATTGATCAAGACAGGTTCCTTTTTTAAGAGCATGTCGGTCCTTTTTTGGTTTAGTATTTTCTCCTCCCGACAAAATCTAAAGCATTTTTTCTCTTATATTCCTAATAGTGATGTTCGGTCAAAGGCATTTCAGGCTGTAGAACAGTTTCTTGTGATACTGAAACAAAACTATGAGAAGGTGCGAATAATGACTCTACCAAACTCAATCCTTGAGCTGTTTTTATATTTATAATCTTATGTAATAAGGGATGGTAGATAATTGAAATTTTTCTTGGGGTGTTAATAGACGAACGCTGGAGATGCAGGAGTCAGCGGAGGAGCCTCAGCTATACCTGAAAATGCTGGTCTGATTGGGTGAGTATAGTCCATCAGAGTTAACAGGAGAACTATATATATGAATATTGGTATACTAACTGGACTAATTTATTTACTCTATAGATGGGCTATGAGTTCTTTGACTCTCAAAGGTAAGCCATTAGAACAGGCGCCTCTTCCTTCGTCTTCTTCAGCACCATCCCTAGCTTCTGTTGCCTCAAATGATGTTACCACAGGTACACTTGAGATCACTTATCCTAATTTTTATCTCAACCCTGGAAATAAATTTAGTTGAAACCGCAATTACGATTTATGTAAATAAGAAAAGAAAGAAAAAAGAGATTGCGTTGATTATATGCTCAATTGATGTGATATGTGATCACTGTGCTTTTGGGCTAGTTACTACAGTTCCCAGTACTTTATCATTTCCTTTTTTTACTTATTTCTTGGAAATAATCTCAGCAACGGAGACGCCGAGTGTCAAAGCAAGTCATCATACACGTTCCAACTCGGACTTCACAGATCAACCTGCACCACCATCCCCAACATCAACAGATGGTTGGGGAGATGTTGAGAATGGCATTAGCGAAGTTCTTGATAGCGACAAAGATGGTTGGGATCTCGAACCTCTGGATGAACCAAAACCTTCTCCAGCTCTCTCAAACATTCAAGCAGCTCAAAAACGACCTGTGTCTCAGTCCTCTAGACCTGGAGGTACAAATCATGAGCTGAATCAGTTAAATTCCTAAAATTCATTCGGTTGGATTAATTTTTTTTTACTCTTTATAGCTACAAGCTCAAGACCAAAGATTAGCACGATGAAAGCAGCTGTGAAAACCGAAGACGATGATTTGTGGGGATCCATAGCTGCTCCTCTGCCCGCAACTACTTCAAGACCGTTGAATTTGAAAAAGTCCGTACAGTCTGATGATGATGATCCTTGGGCTGCCATAGCTGCTCCACCACCAACCACTAGAGCAAAGCCGTTATCTTCTGGTCGTGGCCGTGGAGCCAAACCTGCAGCTCCTAAACTAGGTGCCCAACGCATTAACCGAACCTCGTCTGGAATGTGATGAACACTAGAGGAAGAAGATAAAACAGCATACAATGTACATTTTTTTGAAAGCATCTCCAGATGACCCAAGAGTATGAACTAAGCAACCAACAAATTATTTGATTTGTAATATCATTCATTTTAAACCTCGATGAGTGTCTCTATTTTAACTATGCACTGCCAAAAAGCTAGTGATTTTTTTAATGTGTTTCTGAGAAGTAGAAGTGATGTAGAACATCATCAATTCGAAATGTTATCTAGTTCAAGTGGACTTATCTTCATCTACAGTATCTCTTTTCAACCTATTCAATATGTTGAAGATCTCAGCTGCCATTGGAGAAGACAAACCTCCTGAAAAGAAAACCATGAGTTCTTTCACCAACTTCAATCCAACTGCAACCAGGTTTTTTGTGCAAGCGTTTCTCCTTCATCTCACCCAATAACTTTGCTGCTTCGTTCTTCAATCCTGCTTCCATGTAAAGATTGATGAGCTGAACATGGTTACAGCTTCTTTCGGGTTCCATTCTCAATAAATTCTTCCAGACGACCTAGAAGATCCACCATACTTGCATAATGTTCCGTTTTTGGTTCAATTCCATAAGACACCGTTGATTGAGCATCAGATTGAAAAGTTTCTGGAAGGTTGTTACGGCTGTAGCAAGATATCATTGAATTCCATGCAACAATGTTGTCCGGTCTCATGCTATTTGAGAGCCATTTCTGGTAAGCCACATTTAGAATACAGATCGATAAAAGGGAACTGCAAACAAAAACATCCAGCACTTGTTCCAGTTTTAATCATTTCTAGGCCAAAATTGAAAGCATGATCGACGCATGAATTGTGAAAACAGAAGTCGACAAAGGAGAAGACCCATCATGCTCAGTGTATAAATGCAGAGCTTGTAGATGATACTCTCCTTTCTGAATTAGAGCTCTGATTCCTGAATTAACCGAATTCGGAGCTAAACAAGAATTTCCCCGACGTATGTGGACTTCGGGAAGCTTGAAACGCCTATCAGCATCGCCGTCGTTACCTTCCCGCCAAAATTGTTTTTGACTTTTGCTGAGAATTGATTAGCTTTATATTTAACTTTTGTTGCGAATCTCAACTTTTAAGTGCATTAAGATTTGAACTTCTCTGGTTGCTACAAGTAACAGCCGGTTTACTGAAATCGAACCAATCAGAAGCATTTATTCTATAGATAAACTGATCGGTAGATTCTGTCCAAAACCGAGATGTATCTTTATATAAAAAAAATTCACTTTAAATGTAAAAATTTCGGATAAAGATGAAACACACCTAAAAAGAATTGACATCAGGAGAAATCAGATTCAGATTGATGAGAAAACTTTACACAGATATTGTAATATGTATATGAACAACTTAACTCAGGCCTAAAATCGATTACAAAACTCACTTCGAATCATGTATATCATTAGCTACATCTAAACAGACTCAAAAGCCTTAAAGCTATCTCTTTACAAACGATTGCTCCATCTCATACTTCCTCAACCTGCAAAACCATGAATATACAGAAAACGAAGTTCAAAACAAAACCAGCAAAGTAGCCGAGCTGCCGTTGGAGTTTAGGAAACTTGGTATCAACCTGAGGAAGGTTCATGAGCTCAAGAACAGCTTTAGTCGGTGTCAGTTCATTATCTATTATCTTTGCTACAGCTGTCAAAACCGGCAGCTTCACGTTGTATTTTTGTGCCAACGCTATAACTGCCCCTGCGTTTGTTACACCTTCTGCAACCTGCACAGTGATTGATATTTTGATACAGGGTTTCAGATTCAACCATCTTTTATTGGTTTCACCATAAGACCAACGAGAAACACACCTGATTCATGGAGCTTAGTATGTCATCTAGTGTCTCCCCTGACCCTAACCTGACTCCAACTGTACGGTTTCTTGAGAGATTTACAAAGCACGTGAGCATTATGTCCCCAGTTCCTGATAAACCCGTTATTGTTGTTGGCTTTGCACCCATCTAATCTAACAAGACAGTAATACCCAGTAAACACAGCCTTCAGTAATCATTGTGGTGAGTTTCTTGGATAAAAACCACTTTCTATTAAACTATTATAGACACATGTTGAATTTACTACCTTTGTGGCTAACCATCTTATCTCTGAACAACCTTGTGATACAAGAGCTGCCATAGAGTTGTTACCGAGTTTCATCCCATCAACAATTCCTGCAGCTATTGCTAGAACATTCTTCAGGGCACCGGCAATTTCCACGTCTGTAACATCACTGGAATGATCAGAGGTTACAAGCTGAGTGCACAAAACTCCCACAAAGAATCAAGAAACCAACCGTTAGAGCTCAGTCACTAACATCACATACACACAAGACCTGAACAACTATCAAGCAGGTAGACAAATGGATATAGTCACAGCCCAGCATGGAAATGCATCCAGAAATAATTTAATTCACAGGAGTCTGGTTTCGAAATATTGTACCTGGAAGTATTTACTCTCAAGTAAATATTGGTTTCGAAATGCATCCAATTATGGTGATTCTCGTTGATAGATTGGCAAACGAAAGAGTCACGCACAAGCATATTAACCTCTAATCCATCTTTCCTTGTAGCTACATGAGCAGCCATTGCTGTACCAAACGAACCTCCACCAAGCACAACAACCTAAAAGACCAAAGATTCTTTTTCAAATTCTCCAAACGCAAAACGAAATTAAGAAAGATAATAAAAAAAAGAGAAAAAACCTTGCGAGTGCGTTCAAGAACATCGGTTTTGGCTTTAGCGCGCCAAGAACGAGACCAACGAACAAGCTTCTCCCAGGCGATACGAACAACTTTGCGCTGGTCTCGGCTAGTATTGATGATATCAGGCGGACCAATGACGGAGTCAGCTTCGGGGACACTAGGAGAAGAAACGCAGCGGACGAAAATAGCGTTGTGTTTAAGCAGAGAGGGATACTTTCCAGAGAAGTGAACGTCCAAGCGTGCAGGTTGTACTGAAGCCACCATTTTCGCAGACGAAGCCAAAAAGAGAATACACCCAAACTAATCGGAAATATTGAGACTTGAGAGAGCGAGCTTGCCAGAGAGAGAGAGTGAACAGAATTGTTTTCGTCGTTTGCAGTTATTCTTGGCCCGTAACAAACTAACTAACTATTTTATATTGGGCCTTATCTATTTTGGGCCCTAGGTTTATATATATTAAAACCTTATACCTATGTTTTAAAAAAAAACTTTGAGTCATATTGGATATTTTTTATGTGTAAAAATTAAACCAAAACGTATGTTTATTAAACCTTTATAAATTAATAATGTTAGGATCTATGTTTTACAAAAATATAATTTATCGTGTTTATTAATTTGTAGAGGAATATTTGAATCAAAATATCAATTTAAAATCAATAAAAATTATTAATTTAAAAAGATATTAATTTATCGAGTATTAATTTATAGAGGTTTAACTTTACATATACATATATTTTAAAAGTTAAAAAATGGGTTACAAACAATAGAATCAGTTAGGTTTGGACTGTGGTGTATTCAGATTGAATACCTCACCAAATTCAAATTCAAATTCAAATTCAAGTTCAAGTTAGTGAGATTTTAGTGAGTATTGAATGCGGCGATTCATTATCCAAATTTTGGATACATATCAACTCAATTGGCTCTGCTAATTTCCACCTTTCGCGGAACAGAGTTATTGAAATTTGATTTGCAATTTGATAAAACAAAATTTTGACGATGCAATTAGATAACTTGTACCACATAGAAACTATGATAATATATAACATGGTCTTTTCAAATCCAAAATAAATCATGAATATATATACCACGAGAAATAAATAGAAACCGTGCGATACATACACAAAACATTTTAAAAAAATCTTGGTTGGTCGGAGCTTTGAGGTCCATCCATTTAAAGAAAAGAGAATTGAGACATAAAGGAAAAAGTACATGTGTCATGACGTTGAAAGATTCCATGGAGACGTACAAGTCTTCTTGACGACGATTTCTCCGCTGCATAAGATTCTTAATCTGTCTTCTCTTCACGCAGAAACGATGTCAGAACTATGCAACATTAGCGGTAAAAGAGACAAAAGGAGAAGAAAAGAGAAAGAAACAACGAAAAAAGAGAAGCATGATCAGTGTTGTTGTTGCGTGTGGCCTCCATTTTCAGTGGTTAGAGGAATAAAGAGATGTTTTTCTCATCTCATCTCATGTTATCCTTTTATTCGTTGTTTAGGGTTGGAAGTAAGAAGTCATCGTCATCATCATCTTCATAATCACAACCATTTAATATGATTCTTTACACTTTTTTATATGTATTTGTCTATAGGCATATATGAAAACATTTCTGATTTCAGAAAAGAAACGTGTAAAAATTATCAAATAAGGAATCAAAACAATGGAAATGTTCATGGTTAGGGCTACATTTAATCTCCTCATGGTCAGCTTCTGCAGTTCATAAGATGACATTTAAGTTTCTCAACATCCGAAAGTTTCAGGGGCTTCTGCATAAACATTTGAGCTCCACTTGCTAAACATCTGCGTTTTAAAACACCAAAACAGAACAGAGGATGACGATCTTAACTAATTACTTCCACAGTAAGAAACATAGAAAAAAAGAGGGAAAAAAAAAACAAATCTCATTTGTTCTTACTTGTGGACGCGAGTAGGAATGTTCTCTGAAGACACTATCACAACAGGAACCTCTTTCAGATTTGATGACTCCTGTTAAAGAAACCACATAGAGGATTATTGTTGAATTTAATTAAACAAATGAAATCCAAGAAGCTGTTAAATTGATCTACCTTCACTTTCTTGAGCAGCTCAAAACCTGTCATTCCCGGCATACAGTAATCTGTGATTATTAGATTCACCTTCATAACCTGGAAAAAACCCTATATATTTATAGTTCTCTTTATAGACCTAAAATCTATAGATGTTGAAGATTCAAATCTTTATAATTTGGCTTACGTTATCGGTTAATGCATCAATATGTTGGTTTTGACCTCCCAAACCTAAATACTCTAATGCTCTGATCCCATTCTCTGCTGTTGTCACTGCAACAATACACATTTTATAGTTATAGACAGAGTAGAAACAGTAAAAAAAAATTGATCAGAAAAATTGGAAGGTAAAAAATATGGAACCTTTGCAAGAAGAGATCTTAAGCAACTTCTCTACGAGTTTACGGTCAATTAGATTATCATCTACAGCTAAAACATGAAGCTCATCATGATGATGATCATAAGTCACCTCCGTTGACAACGAACAAGAACCGCCTGAACCGTTCATCTCGTTTGTTCCTTATATGTCAAGTAACTGAGAAACAAAACAAGTTGACAATAAGCAAAGAAGCGAGAATGATATCTGGCATTAATATAAACACCTTGCAGGATTTGCTTTTAATTCTCCGTCTCCAATACAAAAAAAATTCAAAAATTAAAAAGACAAACACTCAAGAAGAAAAAAGTGATAGACTCAGAAGATTATACTTGTATATCAATGTGTGAATCATGTGAATCTGGTTATGCTGTATTTATGATGGTTTCCTTGATTTTGGTGGGTGAAGAATTTCCCTTGTTAATACCAACTAGTATATATATATATATATATATCAAAGAAAAAAAAATACAGAGCATGGGGAAGAGATTGCATCAAAGAAAATCACGGAGATTTCGTGATATTATCTATCTTATTTTAGGGGATTTATTTCAGTACCAGTCATTATACATATAAAGTTCCATATATCTGTATTTTTGGATGGAGTTACTTGTTAGGAACATGTTCGTCGAATCGTCGTGTGGTTTCTCTTTTGGACCACTTTTAGTTAATAATTTATAATGCAATATAAAATTGTAGATATATATATTTTTTTGTCTAGAACTGAAATATGATATGAAAACAGATTTATTCGGTAACAATCCCCTGTAATATATCAAGAATCGATTTGATATGATTTGGAATCGTATAATAAAAGCCAAAGAAACTCAAAAAGATCATAATTTTTTTTCGGACAAGTAAAAAGATTGTGTGTGTGCTTAATATAAGAAAGAAGTTGTGTGTTTGATACGGAGGACTTATTCTTTGAGAAACTGAATAAAGAAACATATGTGGGTCAGTGACAGTCATACGGACCTTCCTAGGATCTTGTAAGCTGCGAAGATAGAAAGAATCTTACAACTTTTTTTTTTTTTTTTTTAATCCATGGAAACAGAAAATAATTTTTTTGGCCGCAAAATGGATCACCAATCTCTTACAGAGATCCTCATGTCTAATTAGATAATTTTCCCCTCCTTGTAAGATTATCAAAGAATTACAATAAAAAGAGATTGTTTTATATATTTCAAAAATATTTAATGTTAAGTTTAAATTTTCCTGACAATCACACTAGATAGAATTGGTTCGATGGTCAAGACTTTCATATATAGTTCCATCCGGTTTTGACTTTTTATAGTCTTAATGCGGATTATTTGGCTTTTCATGTCTTGGTTTTAAAAGACTGAAACCACAGACTGTAATATAAAATCCGAGTAGTCGAAAGCAATCAAAAGGGAAATTGGAACACTGTTGTTTGTCAAAAAGCTCTCAAAGATTAAAAGACTCAAACCGGTTACTAAGAACAAAACAAAAAATCTTTTCTTTTTCAAACAGAGTTTGTGATTGTCAAAGAAAAATGCAAGAGAACTAGAGAGAAGAATAACTATTTGATAGTAGCCTTGGGGATGCTGGAAGTGCAAGGTCCCGCCGAGGTCATGAATGGTATGCCTTTGTATGTTGCTACGCCATTTTCATCAGTGTAGAGATGCTACAAATACGTGTGATTTATTAAAATATTCCCATGAGATTGATATATAATGCAAATTCAGTACTGGCATGTTCAGTCTGTTAAAAAATTTTGGAGCCTTAAAAAGGGCCTTGCACATACCGGTGTTATCTTTTCCAGTTGCTTCTTTTTCGGGTTGAGTACATCTTCCGGCTTTCCTTCAATCCTAGTAAACATTACAAATAAAGGGTTATTGAGTTTACGATGAACAAGAAAAGTTAAAAAGCAAGTATCAAATATGATCTGAAGGAGAAACATGCATCGAAAGTAATAAAAAGTGTTTGATATTTAATCGTTAACATTATATACCCTGAAAATGATACACGCTCTCCCGGTTTAGCCCCGGCAGGTGGTAGCAACGGTTGTGCCACCGAGTGATCTTCACTTGAAGCACAAAGAACCTGTCGGGAAGAAACCAAGAATACAGACGAAGATCAAATGTGAGAGTTCCACAATATTTTGATTATGAATTAACAGGATTTATGCAGTTAGACGTAAGTATTACCAGTCCTTCTGACATTACATCTCGTAGCTTTCCAGGTTTGACATTTGTGATGAGCGCAACAAGGCGATTCTTCATCATCACAATGCAACAATCAAGAAACCATATATAAGAAAGCTTTCAATTTCAGGAACCCAACCACTCTATGGATTGATAAACCAAACTTATACGCATGCAAACAATATTTTCTATTTATTTGTAATTTAAGACATCACTATACCTCGAGATCTTCAGGACTGCAGAACTTTGCTAAGCCACTAACTACTTGCCTCACTTTACCCTCCCCAACATCTATTTCTTCCACCAGCAAACTGGGTTGTCAATACATAAGATAAGTCTTTCAACACATTCAATGACATCTTTAACAGAGCCGTAAGATTGAAATGTTTAGACCACAAACCTATCTGCCGATGGGTGCTTCCATGCTTTGCGAATTAGACCGACCTGAATATTAAGCAAACTGACACTAAGCTCTGCCTCTTTGTTAGCCGGTTCTGTCTCAGCAGGTTTCTTCTTTTCCTTTTTGGCGTCCTTCTCTTTTGTAGCCTTCTTTCTTGGTTCCTACACAAAAAAAAAAAAAAAGACCATCGGATTCTTTAAAACATAAATCGTACTCACATTCAAATAAATCCAGCTTAGAAGTTAAAATCAGTACCTCAGGCTCAGTTTTCTTTGTGCTTGGTAGCGCTTTTACCTTGTCAGTAGGCGTTACACTTTCTGCAGCCTTTGTTGTATTAGAATTTGCTTCCACCTTAATGACACTTTTTGATACCTGCGTATAGATCAGAAAACCATTTGCCCAGCGAGTGTGAAAGGAGAGAAAGACAGAGTCACACGTAAGGAAATATGTGATATGTTACTATAAAATCTAAAACGAAAATTGGGTATGAAAAGACTATTCACCTCGAAGTCAAACGCTGGTAACTTTACAGGAATTGGTTCAAGTAATGTTGACAACTCTACTTTGTTCTGTTAAAGTAATAGTGAGCAAAATTTACTAGTACATCAGAAAATCACAAGGAATGAAAATGTGAAAGGATGATGTTCAGAGAGTATAAATACTGCAATAGTCACTAGTGCCTACATAAAAAGTAATGAAAAGTATGATGTGGAACCTACCTGAATGTAATTCGTCCATCTTAGTACATGTAATAATTTCTCCTTGTCTGAATCTGAGAGGCCAAGCTGGGAACAGCAAGTCAAACAGAAAACAGTTAGTCTTCAAAGTCAGCCTCTAGTCAACAGTTTATGAAAAACTAATCTAAGCATCTGTAACAATGAAATCAACAGATATCAGAAGATAAGTAAACAATAAAGAAAAACAGGAGAGGTACCACTGAGGAATGCAGAGCTGAAAACACAGCAACATCAGCTGCCGATGGAGTCAATCCCTTTCCCAAGAGCACTGACTTGGAAGATAACTCTACATTCAATTTTTCAAGAGCTGCAAAGCAATCCTTTGAATTTGCAGGGAAACCTTCCGCAAAGTCCAGCCACTTGAAAACCTGGAATATGTAATTATTGTTTAAACTGTAAAACACATTATATTAAAGAAAGCCAAAGATCATTTACCACGACACGGAATGCATCACATTGCAACTCAAACAAACTAATCCAACTTTCTCAAAATGTGGTAGCTACAAGAAGGGAACTCAATAAAATTCCACTTAAGAGTTGGATGAACATGTCTTTAGGAACCAAATACAGGAAGAAACAACTTACATCGTTGATTTGTGCAGACAATTCCTTTCCAGAGTCCTTTAAAACATTAGAATACAGTGTCTTGACATCATTCTCACCAGCTCCACTGAGAAAAGATTCCTAACCAAATGGATAAAAATAAATTAAGAAACAAACCCATAAATGATCACCACCCACTGTACCATCAAATGCCATGCAAAGCCAAATCAGGACCAAAAAAAGCCGAATTTCTAAAGTTTCTTCCTTTTTCATAAACCAGCTTGATCTACAAATGTAAACACTAAACACTGATAAACCTAAAATATTAAAACAATTTTATAATTGAATAAGTACCAAAATGCTCGAGTTTTACTGACTAAAAAATTCAAAATATGATTATGCACATACTCAGCTACCAAGCTCGAGCTCCCAAAAAAAAAAAAAAAGCTTCTGAGATGGCATCTTCTTCACTTACAGGATCCAAGGAGAAGTGTTTGCAAAGAGCTGATACAATCATCTGCTTCGTCTTTGAATCCATTATAAATTTTTTCTCTTTCTCTTTTTTTCGGGGAAATTTGTGTTCTTCTTCTCCTTCGAAGGCTCTTCGCTGCTGCAATTTCTTTGATAGGGTTTTTGCATGAATTAACGGTCTTAACGGACTTCCAATTAACGGCGTTATCTCCTTCTCTTCCGGGCCGAAAAATAAAATTAGCCCATTGATATTTTCTCAGTATGGGCTTTTACCATCGAGTGAATTATCCTAATTAATAATAAAAAAATATTGCAGAATCTCAAATTCTATAAAAGCCCTAGAGTCAGAGAAGCTATTTGTTCGACTCCGGCATCACTGTCAACGGCGTCTTCTGATTCCGGGGACTAGATTCTTAAGGATTCAAATCATCCGTCAAGGCGATTCCTTACTGTCTTGTGGCAATTATGGCAAACAGGACAGATCCTTTAGCTAAAAACATTAGAGGCACGAATCCTCAGAATCTTGTGGAGAAGATCGTGAGGACGAAAATATACCAGCATACCTTCTGGAAGGAGCAATGTTTTGGTCTGACGGCAGAGACGTTAGTTGATAAAGCGATGGAGCTCGATCACCTCGGTGGTACATTTGGTGGTAACCGCAAGCCTACTCCGTTCCTTTGCCTCATACTAAAGATGCTACAAATTCAGCCTGAGAAAGAAATTGTTGTTGAGTTCATTAAAAACGATGATTACAAGTATTATTTCTAACCAAAGCTCCTTCTTTTTTTCTTTCTTTGTAATCTTAATTAAATTCCGTGATGTAGCCTTGTTTTAGAATGTTGATTTTAGGTGAATTTCAGCTTTAGTTTTCTTTGATAACGTTTTGGATGTTATTGAAGGTTTATTGAATTTTTTTACTGTTTTGGTTTCTGCAGATATGTTCGTATTCTTGGTGCTTTCTATCTCCGTCTCACTGGTACTGATGTTGATATCTATCGCTACCTTGAACCTCTTTACAATGACTACCGGAAAGCTAGGCAAAAGCTATCTGATGGGAGTAAGTTTCATTTTTTTCAATGGATCCTATGTTCTTAACCTTTTGTTGATTCGTTTCCTGACAAATTATTTTTTCCTTGGTTTGGAATAGGGTTTTCGTTGACACATGTGGACGAAGTCATTGAGGAGCTTTTGACCAAGGATTACTCTTGTGATATTGCAATGCCACGCTTGAAGAAAAGGTTTGTTCTTTTCCATTTTAGTACAGCCAAATTTTTAGCTCTTCTTTCTTCAGTTTGTAATTGTTAGATGGTTGATATGTCACTCTGATGATAGGTGGACGCTTGAACAGAATGGTTTATTAGAGCCAAGGAAAAGCGTTTTGGAAGATGACTTTGAAGAAGAAGAAGAAAAGGAAGAGAATGAAAGGATTGCTGATGAATCTGAAGATGAAAAGGTTACTGCTTTTGATCTGCAATAGTTTGTAACTGTGCTGTTTTCTGTTCCTATTTAGCCGCTCTATGTTGACACCATCTGCTTCCTTTTTTACAGGATCATCACCGTAAGAGTCCTGAAAGAGAAAGAGAAAGAGAAAGAGAGAGAGACAGAGACAGAGACAGGAGACGTGACAGTCATAGACACAGGTATCTGAATCCAGCCCTTTGCTAGATACATCTCTTTGCACTTGTATCTCTAGAAATGCCTTATAGGTTTTGTGATTACTGATGATTGTGGAAGCTGTTCGGTCTGGCTGATGCTCGCACATCATGCGTAGCATTCAATCTTGTGATGTTGGTAAACTCTATGGCATCTCTAGCCATCAGCGGTTACAATCAGCTTCCGAAATAGAAATTGTGGAGAACCTGACAGGTCTTACTGTACTGACAGTGTACAGTGAGAAGTATGATAGATCAAACAGTCTGACAATAATGTTAGCCTGATAGTTGGTCATTGTGTTATTATGGCAAATATGTAGTCGACAAAGCATTATCACTATTGCCGTGTAGTTTTAGCTCAGTCGGTGTCACTATGATTGTTAGACCTTAGTTCATTGCTTCATGAATTATATTTGACCACTTTTTTGCAATTGGCAGGGATCGTGATTATGATAGAGACTATGATATGGATCGAGATTATGACAGAGACTATGAAAGAGAACGTGGGCGTGGTCGAGACCAGGATAGGGAAAGAGACAGAGATCACTACAGAGAGCGGGATAGGGATAGGGACAGGGAACGTGGCAGAGATAGAGAACGTGAGAGAAGAGAGAGGGCAAGGCGTAGAAGTAGAAGCAGGAGTAGGGATCGCAAGAGACAAGAAAGTGATGATGTCCGTGATCGTGATGAACCAAAGAAAAAGAAGGAGAAGAAGGAGAAGCTGAGGGAAGATGGAACTAATCATCCAGATCCTGAAATTGCAGAACAAAATAGACTGAGAGCATCACTGGGAATGAAACCCTTGAAACTGTGAAGCGAGGAGTTGCTATCAAACCGGAACTTGGTTCATTTGTTTTGGATATCTGAGTTTCTGATCCTTGTTTAATGTAATAGAATCTTTAATATCGGTGTACTGTATCTGTATCACTGTTTATTCTAAATCGGATACGAATATTGCTCAAGAAATTACAATTTCCGGTAATTCTGGTAAACCGGTTCGTAAATGGACATGAAAAGTTTGGGACCCACCAAAAGCGTGTTGGTAATGATACGGTCTTGTTAATCATGAACCCATCACGAGGCGCGTACTTGTATGCGAAGACATGGCGCCATAATTCAGAGAAAGTAAAAACAAGCTACTTTCTTGTCTTTCGGTCTTACTGACAAGATTGTTGAAGCTCTCTCAATAAGCAGGTGTTAATCAGGTTTAGTTGGTTGGGAACTAGTTGTGAGAAAAGATGAGGAAGGGACATCTTTTGATCGACGTGAAATGGAGCTTAAGCTGATAATCACTAATCCAGATGGTAACGTATCTAATTCCCTCCATAACAACCAAGCGAAGCGAGATTTTGCTTCTGTGGATAAGGAGAGACTCACTAGTGTCAGCTCTTGGAAGTCTCTCAAGGCCATCCTCTCTGATCCTGTCACCTAACTGTTATTTTTCACCGAGTTTGATGTGGATTTCAACATGGTTGTAAACTATGATCACTTTATCTTTGAAATCTGAGTCAATCTCAATGTACTTTGATGATTACTCTTGTGTGATGGAACGTGTATCTTCTTGACAGACAAGTGAAAATTGCATTTGTATAAAGGTTAATTAACTTTCACTGAAGAATGATTCTCTGCATGTGTTACTTTGCATTGGATAACGGAGTTTTAACTTTTAATGAATGAGGCTACGACACTGTCTTGTAGACATTCTTTTGGAGCTGGGGGTTTATAACAAGTTAAAAGAATGGTTTCACATGTTCCCAGCCTACTTTTGATGGATCAGAAAAGCCAAATCTGTGTGAGTTTAACGACATTATTAATTTAAATTCAAAGAATCATATCCTTTCATGACTAACCTCTTTTTTTGCTTAGCTCTCAGAGTTGTAGACTTGTAGTTCATGCTTTCCGCCAAGAACAAGAATCCGATCATATTCTCTCCTTGAAGCCAAGGAAAGAAAGGTAGGATCAGGTTTGTTTTCCTTACATATGTAAAATTGTGTAACCTTCCCTATACAACGATAAATCGAATAACTATAGTTTTTTTCTTTTGATCTTCACCACAAAAGACGTTTCTGTATTCCAAAATCGGCACCATCTTGGCTCTAGCGCATAGAAATCAGATCTGCAGTTCGTTCAGGAGAAATTAGATGCTATATTTCATTGTGGTTCTGTTTATATTCCTAAGGAAACTTTGTAGCAGTGTTAGCTCTCCTAGAAGACTAGAACAAGTATGTGTATTGAAGAACATACCAACTTTGTATCATTGATATAAAAAAAAGTCGCTTCTCATGTTACATACACGAATGACGAAACCATCAATCGCCTGTTATTTACACTAAAGATAATAACTATCAAAAGTGCTAACACATAAGATATAGGCGGTGTGATTAACGGAGACCCGTAACCAATAAAAAAAAGGATTAAGAAAAAGTAGGTGGTTGCTTCATCATTGACAGAAGATAGCTGCAGGTTGAAAAAATTGAAGCTGCAGCCGCCTTAACATCCATACTAGTCTCCTGATTCCCTTCTTTCCCAAAACTGCAAACGTAAATAGCAAGACCATCAGTTAACCAGTCTTTCTCTATTCTTTTACAGGACTGCTTGGTCAAATTTCCTCACCTTGAATCTGATGATTGGGAACTGAAAGGCGAGTACTCGTCCATTTGTCGTAGACCTTCATTGCATCGTAACTGCATTTCCTTCACTTGGTTTAGCGAAAGCTCCTGCAAAATTCAAATCCATTATATCAATACACTAAAATCCATTGCAGACCTCAAAACCGTGACTATAATCAGTCTGACTTGAAGGCAGAGTATATGTACACACCAAATCTTTCTCTTCATCATAAAGAGTTTTGTTAATCTGATCAAATTTTGCAGACCACCTTATATGATGCTTTTCTGATAATGCTTTATCAGAAGAAGCATCACCAGAGGTATTTGTATCCGTCACCTGAGGAGTATTTTCTTGGTTAGAAGAAGATTCTGTTGATGAGACGAGAAGCGGTAACTCAGTAGTCAAAATATGTTGAACTCTGTTCCTACTATCTTGCACAGCTGCAACAACAGCATAAGATCTCACTCAGATCACTAAAACTTAATTAACCCGAGAAGCCTCTCTGCGGTATTTCTTCATATAAGTAAATGCGCACCTGAAAGCCGTCCGCTGAAGTCTTGGTGAAGAAAATCCAACCATTGGGAAGCTACGGTGGCAGCTAAAAAGCAAACAAACATTTTCCTTTTAAGGTTTTCATTCCGATTCCACTTCTGCATATGAATTGATCATTATGCACAAAAAACAAAGACCTAACATTCAACCCACTGCTACTTCTAGACTTTAATCAGTAACACTTAGTCAGAAAAATTCTTCATTTTCGCCATAGGACTTAACCACTTATTACTTCTGACATATTTAGAACACGGAGGAAAAAGTAAATACAAGGGTGATCTGAAACATAAAAGGAACTGACCTTCAACAGCAAGAGACGTGGCTTGTTCCGAGTTTGTAATGGAATTGGCATTATCAGATACCCCAGTAGATGGTAACTTGAAAGCTAAGGCCTTCTCTTCTCTGACTGAGTCTGAAATTCCAGGGTAATCAGAGTGATCAAACATTAATTGTGAAAGTTCTCGTCTCTAGTCTGAATTGGCTAACATCTTAATGGGGTAAATGAGAACGATAGATACCTCTTACATTCATATTGGCATGTCTTTCTCCCACGGTAGCATCATCATTAACACTTCGAATCAAAGCTTCAATAATTGAGCAAACTTGTTGCTTGGTCCTGACATGGTTAATGATTCCCGGATTTAATTCTGTCAGCAATCCACTTGGCGCGGTCACATTTGAGAACCTATCTACTTGCTGCTGTTCTCTCCTAGGGACATCGCTTCTCTTCTTGACTGAATCGCCTCTCCGCCTATTCTTTTGTTGCTTTTGCGCTGGTACTTCAACAGGCGTATTCACTACCACAGGATTTGCTACTTTACCCAAAGGGCCTGAGAGAAAACCATTTCGCTTCATTTCCATCCATCGCCGCATTGAATCTGACTCACCCATTGGCCCCGCTACACTACACATGGGTTCAGAACCTCCTTTTTCACTAGTAGGAACTGAAAGAGAAGGATCTCGTCGAAGTAAGTCTAACTCTGCTGCTCCACGTGGACTCAAAACAGATTCAGAAGCCTCGTTAGGTTTCAAGAGGCTGGTATTCTTTGAAACGCCATCAAAGTTGCCTCCTCGTGAGTCACAGTTACAATCCTCTTTTACAGTATGATTCTCAAGCAAAGCCTTTTGTCCAGAAATAGCAACGCAACTATCACTATCTGTAGAAATTGAGTTAAGCTTAGGCAAGCATGTGACCGTCTCAACAACTGTAGAAGGCTTTACATCTTTATTTTCTCTAATTACCGTTCCTAAACCTTCAGCATCACGAGTCACAAACATTTCAGATACTCCTGAAATCTTTTCACTACTAAGATTTGGTAGTTGAACAGTTTCAGTGTTTCCATCAGATGGCAGATTATTGGTTTTAGCATCTGTCGCACAAGCATAGAAAAAGTATGAACTTTTTAACAAACCATCCAAACATTCAGTGATAATATTATTTATAATAATAGAATTAGAGCATATTCGGCTATTCGCTGATCAAGCTAAAACAAAAAAACGAAGATTTACCAGAAACCAGATCTTGCCGTTTAACACGTTTAGAGCCTAATTCGTCTTTCTCTTCTAATCCATTTCCGTTACGCTTCTCACCCGAAATCTGAAAAATTGAATAAAACCCAGAGACAAAGAACACAAACCCATTAACGAATTGCAATAATAAGAAAGAAAAACAGCAAAAATTGACGAATACCCAAAAGTCATCGGGGAAGCTAAAGAGAAGCAAACCTCAGAATTCGATACAGGTTCCGACGAAACCCCAGAGGAAACCCCTCTCCGTTCTTCCATTACAACACGAGAAAGAGAGATCTCTTTTCAAAAACCCAGTAGTCGAACACAAAACGAAGACGAAGAGTTTCTTGGAACCAATGACACAAAAAGGGATCTTGGGAAGTATAAAACGAACGAGCGAGTGAGTGAGAGATATCACGAAATGATAAGGGTTGAGAAATCGTGAGAGAGCGGAGGTGAGATGCAGAAAGTTTATGGAGATAAATCGATGAAGAAGACGAAAGAAAAGGATTTTGAATTCAAAAATGAGAAGTGAAGGCTTTTTGTTAGTTATAAAGGAGGGCTTCCTCACGTTTTCCGCCGCTCACCTTCGACCCTTTTTATATTCTTCGATACCAAGTAGTAGTACTAGTAGTAGGGCTCATTTATCTTTTTTAATCCTATTAATTAACCCCTTTTGCTAATTCTCTCTTTACTTAATAAGTATATATCACACCACCACCAACTCAATATGACATCTTCTCTTCTTTTTAGCTGCATCAGATTTTTTACAAGATCTATATACATCATCATGCTTGTTTCCGACATTATCAAATCTAGTAGTACTACAAATGCCAATGAGAATTATTCATTCGTATCAAACATTTTACTCCTACTTTAGTTTGCATAAAACAAATGTAATATACAAAATCATAATCATTCGATGAATCATAATCATTTAACTAATATAATTTATTTTGTTGTCACACAGAACGATTTTAGTTATGAAGAAAAATAATTTAGAGTCATCTCATTTTTAATATGAGAATGAGTTTATGTCTTTTAAGTGATTTATGCTTTTAATTAAGTTTAGAAGACTTTACTATTTATATAATAATTTTCAGTGATAGTAGGAGTAAAGAAGTAAACATTCAGAAAACCAATTTTTACAATTGAATGCTTTGAAACAAGAGCACCCATCAAACGTTTCCATAGAAGGTTGAGAGGGAGGAAAGTGATCATACCTATGTAGACAAGCGAAAGCCCTAAAAAGAAACTAAACATAGACCTCATTACCAATATCTGTGTTATTTAGTAAAAATTTTGATGAAAAAATAAAATACATTTGACAAAGGTGAATTTTGGATATTCAACATACTGTACATAGCAACAACCTAGACCGGGATAATTTGCTAAATAAACCAGAATAAACTTTTAGTATCGAAATATTATTATCTAGACACAAATAACACAATTATATGTATTATTTAGTAGAATATCTAATGAAAAGATAAGCACATTTTACCAGGGTGAATTTTGGATATCATAATACACTGTATAAATCTCACAAACCAATCACAAATAAATTTCAATCACTTCAAAAGGAAAGAAATCTATCAGATGATTTTATTTGCTTAATATTTTTTATCTATGCATGCACAGTTCTCTGTATTATTTAGTGAATTATTTAAGGAAAAGATAAACACATTTGACGAGGGTGAAATTTGGATTTCTTACATATCCCACGGACCAATCACAAATAGATTAGAATCACATCAAATGGAAAGAAATCTATAAGATGAATTTATTTGCTTAATATTTTTTCTATGCATGCACATTTCTCTGTATTATTTAGTAAATTATTTTAGGAAAAGATAAACATTTGACCAGGGTAAATTTTGGATTTCTTCATACATTGTACATATCCCACGCACCAATCACAAATAGATTAGAATCAGTTCAAATGGAAAGAAATCTATAAGATGATTTTATTTGCTTAATAATCAAATTAAGGGCTAAAAAACAAAGTAGTGAACAAACGCTCAGTTTAGGAGCGTCTTCCCAGCAAATTTGTTTAGTTTAAATAGCCATCACCTTCGGACATAATCTGCAAGTCTCTCTATCGGTGTCCCAATTCCGACAGATAGACCAAGGAACTAGGTGGAGAGAAAAGGACGATCCAAACATGGAGGGTCCTTCCAACGTGAATGCAAACCTGAGCGATGGCCAACAATGCCCGCCTTTGTCTGCAGCTCCTGCTCCGGCGCTATTTCATGGTTCGTACCACCGGAAAACCCATTCAGAGGCTCAATTCCTTCACCCTGAAGGTCCAGAACCCTCTCAACCTTTCAGTGGATTCGAAGAGCTTGGATCCCAAGAAGACTTGTTCTCATATATGGACATAGAGAAGCTTGGGTTAGGATCCGGATCCGGATCCGCTTCTTATTCGGCTGGAGCTAAACCATCGGCTCCTAGGCCCGATAAACCGTTTTCCATTCAGGCTGGTGATGGTGCTGGGAATTACAGACCTCGACACAGGCAAAGCCTCTCTGCTGGTTCATTCGAGGCTAGGAAAGCCATGAGTGCTCGTAAACTCATTGAGCTTTATCAGACCGATCCCAAGAGAGCTAAAAGGTTTCATCTTTAACACTTAAAACTTTAGAATTTTGTATGATCTGATCAAACCTAGTTTCTGTTACATCGTTAATGAAACAGTTTATGCCTTGTTTACACAATTAGCGGAATAAAGGAGGATTCTTTATGACCTTTTGCTTTCAAAATGTTTTGATGTTGATGGATTGCATTAGGTGTTCTTTTCAGATTTTTTTTTTTGTGTGTTTTATTTTTTGGTTACGTGTTACATCACCTTTCTTTGACTCTGATATCGAATCTTAACGATAACTGAATTTAACTGAATTATAGTTAGCTCCTAGTTCCTACTACGCTGCCTTTTTTAGGTGAGAGACCATGAGGGACCCGTAAGTATACTTTTTTGTTTGAATCTCAAGTTGATTTCTGTGAGAATACGTCTTTTTCATGATGATGTGATGGCCCTCAATTTTTTTTTTTTTTTGGAACTAGCTGTTGTTTGATTGGTCGGTTCTAGCTTGTTTGGTTAGAGATCCTATCTAATGATGACACATATGTTTCAAGTCTTAACATTCAAACATTCGAGATGATTTACTAAATTCCACATTCCCTTTCAGTAGTCAACTGTTTTGGAATTGAAAGTTATAGTTTCAAATGGCTATGTTTTGAAAAGTTTGGGAAATAGTTTTTTTTTTTCTTTTGGGATCTGATCCGTCTCAATAAGGTTAAGGGCAACTAATGTTCTTTGAGATCCTGTATTGGTCACTATTAATTGCATGACTGTTCTTGTGCCTTGTTCTAACCTGAGGTACTCAATATTCTCTATGAACTATTGTTTCAATTGTCTAATCATGTCTCGTGCACTCTCTGCAGGATCATGGCTAATCGACAGTCTGCTGCTCGTTCCAAAGAAAGGAAGGCTCAATACATCTTGGACCTTGAGGAAAAAGTCCACACCTTGGAAACTGAAGCTACTAACCGTTCTGCAAAACTTTCTCTGTTCCAGGTTCCTTATCTAACTTCATTTGAAGTTACATTCTCTACTTCCAATATTTTTGCATTTACTTAAATTGCACTCTCTGTTTCTCATTATCCCACCTACTGCCTAATAATCTGCTTCTTACAGAGAAACTTAAGTGGCTTGTCATCTGAGAACAGAGAGCTCAAACTTCGTTTAGAGTTCATAGAAAATCAAGTTAAGTACTCTGATGGTATGTCACTAATCTCTCCCTCCCTCCCTTTATATGATTCTTTGCTGTATCACTAAAGGTCTCTTCGATGATTATTGCCTACGCAGCAATGAATGAACAGCTGAAAAACGAAGTTGAGAGGTTCAAATTCAACATTGGGGACGTCTCAGTTGCTGATGCTTACAACCTTGGAATGGCACACATGCAATACCCTCAACAGCAACCACAGCAGTTCTTATTTCAGCAGCAGCACCAGCAAACCGATGCTCCTAACCTCCAACAGATGACTCACCAGTTCAATCTCTTCCAACCCAACAACAACCAAAACCCCAACATGGCATCATCATTCTCCCGCCCAAGCCCTCCCACCGCTCATCAGCCTATGTATCATGCTACTTCCAGTGCATCGCCTCAGTCTAATTCATTTTCAGAGGCAATGCATCAATACCCTCTTAGCATGTTACAGGGGTTTGACATTGGCAGCTGTAGCAGAGGCTCAAACCTTGGTTGGCCTGACAGCGTCAGCGAAAGCAGCAGCACCATGTGAAGCTACCTTTCTCTGGTTCTGCTTTGTCGACAAACCTATTATTTTGCTTTCCTCAGAAAAACTCTTTAGTTAAAAGTATTATCCTCCATGACCATCTAGACTCATTTTTATTTTGTAAAACTGGTTTTATATTCTCTTGCTCCCCTATTTGCTTCTTAAATCATCCTGTAAAAGGTGGATGGATTTGGATTTGGCTTTGCCTTGAACCAGATCAGAAAGTGTTTGTGTTTTGCAGGTCTCTTATGTGTTATCTCAATTTGGGGATTCCCATGTTACTTTGGCTTCAACCACAAGTTTCTTAAGACTCCCATAAGAAGAACCCTAACGTAGGGAATCAGTTTTTTTCCTTCTTCACTTTTATTAAACAGCTGCAACAAACCAACATAACTTTAAGTCTCACCAGCCTTGGGCTCTTTACCATCTGCATCACCCTTGCTTTCAGTTTCAGATTCCTCCTTTTTCCTCTTCAACTCTTGCCCCTCTTGGACTCTTCTCCTCCATTTTTCCACCTCAGATCCTCATCCAACTTCTTCTGCTCATCCTCTAGATCTTCTTCCCGAGTTTTCTTCTCTTTCTTTTCGTCATCCTCCTAGCCAATCTTTCTCCTTGGGCGTTCTCCATGCCTGCTAGATCTACCAACGATATTTTCACGCTCTTTCTCCTTCCGTTCTCCGCTCTCTTTTCTTCTGCAGTTCTGCGATTCAAGTCACGCTTGACATCATTATCACTATCTTCATTGCCATTATCATCTCTTGCCATCATAATATTGGTTTTGGCTTTGCCGTGAACCAGACCAGAAAGTATTTTTGTTTTGCAGGTCTCTTGTGTAATTATCTCAATTTAGGGATTCCTATGTTACTTTGGCTTCAACCACACGTTTCTTAAGTCTCCCACAAGAACCCTAATGTCGGGAATCAGTTTTTCCTTTTTTCACTTTACTTAAACCGCTGCAACAAACCAACATAACTTCATCAGAACATAATGAAGATTATGAAAATTCTCACTTTATGCTTGGAAACTAAAACAGGGTTACGTTTTTGAATCGGGTCAAGACACATATAACATGAACCGAACTTGCCATGTTAAGGCCACTAAGACGGTACCCTAACTACCAAACAACAAATTAAATACTCAAATGAGAAATTCTGAACTATATCTATTCACATGAGAAAAGCTTAATTAGGAACACTAGAAGTTTATTTATCTTGTGTCGGCTGGATCATTGAAATGACGTTCTCCTTCGACAATGACCATTCGTAAGGCACGTAGTTATGGACAGTCCCAACAGTTTTGGGGCAAGCAACTTATGGAAAAATAAAGCATTGTGAATCTGTGATGGTTTACTTAGAGTGTGGCCCCTTCAGTTTTCTTTTGGTACATTTTGGATAGACCTCACGTGACCGTTTTGTGGATACAATTAAACAGTTTTTTTTTTTGCTTCAATATATTCTTGCTCTTATTCAGGTTCAAAATAGACGAGTGTCTTAGAACTTATGTTGTAGTTTTGTCGATAATAATGGTAATTTAAAAAATAGTACCATATAACAAAAAAATACTTAACTTGCAGTCGTCCGGTAATTAATTTCGTAGTAGATAAATATATACACAGAGTAGCCTTTAAATAAACGAACTCAACCACTTATAAAGATTCTTTGTCAAGAACATCTTACCCAAACAAAGACGGTAGTTCTCAAAAGTAAAGCTAATCTCACTCTCGATCTAAAAAATAGTATATACTATTAAGTTATAAAAAGTATATATATATATATATATATCAGCTACTGTGGTTGATTTATCACAGTCTTTTATTTCTTGATGGAGTTTTATTAGAAAATAGCTACTAGAAGACCTATAAAGTGGTTTTTGTAAGCCGATACAATAATATTACATAATATTATGAATTTATATTAATGAAAAAATACATGCATCATGTTATTCATCTGCCTCAAATTCGCAAATGACTGCTTTCAAATAAAATAACATCTATGTGAAGTATAATCGGAACTTTCAGGTGAGAAAATGTTTATGAAAATTAGCACACTTTAACATATGAACCGTTTTTAAATAAGCTTTGGCTCTTTTATCTGTGTGTGTGTGTTTTGGTCAGAAATTATGTTTATTTGATAGATTCGCACTTTGCAATGGTGTGAGCTACTGAGTTGCCCTAATTTTCTCTGTAAATGAGCTTAAAATTTGGTGGAAATTGATTTGCTTGTGTCAAAATTTCTTATGAAATTTCACCATTCATATACTTTTTTTTGGGGTTAGAAACCATTAAATAGTTACAGTGAAAACAAATTGCATAACAAATTGTACATTAACTAGTTTTGTGACGGAAAAGTAATATTTCATCTTAAGAAGTATTTCAATATTGTTAGTTTATGAGTTTTTGTTTTTAGTTTGTGAGTTTGATTAGGAATGTGATTATTCTTAGCAATTTAAATTTCCTGGATTGACTAGACAGACCATTAATAAATTAAATATAGTAATTAGGTCAGTAGATGGTCCTACCATGTTACGAGCACATGCAAATCCGTCGACGTTTAAGACTCTCATGCATTTTTATGATACGTCATTTTCGTGCCCCTTTATACATCCGATTAACTACTCTTCAGTGCCTGTATACTCAAATTAATTAACATAGCCCATATAGAGGCAACTTCATGATTCCCTAAAACGTAGAATTGTATCCTTATTTTGGTAGAGCAACCAAGGGATTTTTATAAAATTTAGTGCATGTTTAGCGAAAACCTTTGAAATTCAGAGACAATTAACCATTAGACTATATAATAAACAAATCAAAGTCATAATATATAAGCAAATAAGAATATAAACAGTCTCGACTTAAAAAAAAAAAAGAGAGAGAAAAACTAGCTCTACATTAAGTATACACATATAGATAACAAAAATTAGGCACGACGTATGAAAGAACTAGTTGTTGTCAAATCCATAATATCAATTCATCGTTGGCACTTGGTACATTTGCCAATAACGAGATCAAACCTAACTATTCTAAAGAACCATGATTATTAGCTAATAAATGCTTAACATCATTAGAAAGAAAAAGTGTGTTGTAGCTACCAATTATTGATTTGATGAATGTAAACTGTTACCTAATATGTATATATATATATAGTCAACTCCCGATATTTCGTTAAATTATTTTTGATCCAGTTATCCAATTATTTCAAGGTCAGCGGAGCAAAAAAATAAAGTGATATGAACTCGAAAGTGTGTCTTCTTTTCACTTACAATCTAAAAAGCAAAACACGGTCATCAACAGGAGCAATGATTGCCGCGGAAATTTGTTTACTTCATTAATCATGTAACCAAACAAGTTTACCGCTTATAAGGAAAGAGTATTACCCCGTATTTAGTAACATTGATCACAGGAAAATCATTAATTAACAAATATTTTGTCAGTTTATATACTAATAATACTTAAGAGAGATGATCATATGAAAAAATGAAGGAAGAGACAAATGAATAAAGACTTGTGTATTGAAGCATGTGCAAGCAGGGGCCACTTGATTAGGAATTGTAGTTGGTCTAACCGCAACATTTGCATGTGGCCACAACCTTCAAAGTCCCCTGATCTTTTTATATCATAAATCCATACATTTTTCTTTCCCTATTTTCGTTAACTGTTTAATTTCGTTGTCCACAAACGTAACACCATTCAAATATGAATATGGCCGCAACAAAAAGTAAAATGTAAACTAAATAATCTTGACTCTACTCAATAATATTAACGGTGGCTTGCAATGTTTTTGGATAAAACGGTGGCTAAAATTGTTGACTTTTTCTAGTTATCCACACAAGTCATCCACTTGCCCATTCCGAATTTGATGCTCAATTTCTTGAGAGAAAACGATATATATATAAATATATATTACTGTATGAATACCAAAAAACAATTAAGAAGTATATACATTGGGACTTAACGAGAAAGAAAATGCGAAATTCTCTCGCGAGAGGTATTGAATAAAAAAATATGAATGTCCAAAACGGTGAAAGAAGAGATACACCAATCAGTAGTAAACACTTTAATAACATTTACTCTACCCATTCTTAATAAACTCGAGAACTCGTTACTCCTATATATACTCAACCCTCCGTTTGATTCCATATCAATCTCACGATCCTCAGCAAATCAGATCCGATACTTGCAACCGAAATAACCAACCCCTCCTAAATAAATAGTACCAAAAATGTCTATCACAGCAGACTCCAAATATTCTATAATCTCAACTTTATTCATATTAAGCTTATTTATATTCTTCCTTAAAGGAACTCATGGAGACGACGGAGGTTGGCAAGGTGGTCACGCCACGTTCTACGGCGGCGGTGATGCTTCCGGCACCATGGGTATGACCAATAACAACCATAAAATGCGTATGTTAGCTATATTAATCTCTTTATAAAATGCGTATGTTAGCTAACAAGTAGCATTCCAAAAATATTCAGGTGGGGCTTGTGGCTATGGAAACTTGTACAGCCAAGGTTACGGGACAAACACGGCGGCTTTAAGTACGGCTTTATTCAACAACGGACTCACTTGCGGCGCGTGCTACGAGATGAAATGCAACGATGACCCCAGATGGTGTCTGTCGTCTACTATTACAGTCACAGCCACTAACTTTTGTCCACCAAACCCTGGGCTCTCCAACGATAATGGTGGATGGTGTAATCCTCCTCTTCAGCATTTCGACCTCGCCGAGCCAGCTTTTCTCCAAATCGCTCAGTATCGTGCCGGCATTGTCCCTGTATCTTTCCGAAGGTCCGTTTACTTTTCTTGAAACTATTAGTATTTTGTCACACTGTATGTGGTATTTTATTAAATTAAAACCTTACTATATTCTTAACGTACCTACTCAAATCATTGAAAAAATCCATGGACATAATAAAACAAATGGGTTATGTGGTGTGACTGCAGAGTAGCGTGTATGAAGAAAGGAGGAATAAGGTTTACGATCAACGGACATTCATACTTCAACCTGGTTCTAATCTCCAACGTAGGAGGAGCAGGAGACGTGCACTCCGTTTCTATCAAAGGCTCAAAAACACAGTCATGGCAAGCAATGTCTAGGAATTGGGGTCAGAACTGGCAGAGCAATTCTTACCTCAACGACCAAAGCCTCTCCTTTCAAGTCACCACAAGCGATGGTCGCACCGTTGTTAGCAACGACGTGGCTCCTTCTAATTGGCAGTTCGGACAAACCTACCAAGGCGGTCAATTCTAATTACTCCACACTAGCTCCATCATCATCTTCATCTCTCTGTTTTTGGGTGCTGACGTGGTACGTATTGCTGAGGTGGCTCGCAAGCACCCGCTAGCTTAGCTTTTTTTCTTCTTAGGATTGTTGCTTCAATGATTGATTGTATTCACAGTACCTACACACAAAAAAAAACACAAGGTTCTTTAAATTGTTTTTACATGTTTGTTGAGTTTTAGCCTTTTGGCATATTATATTTGTAATCCAAAATGCTTAGCCGAACATATGAATGAGATTAATACTTTTTCAAATTTATATAACCAAAAAAGCATTTTTGACTTTTGAGTCAACGGTCGTTAACCGCGTGAAGAAGAATTGTATATTCGTCTCTGTTTTCAGTAACCGGAATTTTATCTCCGGAGACGTAAAGCTAAACCAGTGATGGTGTTTGACAGCAAAGAAGTTGCTTTCAAGTTATCGGACTATAGTGTTCTGAAGATTATCAAAGGTGACATCACCAATTGGTCCGTCGATGGCTCATCTGATGCTATTGTCAGTATTTTCTCTTTCTCTTCTCCTCCTTTAGATTAAACTTATAGGGTTACAATTCTGGGTAGTTTCTTTCGTTTCACAACAGTAAAGTTTATATTTTGGTAGATCTGATTGTTATTGGAATGATCAAAACAGAGAAAGCTGTTTCCTTTTGTCATTTTTTTTAGCTTAAACTTGAAAAGGAGGAAACTTGATTAATTGCTTCAGGTTAATCCAGCAAACGAGCGTATGCTAGGTAGTAATGGTGGTGCAGACGGAGGTACTTCACTTCAATAATTCTCTTAGTTTAGTATTTGTTTTTTGTTTTTTTCTGAATAATCTCATTATATGGATGATGGGATCTAAGTATTTCATGAACAGCCATACATGATGCTGCTGGACCACAGCTGAGAGCAGCGTGTTATCAAGTCCCAGAAGTTCGTCCTGGAATCCGTTGTCCCACTGGAGAAGCAAGAATTACGCCGTTGGTTTCACTTTCTCTTCTCTCCTCTTTTGTATTATTGTTCTGATTCTTTTCCAAGTTTTGAGTTTGTTGATTGGTATCTGCTTCTTGGAAACGGAGTAGGGGTTTCAACTTGCCTGCATCTCATGTGATTCACACGGTCGGACCCATTTATAATGCCGAGAAGAATCCTAAGAAACTTCTAGAAAGTGCTTATAAGTAAGCAAGAAACACAATTTTCTTTATAGAGTAAGAGTATCTATTTTGGGTAACTTCACTTATGCTTTTTTGTATATTGGTTCTGGTGACAGGAACTGTCTAAGAGTGGCTAAGGAGAATAACATTCGGTATATTGCATTTACTGCGATTTCTTGTGGTATTTTCAGGTAAAGTTATAGATATTTGGAAGAATGAAAAACTTTTAGATTTGCCTTGTTGCTAGACGTTTTGGATCCAAAGAGAAGAACATTGCAAATGACATGAACCTTTTGTTGTTCATCTCATTCTCAGATACCCATTGGATGAAGCTGCTTCTATAGCTGTCTCCACGGTTAAGCAATTTGGCAAAGATTTAAAAGAGGTAAATTATTGTGCTTAAGAAATGTTAGTTAAGTCCAAGAAGTTTTCTCTTAGTAAAAATAGTATTTCCCGCGGTGTTACTGACAAGTGTTAAATCTTTCTCAGGTGCATTTTGTTATGTTTAACGAAGATACATACACAATGTGGCTGAACAAGGCAAAGGACTTGCCACCTCCACCACAAGGCCGAAACTTCTCCCCCTCGCCGAGAACATCCAATACTCGATTCGTCAATAATCTCATCTGTTGTTTTAAAACGGTTTAAGTATACCCCTTCCAGAAACAGACCACTGGCTCTTGTAATAAACTTGTATTCGTCACATCACAAAGGGGACAAACAAGCTTTAAGAATAAAAAATGTGTGTTGATGTTTTATGAAATCTGACAATGAGTGCCATCTCAATCTCATACGAAGCCCATGATCAGGCTCATGAACAGTTCAAATGAGTGGATTTGGCGAGGAGTCAAATGAGACGACGCTGGTGTAGATTACACTTGAACTCGATTATTTGATCGATTAAAGAACTACTCTAATCAGGGCCACCTCCCTCGTTTCCGGAGCGAGGCTTCAAAGACTTTTTCATCAATGGCTTTTGTAGCAGTTGTTTTCAAAATTTCCAATTCTAGCCTTTTAAAGATTCTTAAGGATGACATCACCAAGTGGTACGTCGATGCCTCCTCCGATGCTATTGTAAGTCTCGTATTTCTCGTATTGTGTTTTAACTTTTAATCTTCCAAGGAATCTTACATCAAGTGCTTTGTCATCTGGTCGGGCCCATTATTAGGCCCATAAGTATCGCTATTAGTAATGGGCCAAAACCTCCGAGTTAGATAGAATTTGGGTGAGGAGTAAAATGAGAAGATTCTGGTTGACCCGTGGAGCCGGAGTGGGAAGCTTGAGTCTCTCCAGATTACACTCGAGCTCGATCCTTAGCTTACCTTCGGTTTCGTCGAGAGCTTCTCTGATCTCCGCCATCAATACTTCCCACTTGCCCGCGTTACGGTTTCGTTCTGCTTCTTTGTCTACTCTATCTTCTCCTATGAGTTCTTCTCGGTTGACAACTGTATCATCCATGGCTTCTGGAGACGAAGGAGCTGTTTTCAATATATCCGATTCTAGCCTTCTTAAGATCCGTAAAGGCGATATCACCAAGTGGTCCGTTGATGCCTCTTCTGATGCTATTGTAAGTCTCTCTTCTCTCAATCAATTCAAAATTCGGATTCCTGAAATTAGTTTGGTGGTGTAAATGGTTTGATAGGCTCTTGGGAACATACACATTGTAATTAGGTCTCTAAATTTGGTTGTATTATTACTTTGAGTTAAGATTTTTTTTTTGTTTCTTCAGGTTAATCCAGCAAATGAACGTATGTTAGGTGGCGGTGGTGCTGATGGAGGTAAGTTTATGGTCATTGTCTTCTTCAATTCTCTACAAATCCATTGACTTTGTGTGATTTGTGTTGGTATAATCTTAAATCTGAATGCCAAATATAATTAATGTATGTGACAGCAATACATAGAGCTGCTGGGCCACAACTCAGAGCAGCATGCTATGAGGTTCCTGAAGTTCGTCCTGGAGTCCGTTGTCCAACCGGAGAAGCAAGAATTACTCCGTTGGTTTACTATTTTTCTTCTCATGTATCAATATTAACTGAGGTATTTTGAAATTGGGATTGGTTGAGTGATCGATCCAGTTGGGTTTATATAATGGAACAGGGGTTTTAACTTGCCTGCATTCCGTGTGATTCACACCGTTGGACCTGTCTATGACTCAGATGTCAACCCTAAACAATCCCTCGCAAATTCTTACCAGTAAGCCTAAGCCTAAACACAGTTTCTCTTGTTTGCTCTCTATAAGACATGTTTGCTCTTATAAACTAACATTTCATCTTTATGTTTGCTTCAGAAATAGTCTGAGAGTGGCAAAAGAAAACAACATCAACTACATTGCATTTCCTGCCATTTCTTGTGGGGTTTATGGGTAAAGTTGTCACAGCCTGAGACTTAAGTAGTTTTTATTGTTCCCCTGTTTAGTTTTAGTTTTACTTTTACTCAATGTATTGTTTTTGTTAGATATCCTTTTGATGAAGCTGCTGCAATCAGTATATCCACAATCAAACAGTTCTCTAATGAATTTAAAGAGGTAAAGATAGCTTCTCTTAGCTTGATTGACACTTTTCCAAGGATTAAAACCCCACCAACTGACTAACACTTTATTTGATCTCATATTATCACTCTTATTAAGGTGCATTTTGTTTTGTTCGCGGACGATATATATAGCGTGTGGGTAAACAAAGCTAAGGAGGTGCTAACAAAAGTTTAAGATTACATCTGCAGCCTAAATATGCCCACAAATAATCTCTGAACCTTTACACAAACAAAGCATTTGCTATTTATGTTATGTTATGTGAGCCTTGTGAGTTGTGAGTATGGTATAATGGTTAAGAGTTTGTAATACGAAAATCCATGTAACAAACCTATCAACGGGGAAAAGGGTGTGAAAGTGTGATTTTAAGACGGGAAAAATAAAAGAAATTAAATCAACGTTCTCCGTTATTAATTATAGAAATTGTTGGATTAATAGAATATCCAAAATGAAAATTTCTCGCATAACAAAAAAAAAAAATCAATTGAAATAATTATTTGAAAAACAGAAGACTGGATAAGGAACAGAAAAAGGAAACTAAACAGAAAAAAGGAAACTAAGTATATTTTGAAAAGATTCAGAGATCAGGGAAGTTAGATTTATCTTATCGTGTGTATAGTTTTTTGAACTCCTAACTGAAAAAAGGAAAATTTGTCCTAGTTCCAATTGAAAAAGGAAGTGATAACCAAAAGCTGTATATAAACAGATGATGATAGATAGAGAATGTGATATATCATTCTTTACCACTCAGAAAAAAAAACAGCTAAGAGGATCCAATACTTAGTTTTAGAATGACGAAGCAAAATTGCTTGTTGCCGGTTCATCTTCTTGGCCGAGGGATCTACGGTTCTGTAACTCTCAGAATGGATTCTGAATCAGGAGTCTATGCGAGGAAGACATGTCCATTGAAATTCTTCAGTAATCTTTTGAAGGAACTCCATATCATGGATATCTTTGACAAACATCCTTGCATTGTCCGAGCTATGAGCCATCTTGTCCACATCGACGAGCCAGTTTGTTACATCAATATGGAGTACGCTAACAAAGGAACTCTGGAGAAGATGATCTCCGAGGAGTTTGGTGGTAAACCACTGCCTGTATATATGATCCAGCGTGCAACTCGTATGATCCTACAAGGACTCGAGGCTCTTCACGCCAAGGGCTACGTTCACTGCGATATCAAGCCAGCCAATCTACTTCTCTTTACCTCCACCACTCATGGAGAGCCGTTCGATCTCAAGCTTGCTGATTTCGGTTTATCCAAACAGCCAAAATCTGATTCTACCTCTGGCTCTCTTGGTACGCCTCTCTACATGCCACCGGAATCTTTTTGTTCGTACGCACCCATCGAGCCGGCTTGTGATATATGGTCTCTAGGGAGTGTGGTTCATGAGATGTTTGGATGTAAACCTCAGAAGCAGATACTTGAAGGAGGTTATTACGACTGGATAAGGAATGAAGGTATCTCTCCGGTGGCAATAGATTTCTTGTGTCGGTGCCATAACCATATCTCACGCAGGGCCACAGCGTCTGAGCTCTTGAAACATCCTTTTATCACACACAAACTCACTCCTGATGCATTATTGCCAACCAGAATAGATCAAATGGACTGGAATATGTTGACTCCAATGCTTCCAGCTTCCTTCTCCTGATCAATTTAGTCTTGTTCAAATAGGGTTTTTAGCTTGTTTTCTTGACTTGCTAGGAAAGAAAACTATATTTCCTTTTTTAGGTTGTTTCCACTTTAAATGTGTTAATTAGTTGCTTAATTGTGTAATGATCGTGCATGGTTTTATCGGACTAGTTGAATAAAATTAATGTTTAGTTCAAATTACTCTCTCCATTAAGATTTCTCTATTATATCCTCTTTTATTTTGTTGTTAAGGCTAAATATCAAATTGCTGGGGGAGAGGGGAAGCAACTGTGTAAGTAAATTTTTTAGGTTGGAACGATGAAAATTTAAAACAACAAGAGAAGAAGTTGTCGTCTCAGTATAACTCGTCTGACCGATTTTGAATAAAAATAAAATTATGTTAAGAGCCATTTTTTAAAAATATCTTTCTAACTCCGAGTACACACCGCTTATTCATCGCCGTCTCGATTAATATCTAATCTCTCGAAAAAATCAGTCAACCGATTAATCTTCATATAATCTGATTAATCTTCGTCTAATCCAGTTATTTTCCGTATAATCATATATAATTCAAATTTTATTTTGTTTTTATTATTCAGACGTTTATATTTATAGTTTGTGATGTTTTATAATAAGTTATGTTAAAATTTTAAATAAAAATCATAAAACAAAATCTTAATACTAGATGTATTTACTATAATTTTGAAAATAATATTATTTAAAAGTTTAATATAATATATAAATATATTTTAAAAACATTAAAATAACCTAAAACTAATTTTCAATTAATTTTTGTTTATTTATCGATTAATCGCTTAGGTGATAAGTTCAACCCTAATGTCCGAGTAGTACCTAGCGAGTTTTATTAGGAGTAATATAAAAATTGATGTCAGCAATATTTAAAAACAAGAAAAAATAAAGGCCGATCTAAATGTTAAAAAGCCCAATAAAAAATTAAGCCCAAGAAGTAAAAAAATAAAGGAGAGAAGAGCTCATTCATCGAAAGTAACCCTTGGAAGAGGAGCAGCAGCAGTCAGAAGATCTGAAGATAAGATGGTAGGCATCGTCTTGGGCGTCTCTTCGTTTATGTGATATGAGTAAGATCAGACAATGCAGAATTGATGAGTGTTTTTTTGGTAATTTGCAGACTTTCAAGCGTAGGAACGGTGGGAGGAACAAGCACAACCGAGGCCACGTCAAACCAATCAGATGCTCCAACTGTGGCAAATGTTGCCCTAAGGTACTAAACCTTTGTGTGTGTGTTTCTTTCTAATTCAACATTCTCTGTGAACTTTGATTTGATCTAAGGTGGTAATTTCATTTTGAATAGGACAAGGCCATTAAGAGGTTCATCGTTAGGAACATCGTTGAGCAAGCTGCCATCAGAGATGTTCAAGAAGCTAGTGTCTACGATGGTATCTCTCTTTCTTTTTTTTCCTCCTCGAATTTTAGGATTTGGTTAGTATAAGACATTAGAATTTGAAACTATTACTTGTTTGAATTCGTAGGTTACACATTACCTAAGCTATATGCCAAGACTCAATACTGTGTCTCTTGTGCTATCCACTCTCACGTCGTCAGAGTCCGATCTCGCACTAATCGTAGGGTTCGTACTCCTCCTCCGCGTTTTGTCAGACGCAAGGTAATCAATCTCTATCACCTTGGTACTTCAATCGTCTCAACTGTTTAGTAGTTATAGGATTCGACCTGGTTGCGTCTTTTTATTGAGATAGTAACGCTTAACTAGGATTTTTTATGTCTATCTGCTCTGTATATTTTCAGTAACACTAATTTTAAAGATGCTTAAAAGTTAGAACTTTAAGTTAAAGTTGAGATCTGCTGAAGCCAAACGGTAAAGCTATGGTTTTTAACATGTTATTATAGTATGGTATTTGTTTTAAAGTTATATGCTTTATTTTCTGGTCTGAAAACTTACCTTATTCCATCTGACTCCAGCCTGTTTTCTATCTTTGTTGTTGTCTAAATGGGTTTTGGAAATTATGATTATCAGGAAGATGCTCCTAAGCCTGGACAAGCTCCTCGTCCTGCAGCAGGAGCTGCTACTGCACCTCGTGTCTGAACCCTGCAATCAGCTTCTACTATACTTTTGTTTTTCCAAGATTTTCTTGTTCTTATTTTTGGTTCAGAATATTGACACATGAATCTCAAAAGCTGTTTTTGGTAGTTGTTTATTTTGTTATATAAAGATCTAATTCGTTTTGCAATTTGCTCATTACAATTCTGGGTCCTTCTAATCCGACGACATTTTTACTTCACTTTTAGTCGAGGGAAATTGAGAATTGGAATAGAAATAGCTGTGTCGAGCCTTTTCACCAGCCCAAGACTTGAGGTTTTGGAATGAATTCTTCTTGTTTTTTTAATTATTTGTTCCCTGGCTTTGTTCCTTACGAAAGAAGGAAACCTTAGGAAAGAAAGAAACCTGTGCATGCTTTTAACAGCAAAAGGATGGTCCAATAGCTCATCAGCGGTGGCCCTATCCGAAACTCTTCTTCCATTGTACTTGTTTACCATGGAAGAAGAGTTTGGATTTGTCTTTAAGGCATACCTTCATGGGCAGATGCAAATGGTCATCAAGATATGGAAGTGGGACTGAGATTGGATTTTGATCACAGTTTAATATGCAGTCAATAGGTATAGCCTTACCAGCTGCAACAAAAAACGATAAGAAGATTTAATGAGAGGTGAAAGCGACAACATTTGTAGTAACAAAGAGACAACATTTGTAGTAACAAAGAGACAAATGTAGATAAACTCACCTACTTGTGATGGCCGAACAGCAAGATTTGTTTATGCAAACCGAGATACCAAGCTTTCTTCATCAACAATCAACATCCCAACTTTAGGTTTTGGTGCATTAAGAGATATCATTACATCACACTTAGCGTGGTTGACTCCATTAGATTTTTAGCATTTGAGAACAATCTGAGGAGCTTCCTGACCTCTCTGCGCTCGATACACTATCGTTTTCAACAATCTCTACAACTTTCTGGCTATATAAATCAGGCCCCGAGTGAATCAGATCGTCAACATATGTCCAGAAAACATTTGGAGATAAACCTCTAGCCCAACTCTCTTCATCGTCACCAGCTCCTGGAATATAATTCCAACTAAACTCTGAATTAGTAGGGTGTAGAAGTTCACCAGAAGCAGAAGCTGAGACTAGGATGAGAGGGGTGAAATCCCAGGAATCATGCTCAGGTACTTCTTTCAACCATATGACGGTTTTCTGTGAAACCCAAAGATGGTGTAACGGTTTTCTCAAACATGAAGCTAGAGAAGCTATATCAGCTCCACTCTCATCTAACTCATCTAATTGTCTGGTCCACTCATCCAACCGAGCTTCAATAGAGGCCTTCTCAGTATTTGAAACCCAAAGTGGGAGACGTAACGAACAATCCCATTTATCTAACAATAACCTTATGTTATCACCATCATGATCATCATCACAAGCGTAACCCTATTCAAAAACAAGAAAAGAAGATAGTAAATGACGAGAATACTTGCTCAACTCCTCAAAAGATGAGAAGAATTCTTCAACTAATGCAGACAAATCAACTCACAGCATCAATAAGGTGATCAGTGTTACATAATCTCTTCAAGTGATTAAATATTGAGCGGTTCAATACACATGACCATATAGGTATAGTTTTGGACATGCTATCTGGAAACTCTTTCCTTTACGCGTAGAATCATCAATGATACATCCTCCTTTTTCTCCTATCAATCGACAACACAACAATGAACAAATGCATAAAGATATGATTTTGATACTAAATGAAGCTGTTTTTGTTCATGCTGATTAATTATGTTCATCCTCAATGAAAGAATTTTGAAACAATGGCGAAGATTAAATTCGAAAAATAGATATATATCAGGAGAAGAGGAAGGGACACGCTTTCATATAAGAGTTTGTGAGTCAGTGTTTGAAGTTTGTGTCAAGTGATGTTTTATCACAGCACTCCAATGATAATTTTACAGATTTGAACTTTGAACTTTGACCTTGTCAATCAATAAAGACAGGAAACAATTGATCTTCATATTTCATATAACTTAGTGGAGATTACAATATCCAAACAATATAAAAACCATAGTAAATCTTCCTAGTTTCAGAGGTTTTACTTGAGCCTCTCCTTTCTAAGTCTTTCTAGTTCAAATGCCATTTGCCAGTGCTCTAGTGAAAGAGTACTCTCACCATAACTCACAGACATCAAGCGAGCCATTGTCAACAATCTACACAGCCAAAACAAAAACAAAAAATGAATTTTGCACATATTTGATTAGAATAAGACCGAAGGAAGAAGGCTTTTAGTACCTGCTCAAATCTTGGCTGCCTAAACTACGATCTGTTTGTCTTGCTGTAACTAAATCATTCTCCACTACCTGTAACAACATTTTGCAGAATAAAACCTTGAATTTTAGACCTGAAACAATGGTTTACTATAGAAACACCAAGTTCTAACATTATTGTCATAGATAACCTGTTGTAATTCTTGTCCAATGGAGGCAGATAATGATTTGCAAGTAGCTAAGTAGCACCTCCAAGCCGCTGCTGTTTCTGGTGTGATGGCTTCCAATGAATTCACTTGGGAAGGTTGAAAAGGTATAACCAAATCAGCGGGCATTATGTTCGATTTCCCCTCGGAGAAGATGAGCATTTGAACATCAGTGGCCATTTCCATTTTATAATATTGGAAATCATACTCCACCTGAAAAGAGCAGCAGATTCCATTGTCATATTTGAATCTGATTAGTAGTGTGAATAATGACATTCCTCTACCTTCTGACATTCCAAGAGGTTTTTAAGCAGATGTGCATTCTCAACTCCAACAGAGTTCAAGGTGCCTGGTTGCAACTCTGTTTCGTCCAATGTCAAGTGAGTACCATCCGCCATTTGTAGAACTCCAGGCATCAATCTGAGTCACATAACAATATACTACTTGAAGGTCTCTCACGAGAAGAATGATTCAAAACACTTGCTCAGATCTTAGAGATGGATACCTACCTGTTGATTCGATAGTCTTTCTTGGGACCGAGGGAAGCAGTGTTCAGATACTCAATAGTCAGTGGTATAGATTGTGTGAAAGGTAGGAGGCTTTTTAGGGCATCACTGAGTTTGTTACCAAAGATAGACATGCTTTCTTTGTTAAGGTGTATAAGATTAAGAGAAAGCTTTCCAACAGCAATGTTATCTACTCTCCCATGCACCTATAGTGGAGACCAATATGTGAATGTGAAAAAGGATTAGCAGCTGACAAGAAAACACAAGTGATCCATGTATAACTATATTACCTTTGAGAGGAGGTGCAATAGAAGAAACTGTGCGGCGACGTGATCATTCCCAAGTAGACCAGTAAGGTACTTCATCAAACTCTCTCTGGTCTCTTTGAATATTTGGGGGGATTTGGGCTGAGATATCAAAAAGTAACAAGAGATTAAAAAACAAATATCAGAAGAAGAATATGTAGATATGAGAGCTATATTTTCTAAAGCAATGGTACTTGCCTCAGTTAATAGCAAAGAACCATGCAAGAAATATTGTGTTTCAAGCTTCCTGTGGATAATACAATGGAGGCGTGGAACCTTTCCAGAGGGCATTTGAACAGATTCAGCTTCAGAAAGATCATCAGAGTTTTCATCAAGTGTATCCATATCCATCACACCATTTGGATCGAAAGTTAACACTCCAAGGAATTCAACCACATCATTTAGCTTCAATTCTGACTCTGGAGAATCATATATCTGCGTGGCCACATAAGAATTTTATCAACAAAATATTCTTTGCAGCTTTGGGTATACCTATTAACAAATATGAAAAAGAAATTACCTTCACAAGACAAGGTAGAGAATCAGGACTTGTAGCAGGAGGAATACCGGAACTTTGTGAAACCTGAGATTCTGAAGCTGATGATGTAGCTTCCCCCACTTTCTGATATACAAAAAAGCAGATATAATCAGAAATATTTCATCAGCCAGTATCTCCATAATTCTTGTCAATAACAGCAAGGAAAAATGATCCAATTTGTGGTTATCTCAGTTATCTAAAAGATTTTAAAATCCAGTAAAGACTTGAGAGACTAAACTCTTACCATTTTCTTGAAAGGAGAGCCGTTAAGCCCAGCTTCTAAAGTCTGCAATAGTAGCTTAAATAAGTTATTAAAAATAACTTCAGAAAAACCAGTATCATATAGGGAGGATATGAGAAGCTAATTTTCTTACGTTTGATTCCATGGAATCAGTCATTTCTTCATCCAGCCTCACACGCTTCTCCCTATTTTGGCCATTTAGATCCAAAAAGCGGTTCTTCAGCTCTTGAGAAGAACATTCAGTCCATTGATTTTGTCCAGGGACCTACATTGCAATCAAGTGTTACTATGTTTAAACATCGATCAGAGGCCAACAACAACAACCAAAATAAAACTAAAAAGAGTCCGGCATTAGAGAAAAACATACTGGAACACAGTAGAGTAAACGACGTTCCCAAACTTGCATATCAGTGGGAGAACCCTCAGGAAACTGTGAGACATCACTGTACTTGTTCGTTCTCCATGTTGAACCATCCTTGACAGAATATAAAAAGAAACAGTTACTGTCAAATAAAGATTCAAAACTATCAAAAGCAAAGTGTATATATATATACATATTGATACCTTGTAAGCACCAGCATAGAATTCATTACCAAGCATATCCTGTATCATTCCACGAAACCGAACAAGAGTCTTTGGCTGTACCCACTTTATACTTGACGAATCAAGTATTGGAACCTACGGTACACAAAATGAACTATTGCTTAATTAATTATATATATATCTGATAACAGAGCCTTCGAAATTCCAAAATTAACCAATCAACCTGAAAGATAACTTAATTATTTGAAAAATTCAACCTTTTTTATTGTAAATTGATATTGTATGGTAAAGAGAACCTGTGAGATTGCAGATTCGTCAGAGAAGTAGTGACGGAACAAATCGACGACGCCCCAATCGTTTCCGACGGACGAAGACGGATCGTAGCCGGAAGATAGAGAATTAACGAAGGAGAATCGGACGGCTCCTAAAGGGTTAGTAAGACAATCGTACGGCGGTCCTCCCATTATCTCTGATTTTACTTTTTTGCTATAAGCGAATCAGCAGATGAATATAACTAAGAGCCTGACAAGTTGTTGTTGTTGTTGTTGTATACTGTAGGTGGGCCTTTCCCGCCATACCTGCTAGGTTTTTTCCCGCCATTATCCATGCCCATTCTCCAACTACCAACGCACCGTTTTAGACCTCTCTATACGCTGTCGTTTATTTGATTTATACATTGTAAGACGATCGATATATACAATGATTTGTTCGTTTTTACATATATGATCATCTACAATGTGCTCCATTGGGATGGTATTTTACATATTTTTATCGTTTTTTTCCTTTCATTTTTTTTTTTGTTAAGAAATTAAGCTACTTACGCTAAACTAACATATGTTACAAATTTGCTCTTAAATTTGTTATCAATTTGCTATCTACAACTTAAGCACGTATGTTACAAATTATAATTTATATTGTAATTTGGTAGTGTTACTAGGACAAGTTCATATGCTATAAACCTCAAGAAAAATATTGTAAATTGTAATGCAGGACATGTTAATAAATAATAAATACTGCAAAGTTTAAAGTTAGTTCGAGGCAATTTATAACTTCAACTTTAAAATCTGATTTGTTAATTCCCTGATCTGTTGTCTAAACAACTTTAAAAACAAGGATTTTTCACAAGTGAAAACCCAAACTCACAAAAAAAAAAAAAAGAAGAAAAAGAGACCTACATCAAGAATTTACAGAAAACAAATTTCGTCTCTAAATATATGATTTTTAATTTTAGACAACATAAACCATGCCGACTTCTAAAAGAGAAACGGGCGGGACCTTAAGTGCCACGTCAGGCCCTCTACAGTTCCTTCTCAAGAAATTATAACCGAAATTAACTGCCAATCTCTTCATCACAGATGATCCTTGTTTTGCTTTAACATGTGAATGTCCCAATATAAACGCTGTTCCTGCCTCTTGAGCCGCCACCAAATCCCTCAGCTCACTTCTCAGCTCCGCATCTGCCTCTGCCGATCCTTCCTCCTCGTACCTGTCTTCTTCAACCGCAAACCTCACCCTTCTAATGGTGGTCGTTGGCGCTGCTTCAGCCATTTCTATTACGTCTTCCATGCTCTCTACTGTGGTGAATCCTATTGAGACGCTCTCTGGCTGAAGGTTGTCTTCGATCTCGTACGCCACGGTTCCGATCACGGCCAGTCTTGACTCGCTTGAAGATTCGTTGGACTGGACTGACCGAGCGGTGTCTTCCTCTTGTGTTCTTCTGTGCCAGTCATAACGGATGAAATCCGCAAGCTTGCTCACCAGCTCTGATTCGAAGGAGTCCACATCTTGATGGACATCGCGGTATCCATAACGCACGATGCAGCGGTAAGAGCGGTGGTCCACAGGACCCACACGCCCCACGAGGTATCTCTCAGCAGGCGGAACGAATGGAACAGGAACAGATTTCACACAGACAAAAACGAGAACACGGTGGAAAGCAGGGAGGTTGGTAACAAACCGGGAGAAATTGGCAGGGATTCCAGAAGTTAAATCCGTGAAGACTAAACCAATACCAGGTACTCGGGAAATTCCGAGGCTTGGACCTAATGCAAGAAGCCATTCAAGCGAGACTTTGTTATGAAGATCAAACTCGTATTTCTTGATGGTGGTGTAATGCCAAATGAACATGATGATCATGAAGATTAGGGATAAGAGGATCGGAAGCCAAGCTCCTTCACGAAATTTGGTAAGTGAGGCCGAGAAGTAGAGAAGTTCTATTGAACCAAAAAAGAGAAGGAACGTAAGGGCTAGAACTGGAGGCTTGTGCCAACAAACAACAATGACTAGTGAGGTAAGACATGTTGTCACTAGCATAACCGCCATTACAGCCAAACCTACAACCACCAAAGGAAAAAATATATAATAACTTCAAACTAGAATGATCCGAATTTCTTGAACTCGATAAATAATCTTATACCTGATGCATTTCCCAAGTGTTTTACATCTCTAAACCCGATAGTAACAGCGATGCAGAGAACCATGAGCATCCAGTTAATCTCCGGTATGTAAATCTGACCATGAATCTTATCAGAGGTGTGAATTACTTTAACTCGAGGGAAACATCCAAGAGACTGGCTTTGGTTTATAATTGAGAAAGTCCCGCTGATGATCGCTTGGCTTCCCACAACCGAAGCAAGAATTGCTACCGCAAGCACAGGCCAATGCACACATTCTGTTCAAAACCAAGGATTTAAGTTAACAAAAAGGTCGGATTTTGTCCTCAATCGTCAACATCAAATAAAATTTCAGTTCTTTCATAAAGGCAAACTACTGACTTGGGACAGAGACGTAAAACCCAATTGCATGAACAGAATCGTGATGCCGGGATAAGTAAGCAGCTTGTCCCATGTATGCCAATATAAGAGCCGGATAAACCAAGAAGGTAAACGCAATCTACAGAAAACAAAACAAGGAATTTTTGAAATTTGTGGCGGTATAACAATAAGTAAAGCATTGAAGCTAATACAGAAACTTGCCTGAATTGCAGCGTAATTGAAGTGACCAAGATCAGCAAACATGGCCTCAGCACCTAAAACAAAAGACTCAATGAGTTAAATTACCGACCTCTATCATATGATGAATTAACAATATGAGGAGACTAACATATTTCTAATAACTCACCAGTTATGCACAACAAGATCCCACCTAGAGACATCCATCCACTAACTCTAGTCTTTCTCAAGAACATGAACATGTATTTAGGAGACAGAGCTTTGTATACATGAGGATTCCACTGTATTATATTGTACAAGCCAAGACCGCTTATACAGAGCAGCCAAGTGAGGACAATAGGCGCGAAAACAAACCCAACACGATGTGTCCCAAAATGTTGAAGCGTGAAAAGGCAGACTAAAATAAAGCACGTTATAGGAATCACTGCATCTGCACAGTTTAATCAACAAAGTAAACCATCATTAATAAGAACTCAAGGAGCAAAAACTAACATTAAACCAGAATTTGTGTACTTACATTGGTGATGTTCTTTAGACATATTCATCTCAAGACCTGACACAGCAGAGAAAACTACAACAACCAAAGGAGGAAAAGATTAGAAACTCTTATTAACCAGCAATAGACACTAAGATATCTACACACACAGAGAAGCAAAACATACCCGAGATAGCTGGAGTAAGAAGTCCATCTCCAATAACCATACAAGTGCCAAGAAGAACCAGAAGCAGCAAAGCAGTGTGTAACCATTTGTGTTTCTCCAGATATCTTTTCACACACGAGTCATGGTTCTTCTCCTGTGGATGCTCCAGTTTATAAGTGGACAGTGCCTCGTCAGAGACTTGTCGGTTTGGGAGGAGGCTAACTTTGACATGACGGCAGATCAATGAGTACAAAGCAAAAGTTCCTCCTGAGAAAATTTAACACAACTACATCAACAAACAAGCAATCAATCCTTTGGTTTTTCAATGATTTATTCGTCTAAGAGAAGTTTCCCACCTTCTCCGTTATCATCAGCACGGAGGACAATGAAGACATACTTAATCAAAGGAATCAAAGTTAAAGTCCAGAAAACGAAAGACAGAACACCATAGATCTCTTCGTTGGTCTCTGAATGTGTAATATCTTCAGCAAAAGTACTCTTAAAGACGTAAAGCGGAGAGATACTTAAGTCTCCATAGACAACACCAAGACTCTGATAAGCAAGAAGCAAAACAGACCTCCACGATTCCTTCTGCAGAATTGTAGCACATCAATTTCCAATCTTCAATCATACCAAAACTCCAAAATTGAACAAATCTAAGAGCATCCAAGTAAAAAAAAAAAAAATCAAACCTTTGAAGAACGAGAACCACAGCATTTTCCGAGATTGAGATCCATAGTTACTCTAAAGTCTAAATCTTGAAGCCTAACACGCTATAAGAAGAACCTGGAAACCAAAAAAAGACGATAGATTTATGAATCTAAAGCAAAAGAAATATGGTAATTTGGCAGGACATAGATGAAAAGTCTTGTCTAATACAGTGAAACCTGCAAACTTAGCAATAAATACGACAACCCGACTTTGTTTCCAAATTAGAAGGAATAAAACAGAGTAGGTCACATTCACGCACATGCCATTCTCATTTCGTTAATCTTTTACCCGAATTTGGATTAAACCCAGAAAATTAAAATCTCAAAACCCCAACGACAATCAATCAAAACCCTCTAAATCTCTAAACTTCATAAAGTAGCACCCACCATTTTGTAAGGCAATACCACAAATTGAGAAATCAAAGAGAAAATCGATTGACTTGAAAAGTGTTAGCTTTTACTTTTAGCCAACTGTATTTATTTCTACTTGCAGAATTTAAAATTGAAAATACAAAATCTCCGACTGGGTGAAGTGAATCAATATGAGATGATCTGCTTATCATTAAATTAAAGATATAAGAAGACAAAGAGAGGGAGAAGATAAGAATTAAGAAGAACCCATAGCCTCCTCCACATGCTACATACAACCCAAATATCTAAAAAAAGAAACTTTATAATTGTGTATGTGTGTTTACAGGTGAAGAGACAGAAACACGTGACTGTGAGCCCGGCTGTTACATCTTAACTAAACTAAAAGAGCTTAAATTTCATTTCTTTTACTTACCAACAGAATTTGCGCCATTGATAAAGCTTCATTTGCATCATTGCTTTTAGCCTCCGAATTTGGTCATCGTCAGCCCCACTATTTCCCTTTGTTTTCCTTGGTTTTTTTTTTTTTTTTTTTGTTGCAACAATATCGAAAATGGCAGGTTTCAGTTTTTCAATTACAGCAAGAAGATGCTAAAAAGGTTTTTTATACCCATTTGTTGACGTTAAAAAAAAAAAGAAGAATGTAAAAAAAGCTAAAAAGCGGTATTTTTCTCTCGTAATGGTGTAAACTGTAAAGAACGCGTAATCGGAGTTGAAAATAAAAATAAATAATTTGTTTCTATAAGATAGTGTTACTTTTTTTTTTTAAACTACCTTAATATTTATTTTTGTATAACAAATTACCTATACATTTCTTAAATGATGGTAGATTGTAGTGAAAAAAAGAAGATATGGATGGTAGTCTGGTAGGGCATGTACTTCGGATTTATTTCCTATTGTATGGTGAACAACAATCTGATAAATAATAATTTAAATATTTCAGGATATAAAACAATTAATAAATAAAAGTAAATATATCTGACCTTTTTTTGGGAAGAACAACTCCACTCAGAATCTGCAATTCTTGAAATTTTAAAATACATTCATCTATTGATTAATCACTTGTTCAAAAACGTTTTCATTGTTTAAGAGTGTCACATGTTGTTGGCTAATATACAAGTATATTGATTATATAAAAATATATAATTTGTGTTTGAAATAATCGTATATTATTATTAAGTCACTGATTGATGCTCTGTTCCCTTCTTTTTACGCTTCTTTCTCTTTCACTCTTTTTATTTTATTTATGTTTCTTTGCTTTTCCTTTTAGTAGTTGTTGCGGAAGTTTCAACCTTTTTCTACTTACAATGAATAATAATGAACATTTGTTTCTTTCTAGCCCACTTTGGACATTACCATAGCCAAACAAAAAAATAAAACCGGATCGGAATCCAATTCCAAATCGATTCAGCTTGCTCTTCACAACAATCTTTATTTATATAAAAAGAAAGCATCTAGTAGACTGGTCGGTGGATTCAATGCATGTATAAAAAGACATTCCACCAAGTTATATAATGTATTATTTATTATATGCATGCGATCCATGACCACGCAATGCGTGGTACACATCACACTAACATTGATATTTCAAAGCAAACACACAAAATGTATTTTATATGAGTCAAGCTTCTATACGTGATTTGGGTAATTCTGTCTTTTTCAGTTTGGTATATGTATCAGTCAAACGAGAACGATACTTGTTTTCTCCTTTCTTTTCTCTAGGCTTTTACTGTTGAGAGGCAGCTCCACTAAAGAGCAAGTTGTTTTCTGGAGTCTCTTTTGGTCATCAAGATTATGTTTGAACCACTGTTTTATAGTAATCAGAATCCTATCAAACCACTGTTCTATGTACTGTATACATCAAAATTATCAGCATTGGTGAAGAATACATTCGATATAGCTCCAAGTTATTATCCTGGATTGCCAAAAGTAAATGTTTCAGGACTTTTAAAGATCGCTTAACCCTCGATGTAGAACAATCATTTATAGTAGAGACATATGAGTCAATTTTCGAAGTTTGAAAGACATTGAAGTACTTCAAAATATTAACAAAGTTGCTAACAAAGTTGTAGGTTTATGTGTTTTAACTAACTGTCTCTCTACTCATACTCTCTTTCATTTATCTATAGTCGGCACAGTAGAATATTAAAAAGAAAAAATAATAGTAATAAGATGGTTGTAATCTACAAGGAAACATTGCATATAGACACAGTAAAACGTGTCCCGTGTGAAAGATTTGAAGTATGTTTGTTTTGTTAGTTAACGGCCAATACGCCCGAATCAGTATATCTGTCGTTGATTATTATAATTTGTAACTACAACTTGCTTTGGTGAATGTTTCAAGAATGCATAACCGACAGAATTTTCTTTTTGTCACCAACTGACGGAATGTTTTTGTGTTTTCTTTCCCTATTTTTATTATTCACATGATCATTATATACACATAGGCTAAAGAGTATATGCGCGTTCATCCAAATTTCAAAGGAATTCACACCAGTTTTATAATATTATTGAGGACTTTCATTTCAGTTATGTTGATTGAGGGTTCACATCTAGGTGATGCCGGTTAAGTTAATGGTTTGATTAAGTCCATCTTGTTTGATTCTTCTTTGTAAAATTGAATTTTTGTTCTTTAGGTTGTAGGTTGTAGGTTTGCATAAATATAACAAAGTATTTCTAATAATAATAACTAACGACACAACATTGTAGCACAGAAGAAGTACATATTTGCGTTTGCTTATCTTTTTAATGATCGTATGTTGCTTATAAAAATGCATTATATGTTGATAAAAATCTGACTGGTTGTCGAAAATAGACACGCATGTATCATTGGGATCCGATTTCAATCTTATAATAAGAGAAGGGGAAGTAAAGAATCAGAAGTATATCGTCAGGAAGTCATATAGGACCCATTTTATAATGTGAATTTTTTTTTCAATTTGATCTTGCTAATCAACCTAATTATCGCTGTAATTAACTACAAACCGCATGGGCAGATCTTGAGTAGGTAATCGCTCTATAATTAATGCAGGACGTCATATAGACATGATAATATGGATGGTGAAAGATGACGTAATGCTTTGGAAGTATATCGTCAGATCATACATAGGATATATCAAATATGGATAAGGTTCATAAAAATCTTCACTGGGTCCTGGACTCCACTAACAAGTAACAACAACAACAGCCTCTCTATCATTTCAAACTAAAGTTTCTTTTAAGGCAGCGTCATGGCAGTGTAATAATCCTACAATTTAGATATGTCTCATGCTTTTTTTTGGGATTTTTTTTGTTTACTTTGTAGGACCAAAATACAATGATCCTCAAGAATTAATAAAGATTTAATTAAATTCATGATATTTCTTCTGTCCAAGGATATATAACTAAGAGAGACCTCTGAATGAATTACGGGTCAACAGATAAGTCAATTACAATCCTAAAAAGAAGCATCTGCTTCAATCTCTGAAGTTCCAATTTACCATCATTAAGAAAAAAAAGAAAAAAAAAAAACCTCTTGTCAATTGTTTCCTGTTGGTAAGTATTTGACACAAACCTAAGTTGTTATGCAAAAGGTTTTAGCCTAAGAGATCAATTCAAGGATTCTGTTTGATCAGTTGAGTCTGAGAAGTTGAAGCTACTGAGTTCACTGTGCTCTGTTTGCTACTGAACCTCTCAGTGTAAGATTCTTGACTCTGCAAAAAAAGAACAATGGATCCATACAATTCAGTAAAAAAAAAAAAATCTTTTCAAATATACAAACATGAGTATTAGAGTAGATGGTGAATGTACCATTGCAGGAATGTAAGTGCCTGTTCCTCTTGATTTCCTCGTGTTCTGCATCGAGGTTGATCCATTCAAATTCTCCCAATAGAAATTATTATGATTTTGGCTGGTCGCATACCAACGGCAAGAACTTGGGTCTTGGCCCTGAGGGATCCAGTTCTGTTGAGTAGGCTCACCATGAAACCACTTACTGTATTCAAGAATTTGGAAGTAACCATCAAAATTTCCTACGAATTCAGATAATTCTGATCTTCCAGTGCCAAATACGGCGACAGGTTCCTCTACGTCTTGTCGTTCTCCTTTCCCATTCATATTCAATGTATTACAAAAGAAGTTCTCCAGTTTCCAACCAATGGCTTCTCCAGGTGCTGTCAGCGCCTCTCTCATCTTTTTAACTCCTATAGTAAAAGCATGTTTTATACGTCCCAGATTGCCTAAGAAAAAAACAAAAGATATAGATTCTTCACTTGGGAAACCCAATCACGATTACCATTTTGGTCTTGTCTCATATAAATATTTGGTCAATGAATTACCTTTTGTCACACTACGCCCAAGGTTGTTACTGGCTTTCAGAGGATCAACTATGTTGAAATGTTTTATAGGAAACTGTTCCTTGGCTTCTGTAGCTTTAGTTGACACAGGATAAAAGTCCAAGCATGCTTTGAAGAACTTCTCGTCTAGAAATCCCACAGGATGCTTAGTTTCTGTAGGAAACAATAGATTCAGTTTTCAAATTTAAGAAAAAAAACAACAACGGCCAATGGTTTCAGCATACTTACCCGTAATATCAGGAAGAGAAGATACTGGGACCGGACCATTGACAGTGATACAGTATTTGTCCCAATCAAATGAGACAAAGTAATCCAAGAACTTACACAGAACCTGTTGATGATTGATTTAATCGGTTAATTATGGAAGCAAATCAGCAATGTTAAATAAGCTCAACTTTAAAATTGCTTACGGATAAAGGGTCATGAACTGATGAATAGTGTATGTTCATTATGTACAAAACTAGTATTGCCAATGCATATGTCGAAATCAATCCAGCGTTGGCACCGAGAACACGACTCTCATAAAAGCACCATGCCTTAATCAAAACGATGCTACGTTTAAAGAGATGGTCTCTACCAAAAAGCCGGTCAACCTAACAAAGAAACAAAATCAAAGATTTAGTTAATGATAGATGATGAGAGAAATACTATAAGCTGAAACAATATTGTTTACCTGCTCAAGAAAACATAAAGCGCATAGTCCAGCCATTTGATTGAAAGATATATCTACAGAAATGTCTCTGATACTGAATTTAATGACCTTGACCTACAATCCAAAACACAAATGATAGAAAAACACATAGGAGAGAAAAACATCATAAGTATGAATAAAGAAAAACACACAATTTAAAACCACAAAAAGGAAAAAAGCAAACCTTTGCTTGGACATATTCAATATGACTTATTGGGAAATCAGAATCTCCAGTTTTGGCTTCAAGCAAACTACAAACAGCTTTTGCAAACTCTACCTCCTTATCTCGAGGAGTTATGACTGTCATATCAATATCTCCATCTGGGAGATAGGTTTTTAGGGGTACCGAGCCAAAACAAAAAACCTGGACAATACCATTTTAAAACTACATTTTTATTAAGTTAACACAGAGCAGACACATAAACCATATGCTTGTAGAATGGTTTGAGGCCAGAAAATAATAGCCCTGACTCTGAATCTAATCACACAGCAAGAAAACGTAAGCATTTCGCTAGTAACATAACACAGGTCAATCCTTCTAAGAAATGGGAGACTGAAGGAAAGTTCATCAAACAAAATTTACCTAATAAACAAAACAGAAAGCCAAGCATGTAAATTAGAGAACCAAGGTTCTAACCTCAAATCCAAGACGATTCCTTATAAGATTTTGGATATAATTGATAACCTCACTCCTACTTCTGTCTGAAACATAGATAGGTTGGATGGTGGACAGAATCTCCTGAGCCCTTTCCTCCGCAATCATCCATAATTCTCCACCTATTGGGATTTTAGACTGAGACGATGATGACGAGCGTGTAGCTGAAGAGGTTGATAACCTCTTTTGAACATGACCCATTTGAACCAAAAAATACTTCAAACCAACTTCTGATTGATAACCAAGAAACCTTCAACCCAACGAGCTTACTTGTATGAGGGATACATATCAAGTCATCTACAAAAGCCATTGAAACAAAGGCAAAATCATGGCTTTACTAAAAGAAAACATTAGACCAAGGAAAACAACTCCAACCAAAGGAATGAAGACAAGGTTGAAACGATGGTCCATATAAATTGAATCACCATAGATCAGAGAAAGAAAAGAAAACATGGAAGATCAGTTTAGGGAAAACAAAATATTGGATGCTTCAACACAATTCAAGCCAATCTCGAGAGTCTAAGCAGGACAAAGAAAACTAAAACAGAGCATGACAGTTACTGCAGTGTTAGGTATGTATCCCTATTTTCTTAGCATCCCCAAAGCCAAACCCAACCAAAGAATGAAAAGCCAAACTTAAAAAAATAAGAAAGAAAAAAAATTGACTAAAAGATTCTGATCCTCTTGCCCAGCTTCCATGACAATGATTGAAACAGCTAAACTTAAAGGTGTCGAAATAAAAAATATGATTTTGTCTAAACTCAAGAAAACAAAAGAGCATTGTCAACCTCGTAAATGCAGAAAATAGTTGTGAGTGGTAAGTATCGGAAAAGTACCTCTGCTTTTAGTCCAAGTGTCAAAGAAGGTTCCTTTGAACAAATCGGTCAAAACCCAAGTGGTTCTGTAACATTGAAAACAAATAATCAAAACCTCAGATGATTAAAAAAAAATTGAACAAAGATCAACACATGAAAATAAATTTTAGGTTTTTAGAATTGTGATTCATATGCATTAAGGTTTAAAATTTCACGCGTAAAGAAAGAGCTTTTGCCTTTAGTTATCAAACGAAACTCATCAAAACTCATAAGAATCAGAGAGAAATAAAAGATTTGAAAGCCAAATTGAAACAGAAAGGTGAAAAAGGATTAAGCAAAACCATTTTTCACCAAATCATATATGTGGTGCAATTAATCGACTCAATGGTGAATAGTTTAATAGTTTCAGATGAATAGTAAAGAGCTAAAGAGGAGAGAAACCTACTGGAAACTAGGCGGAGAAAAAGGCAGCTTACGGTGTTAACAAGAGAAGAGAAGAGAAGAGAAGATAAAAACATGAAAAATGAGAATGAAACGATCACCAGGGAAAACAAATTATATAAGTCAAATGAAATTTACGGGTCAGAGTAAATAATTATGACCCAAAACTAATAGTATATCTACCTTTTATTTTCTCTAATTAAAATCGATTCAATTTGCCCTTACAAAATTACAGCCATAAAAATAAACAACTACTAGTCTTTTTCCCCCCTTTTTCTTCCTTGTTAATTTTTTCTTCGTCGTCGTCTTGCTCTGGCACCCCAAGAAAGAAAAACTAAAATCAAGGAAATAATGAAAAAGTTATAAAAAAAACTAACAAAAAGTAAACGACATATAAATATATATATATATATATATATATGTATGGATTCTCTTACAAAATTGGATAATGAAATTTAGTGTTTGTAAGATATTACTCCTTATGTTTCGAAATATAAAATTTTTAGAATCAAAGATTTTTAAAACGCTCATAATTGTAATGGTAAAATAAAAAGGCGCGTAATTGTAACGGTAAAATAAAAAGGTGCGTAATTGTAACGGTAAAATAAAAAAGCGCGGCAATCAAACTGATTTTTAAAATATAACAATAGTTAAAAAAACCATGTTTTAAAATTTGGTAGCCGCTAGTCGGACGGCGAGAATGGATCTAGTGCCTAAGCATATTTAATAAAATTATCAAATACATTTAAATCTTATATAAATTTTTACAAAACATCAAACAAAATAAATAAGTTGATGTGATAAAATGTATTTGAGAAAGAAGGGATGATGTTTAATTTGTTTCTCATCATCAACTTATTTATTTTGTAATGGTACGACCGGGAAACAATATTATGATCTGTAAAATATACAAATAATAATAAAAACATCAAATAAAATCTGTAAACAATATTATAAAATATACAAATAATTAAAAATAAATCTGTAAACAATATTATAAAATATACAAATAATTAAAAACATCAAAATAAAATTAAGGATTTGATGCAATAAATCATAGCTGCAGCAATATAGAACGGATGAGATAAACTCAAGTCTTGAGATATACTAGATAAAAGTAGCTATGTTGTCATGTTGTTGAGGTTTTTTTCATGGATTTCATTGTTAATAATACAAAAATCATTTCACTTTTCTGACGCCAGGCAAAGCCCATAGCATAAGCGGTGTTAGACTCAAACCGAGGAGGATTATAAACCGAGAGAGGACACCTATCGAACAACAAGCTTTTGTGCAACCGTCACAAGGCCACTTTTACTACATTTTTTTCATCACTTTTACTACATTATTTGTATAAACATCATTAAAGAATATAAAACTATTAACGTTATGGAAATACATCCCAATTTCAACATCTTTAAAGAGTAGTTTTTAGATGCTGAATTGCAAATGAAACATCTTTTGAAACAGGCCTCCTCGTTAGCAAAAACATCAGAATGCAAGACGGAAATAGTTGTAAATCAACTACTGAAATAGTTTGACAGCATTCAAGACCAACATGGCGAAATAAACTGAACCAAACAACAAAGTAAAACATCCTCAAAAACGTAACTAGGACACAATAAAAGAACAGAGGGTATCTGCGAGCAGGCTTCAGACACGCGGTGCAACTCCAGCTCCAGGTCCAGCTGTACGAGGGGCCTGTCCTGGTTGCCCAGGCTTGGGAGTATCCTCCTGATTAAGCATAACAATGTAGAAAACTATTCAGTGAAATCTTACAAGAGCAAATCATTCAAACAACAACAAGATATAAGAAAACAGCCTCATTGAAAGAACTTCAGTTAATAAGTCAATGAAGGTAAATGTATGCTTAATCCACCTCATAAGTCTACATCTTGAAGCCATAAAAAGACTATTTCAAAACAGGAATCTTAAGATAATCAAAACCCACATCTCCAAGATTCAACTCTGATATATACAAGTAAGATTAACCAGAAGCTACCTTCCTCTTTCTTATAATAAGACAAATGAAGCAAGCAGGAGCACCTAAAGATACACCAATAGAGCTCAAAATTTCTCAAGGATGAGAAAGTGAGAGATTACCTTGCGTCTGACAAAACGCGGAGGAGGAGTACGAACCCTACGATTAGTGCGAGATCGGACTCTGACGACGTGAGAGTGGATAGCACAAGAGACACAGTATTGAGTCTTGGCATATAGCTTAGGTAATGTGTAACCTACGAATTCAAACAAGTAATAGTTTCAAATTCTAATGTCTTATACTAACCAAATCCTAAAATTCGAGGAGGAAAAAAAAGAAAGAGAGATACCATCGTAGACACTAGCTTCTTGAACATCTCTGATGGCAGCTTGCTCAACGATGTTCCTAACGATGAACCTCTTAATGGCCTTGTCCTATTCAAAATGAAATTACCACCTTAGATCAAATCAAAGTTCACAGAGAATGTTGAATTAGAAAGAAACACACACACAAAGGTTTAGTACCTTAGGGCAACATTTGCCACAGTTGGAGCATCTGATTGGTTTGACGTGGCCTCGGTTGTGCTTGTTCCTTCCACCGTTCCTACGCTTGAAAGTCTGCAAATTACCAAACAAACACTCATCAATTCTTCATTATGTGATCTTATATAACCAAAACGAAGAGAAGTCGAAGACGATTAGATGACTACCATCTTCAGATCTTCTGACTGCTGCTCTTGCACCTAGGGTTACTCTCCACGGAGGAGCTCTTCTCTTTTCTTTATTGTTACTTCTTAGGCTTTATTTTGTACTGGGCTTTATTTTGTACTGGGCTTTATTTTGTACTGGGCTTTATTAACATAGTTGGCTCGTGTTTTAACATATGCTGACGTCAGTTTTTATATTACTCTTAACCGAATTTTGTTTTGATTCAAGGTCGGTCCTACACCATTTGTGATGTGTTACATGAGCCGCGTGATACTGAGACTTCTTCTTCTTTTGTTGTTTTAATTTTCATTTTTTCAACAAAAAAATTATAATTGCTTTTTCCCCCAGCAAATTATCAATTAGCCTTAACAAAAAAAAAAAAAAAAAATAGGACGTAAAAGAGAAATCTTAATGGAGAGAGTCATTTAAATTAAACATAAATTTTATTCAAGTAGATAAAACCATGGACGATGATTACTAAACTAAGCATGCACACTTAATGTGGAAACAATCTAAAAGAAAAACAAAAGATTGTATTCTTGCCCAGCAAGTCACGAAACAAACTAATAACCCTATTTGAAGAAGACTCTTGAAAATAAGACAAATCTTTCATTTCCAGCGAATGTGTAAATTGATCACCAGAAGAAAGCTGGAAACATTTGAGTAGTCATATTCCAGTTCACTTGATACATTCTGGTTGGCATTAATGTATAGGGACTGAATCTGTGCGTGATAAAAGGATGTTTCAAGAGCTCAGCCGCTGTGGCCCTGCGTGAGATATGGTTATGGCACCGACACAAAAAATCTATTGCCACCGGAGGAATATTTTGAATCCCTACCCATTCGTAATAACCTCCTTCCAGTATCTTCTTCTGAGGTTTACATCCTAACATCTCATGAACCACACTACCTAGAGACCATATATCACGAGCCGGCTCGATCGGTGCGGACGAACAAAAAGACTCCGGTGGCATGTAGAGAGGCGTACCAACAGAGCCAGACGTAGAACCAGAGTTTGGCTGTTTGGATAAACCGAAATCAGCAAGCTTGAGATCGAACGGCTCTCCATGAGTGGTGGAGGTAAAGAGGAGTAGATTGGCTGGCTTGATATCACGGTGAACGTATCCCTTGGCGTGAAGAGCCTCGAGTCCTTGTAGGATCATACGAGTTGCACACTGGATCATATATATAGGCAGTGGTTTACCACCAAAGTCCTCGGAGATCATCTTCCTGAGAGTTCCTTTGTTAGCGTACTCCATATTGATGTAACAAACTATCTCTCCATTCCTGTTGATCTGGAAAAGGACAAGTTTGCTCGTCGCTCGGACAATGCAAGGATGCTTGTCAAAGACATGCATGATATGGAGTTCCTTCAAAAGATTTCTTAAGAATTTCAACGGATATGTCTTCTTCGCACATAATCGTGATTCTGAATCCATTATGAGAGTTACAGAACCGTAACTCCCTCGGCCAAGAAGATGAACCGGCAACAAGCAATTTTGGTTCATCATACTAAAACTAAGTATTAGATCCTCTTATCTGCTTTTTGTTTTCTGAGTAGTAAAGAATGATATACCACATTCTCTATCTATCTATCTATCATCTGTTTATATACAGCTTTTGGTAGTTCGGTTATCACTTCCTTTATCAATTGGAACTAGGACAATTTCTCTAATTTCAGTTAGGAGTTCAAAAAACCATACACACGTTAAGATAAATCTAATGTTATCTGAATCTTTTCAAAATATACTTACTTTCCTTTTTCAGTTCCTTATCCAGCCTTTTATTTTTCAAAAAATAATTTCAATTGATTTTTTCTTTTGTGAGAAATTTTCATTTGGGATAATCTAAAAATGTCTATAATTAATAACGGAGAACGTTGATTTAACTTTCTTTTATTTCTCATGTCTTTAAATCACACTTTTCCCTGTTAGGAGTTCTAGGAGAGATTTCTTGTTCCAAATAGGAATTACCAAACCACAAGTTAAATATAACTGCAATAAACCGACTTTTTAATATTGAAAATTTATATTTTCCTAAAGATTGAGAGAGAAAATAATAATACCTTTATCAAAATAAATATGTAATACTTGTTTAGAAAGGAAAAGAAACATCTTTTGATTTTGTTTAGCTTGGTCAGAAAACTATTACATTTATAAGTTGGTTCAAGGGATTGGTCGTTGTGTCAATTCCATATTAACGTTTTCAGAAGAGAACTTATATTAGATTATTTAGAGCCACCTGCTTGTTCAAATGCGTAGCACTTTTAATCCCCATTATTTCTAGAGCTCTGAAAATTCTGAAATACATAAGTAGAAAACTAGAGCCTACATACCTATATGAATATCTCTTACACGTTAATCACTATTCTCTTCAAGTAGTTTCCAAACAACAACAAAAATACAGTTAAAATCTAGAAAATAAAATTACACATCTCATCAAGTGGGAAAAGATGAAAGCCGAAGTGAAAAATAAAGCATAATCTTCCTTCTTTTCTCTTAATATCTAATTCCTTGAGCAACCTCAAAGAAGTGTGCAACATTCTCTTCAGGAGTTCCAACTTTAATACCATGCCCCAAGTTCAGAATGTGTTTATCTCTCCCAGCTTTCTTCACAGTATCATGAATCCGGCTTGTGATAAATTCTTTCGATCCGAATAGAACTCCCGGATCCACGTTTCCTTGAACCGCAATGTTTCTTCCAAGCCGGTCTCTTCCTTCAGCCATGTCCACAGTCCAGTCCAAGCTCACAACATCCACACCGGTACGAGCTAGTCTCTCTAGCAAACCTCCTGATCCACTTGCATATAGAATGAGAGGTAGGTTTGGGTGAGTTTGTTTCACAGCTTCCACAATCTGCTTAAGATAAGGTAAGCTAAACTCCTCGAAATCCACCGGGCTAAGCTCGGTAGCCCAAGAGTCAAATATTTGCACAGCTTGAGCTCCGCTATCCGCTTGATAGCGTATGTACGTGATCATCGAGGTTGTGAACTTCTGGAGTAAAGCATGTAGAACCTGAAAAGAAAGAAATACTTCTCAATCTCTGAAATATGTTTTCCAAGTTGTCAAGGTTTACAATGGCTTTATGCTTTTTACTAATCTACCTTGGGTTGTGAAAACGCCAATCTTTTGATCTGTGAGAAGTTCTTAGATGAGCCCCCTTCAATTACATATGAAGACAGAGTAAATGGAGCTCCAACAAAACCAAGAACAGCAGATTCATTGTTCACCTGAAACAAAACATATTCTTCAGTTTAAGACCATTTGTTGCTTCAATAATCACAACAGTACCTCATTTCTTAATCTTTTGAGTGCTTCTCCAACATAAGGAACAGATTCCTCTGGTACGAATTCTCTAACTTGAGCCACATCCGCAGCTGATTGGGGCGGGTTGAAGATGATAGGACCTTTGCCTTTAACAATGTCGAAAGGTATGTTCATTCCAGTCAATGGAGTGAGAATGTCTGAGAATAAAATCACCCCATCTGGCTTAAACACCTTCCATGGCTGTAGAGATATTTCCACCACAAGATCCGCATTCTCTGATCGATCTCGGAAAGAAGGATATTTCTCACAGATAGTTTGATAACTCTGTTCATCAAATTAGTAAACACTTTGGTCACATAAATCCAAAAGAAATACTAAAATGACATTGTGAGTTTGTAAAAAAAAAATGGAAGCAATCTTGCCTTCATGTACCTCCCAGCTTGCCTCATAAGCCAAACCGGAGGTCTATCCACAACTTCACCTTTAACAGCTCTCAGAAGAAGAGGCTCAGTGGTTGCGGAGAGTTTTCGCTCGGTTACAGTGGTTCCTACACAAAGAAATTGAATCCCACTAAGCATAAAGGTTGAGATGCTACTAACAGCACAATCCATAAACTTATGCACATTCCAAGATCAGACTCAAATTCAATGAAGAAGAAACCAATGAAAATCTCATAGAAACATTTCAATTCTTCAATCAAGCAGTATAATTTACTTAAGATCATAAAGTTGTAACATGGAACATTATTGTATCATCTTCTGCAGAACAAGCTCGCAAATCCTAAATTTCTAATAGAGAGATTATTGTTACACAAGAATATAAAAGTTTCTTCAAATTACCATTGAAACCAGCTACTAAATTCATAACAGAGTAACCAAATCAATCAACTCAAGTACTATAAGAAAGACCCAATTCGTTTCCCATTCGAAAAGAGAGAAATTTTGTGGGAATTTCGTTATTTTGAGAAATACCCAGATAGAAAATTACCATGGAAATGATTAAAACGAAAAGGTTAGAAATAAGTACCCTCGACGGAACAACGAATTATCCGGGAAGACTTTGGAGAGGAGGGAGATTTTCTGGTAGAGAATGAGAGAAAAGTAGAAGAAGCAAGAGATGAAGTAGATACTTGGAGGATTAACATTCTCGGATCTCCGAGAAAATCTCAAGAATTCTTGTTTTGGGAGGTGTTGTTATACTCTGTTTTGAGATCTTAGCATCTTCTTTTTCAACGCAGACAAAGAAGATTGGGTTAACGTCTTCTGCGAAGATAGAAAACTTTGATGATAAGAGATCTGCTGACGTGGATTCAACGTTGCCTAGTCACCTAAAATGTCTGCCACGTCATATATTATGAGTTCTGTAATGCTGTTGTTGTTCTCTACCCAATCAAGTTCAAATTTTCATTTATTGCCTACAAATTTGCATGTCCTCTGAAGCTTTGATAAGAATCAATAGCCTTATGTTTTTATTTAACGTCTAGTTGTATATTATTTGTTGAGATACAAATATAAACACAAGAAAAGCAATCACACACCACATCAAACCAAATAAAACCAATTGCAAACAAGTAATAAGAGACTAAATAGAGATAGTGGGTGTGTTGTTTCAACGACTGGACTTTTTCTTGCTCTGCTTCTGCAATGGAAGCGTAATGTGTATGAAACCAAACTTTCTCCTCTGCGTGACAAAGTGTTTCTCTTCATGTACCTCCTCTTTTTCGGCCCGTGCTGAAAATTTTACATCTTGCTTCAGTTCCTTCAACATTTGGCTCAAATTCGCATTACGCCTTGGAATTTGCCCTTCAAGGCTCTGAATCTGAGGAACAACAATATCTTCCTTTGGAACTTGCTTACGCCTTAGAACATCACGCATTGAGACATTAGACTTTAACACTGGCTTTGGGAGATTTTCAAGTGACTCATGATGTTTGTTCAAATGGCTGAAAAAGGAGCGCCGGGTTTGGTTCAATGGTGTAAAGTTATCGCCTCTTGATGAGTCTTTTTTCCATACGCGGAAGGCATTTTCAGCTGCAAGTTGCTTCATATTAGCAATCTCTACTCGGTTTACCGCAGCTTCCAATGCTTGTTTACTTTGTTTAACTCCTTCATTAGCTTCCTCAAGCGTCTTCAAAATTTCTCTTCTTGAGCTATTATTTGTGGAGAAGTCATTATCATTCCTTAGTCCTTTAGGTGTTACGGGAGAGCTTGGAGGTTCTGGAAAGCTAAATTCCGAATCATTCTCCTGCCTTTCACTGTTGGATGATAACATTGTTATTTCAGCAATCGCAAGTGCTTCCGCTGCTCTTGCAGCTTCTTCCATTTTTCTAGCAGCAACCAATCTCATCTCTGCTGTTCTCAGAAAATTCTTGTTCTGCCGGTTTAAACTTGTTTCATCAGTGTCAGCAACCATCTTAACCTTTTCCCTTAGTGGTTCATCAAGAACCTGTGGTTTCACCTTAATCCAGCTCAGCTCCTCGGCTAGAGATAACGGTCCTCCAAACTCATAAGTTAGCTTCGCTCGTGTCTTCTCAAGGAAAGATTTCTCTTCTTTCATTTTCTTATTCAGAGATTCAACGGAGGATTGGATCACTACAAGATTATCCATAGTTTTACCAAGGTTCATCTTGGCTTGCTTCAATTCCATTAAGATCAGATCAGGAGATGACATGGGATTGTGATGGAAATGCTCATTGTTCATCTCTTTGATGTCTGAACTGAGATGTTCAGTGCATCTAAGTGCTTCTTGCTGAAGCTGCCGCTTCAAATCTTCAACGATCCTTTTTGTTGATCCAAGTGCTTCTAGAACATCCAGAGTTTCAAGCTCTTTCACTATCAGATCCTTCTCAAGCTCAGCTGCATGCTCTTCCATTCTCTTTATGTCAAATTCTCCCACACCATTCTGAACAAATGACAAAACCAACAAATATGAAAATCATATCTCAATTTTCAACAACTTACATCTATGTTACTAGAGCCTTAATTATGAAAATTTCACCCAACTTGAATAATGATCACAACTGTTACTATAAAATGCATATCAACGTGTTTACATAGAACTGGTCCGACATTGGACATCAGCTGTTAGAAGAAACAGAGAAAGAACAAAACTTACGTATTTGTCTTCGAGCTTGAAAGGAACCCAAGAACCACGACCACCAAATCGTGTCACTGCCTCCTGAACCGACCCAAATGGTGGAGAAGTATCGATTTCAGCTCTCAAACCCACTCTCCTGATTCCAGGTACATTAGAAACACTCACTGGATCAACACAGAACCCGAAATTCTCAGACCCGGGTTGGATCATCACCTCATGGATCCCAGGCGTACCCATAATGGCCTCTGATACATGATTCTGATTCTCCTCTGCCATCGACACCACAAAGAAGCGAGAGACAATGGATTGTTGTCAAATTCAATGGTAAAGGATTTAAAGAGAAGCTCTTTTCACTAACCATAACTAATTAGTATAAAACAGAGGAAAACAAAAGAAATAAGAAAGAGAAAAGGAAAAGAAGAGGTGAGGTGAGGTAAAGCAAAAGAGCTTTTGAAAGAACAAATCGTTATGATTGTGCTTTCTCGTTACAGAGTCACACCAACACCACTCGGAGAAGTGAGCGAATAAAGAAACTGAGATTTAACGGGATGATAACGTGGCGAATTGTTATTGGTTGGTATTTTGATTAAATAAAAGGTTAACCTGAGAACGGTTGTATGTGATGGTTGACTGATTACTCAATTTGGGCCGTTGATTGCGGACCTAATGGTAAGATGATATTGGGAATTGCAGTTTCCTCCTTTATGAAAAAGGCAGCAGGGTCCAATCAATCAAACGACAACGTTTGCACTGCCGACGGATCTTTTATTTTCACGATGTTTTCTTTTTGTTTAGGATGATATGGGCCACACAAGCCCATATGTTTTTTTCTAGATCTTCACGCATCGAAAAAAAAACATTCGATTTTCAATGATCTTTTCTTATCATGAAAGTATAAATAAGTTTCCGTTCTAATTTGTGTGTTTAACGTGGTGTTGTTTTCATTTTATTGGTGAAAATTGTTAAAACTTAGAAGAAATAAATATTACATAACGAAATATAATTTCTAAAAGGACATATCCTCTGGCAAATGAGCAAAATAATTGTCTGATTGATTTTTGGTACGCATAATTATCACAGCCACCATATTCTTCTTCATGTGTATGATTTATTTTTTTGATTTTATGGAGTCACTTCCGTAAATAGGTGGAACATTTCATCTTTAGTTTGTCTGATTCCATATCAAGACGAAAGTTTCTGAACGAACTCATCACAAAGTGCCTAGGTTTTGAAATTTTATTTATTGATAATAGATTATCAGTGGGGTTGACAAAACTAGTTTAACATATTTGTTATTAATTTTCAATGAACATTTAAAATTCTCTTGAACGATAATGAATTAAGATGTCACATGTGCCAACTACGATTTACTAGATATATTGACAGAATAATCAAACCGGACGAACATCAATAACGTCTGAGGCGTGGCAAATTTATAATTGATTACAACACTAAATGCAGTTCAACCGTTTTAATCTCTGGTTTTCACAATCTATAATAAATAATCAGCCGTTTAGAGTATCTATAATCTATACGTATAGCTTCACAATCTAAAGTGACGGTTCACAATCTAATTTATAGTCTAGCCGAATTAAAATATCAAACCCGATTAAAAATGTATAGAACTGCCTAACCATTTCTCTTTTCTCTTTTAACTAGCCTATACAATTGTGTAGACCGTTGTGTAGAATATACATACGCACGTAACTATATAGGTAGATGTATGAAATAAATAGGAGGAGCTTAGCCTTGTAATTTTTCTAACTAACTTTATCTTCATTTCTCTATCAAAATAAATAAAAATCTCAGTACGGACAATGGACCACGAACGCATCTTCTATTTATTAATACGATTCAACTATACATCCAACGATCCATACGCATCCACCTCGCCACCTTCTCTTTTGTATCGCACACGTTTATATATCATCTTCATCGAAATTAATAGCAACACCGGTTTTGTTATTTTTGACTATTTAGTAAAAGTTTACACAGGATATTGTAGCTACCACATGAGTTCACTTGATCTCTAGGTTCAATTAATAGTAAAAAGAAGTTAAGATCCTACGCTTCTAGGATTTAGGAGTAATATATAGTATTTTGTTATGTAATTTTTTTCTTTCTCAACTAGTATTTCTGAAATCACAATTGGTGTAAATATTAATAACATTTAAGTCGCATACACATTGAACAGTAGTATATTGCCCCCACTCATTTATTATCTAACCAATTTTCGCCTTCTTCAATTATTTTCCAGTGTCTTATATATATGCTATATGGTCATCCATGTGAAATGTAACTATAGAAAAATCCAAAAAAAAAAAAAAATAATACAGAAAACACTCACACAAAAATATAGGGAAGTGAAGCACATGACATGTGCTTACACACTCCATGCACAAACAGATCCTTTAATTCTTCCGCAAACTTCTCTTACACTAACAAAGCATCATTTTCCTAAAAATAGATGCGCCTTTGTCTCTCTTTTTTATATCTGAAGAAGCTTCGTCGTCTTCGGATCTCGCATTTCTTTTTCTTTTCTTTTCCCATTTTGGTTGTTTACTTCTGATAAAACCTTACTCAAGACATACTCAGAGAGAAGAAGTTTTGGTAACAGCTTACAAGCATTAAATGACAATGTCAGAAAGATCAGAAGACGTCACAAATGGAGTCAAATCCTCAAAGTTAATCGTAAAGGAGAGCTCACAGGTCAATGCATCGTCGAGGATATATTACTACGGCGGAGCCTCCGTGCCGTTTCTATGGGAGACACAGCCAGGGACACCTAAACACTCTCTTTTCTCTGAATCATTTCGTCTTCCTCCATTAACGCCGCCTCCATCGTATTACTCATCATCTTCCTTCTCTGGGAATAAAGAAAGTAAAGCAAGAACGAAGCAATCTCGACTCGTGAAGACTCTGTTTAACGGGAAGCATCACGTGTCACGTCCTTCGTTTTCTTGGTCGTCTACGTCTTCATCTTCATATTCTTCGTATTCTTCTTCATCTCCTCCGTCTAAAACAGAGCATCGTGCCAAAAAATGTTACCTCTCTTGTTCAAGATCGTATGTTAAGGACGAGGAGGAGGAAGAGATTGGGTCGTCGTCGCCGACGTCGACGTTGTGTTATAAAAGAGGGTTTAGTTCATCAGTGGGAAGTATGAAGAGAGCTTTGTGTTCTGTTCTTAGCCATGGATCTGGTCGTAGTGATCTTAGATTGATTTAATGGGGTTTTCCATGTTGTTCTTATTTCTATTGTTGTTATTAAAATAGGATCTTGTGTTTAAGATCCCTTTTTTTATAAATGTTTTTGCTTTTGCCTCTTTGAACACATATAATAGTGTTTGATTGTGTTCAATGCTGAAAAACATTTCGGTTGTTCGCCATTGTGATTTTGTGAACTTTATTGTTTCGAATTTATTTATTTTGAATGGATCTTTTGGTACGCTTAAATGCAATTGATGGATATTGAACTTACTGATTTCGAATTTATGAGTTAGACATTAAATATTGATTAGTCAACGACAAACTTTTTCTAAGATCTAATGACACGAAAAATGTGTATAATTGAACTGACCATGTGCCAGCATTTATGGGCTTTATTCAAAAAAAAAAATTGTCTCGTTTCGTCGTGTTATTTTACATTCTGGAATAAATTTGAATTTGGAAAAAATTAGAAAAACGTATTCATTCTCTCCGTTTAAATCACAAGTGGGTAAGAAGAAGCTTAACTACAAAATTAATCAGAAACCAAAAATAATAAAGCAAGTCATTAAGGTTTAAACTGGAAAATAAGGAATAACTGACGCTAACAGATGGGTAGCTGTTTTGGGTGTTCATGATACAGTATTTGTGCAGGAATGACATTTAATAACTGTGAAAGTGCTTTTTCTAAAAAGAAGATTTTCCTTAGAATATGCAACTTTTTTTGGTGTAAACTTTCACTATATAATAATACCTTCATGTTTTTGTAATCAAATAAATAAAAAGACTTTTACCACTAAAGGGTAAGAAGGTTCGAACGTACGAAACTGTTTGGCATAAGGATCTTTGAAAATTGAAATAATGAATTCACTATAAGGAAACAGTGAAGTAAATTTTAACGAGAAGAACAATTGTTATAGTTAGGATTTAATTCTTGACCCAAGGCTGTCGAAGTCCTTGCCCATTCGTGCACACGTGGTAAAAGTTTTGATGGATCTAATTTTTGAAGGCTTTAATAAGTGTCATCATTCATTGAAGGGGCAGGTTAGTTGGTGGGGGAAGAAAAAGTAGTAGTAAGAAAAAGAAAACAAAAAAAAGTGGTAGAAGTAGCTTGCATGTTGTTGTTTTTTTTTAGTTGAAACGTTTACATAAAACTTGTCTATATAATTACAATTTAAAAAATCAACGAAATTACAATTGAAACTACAACTTTCAAAAGACTCAACGACCCAAAAGATCAATCCACAAAGTCCAGTTCTTTTACTAATCAGATTAATTCTAGACTGAAATCATATATTTGTTCTCAAAATCTAGTATAAAACTGAATATGTGTTAAATATATCTTGAACGTTTACGGGGGTTAAGAATGAACGACATCGATTTCATATATGGTAAAAAAATCTATATAGTGAATCCTTAATCCACTTGAAAAAAAAAACACTTAGCCGCCTGGGCTTGGCTAAATGTTGTTACATGTTTTGATACCTCTAAATCATAATTCAATCTACCATATATAATTACTAAAATACTTATATTGTATATGTGAGGACCATATATAATTACTAAAACACATTCACTGAATTTGTGTGGTAAGGCCTACGAAATAATGGCCCAACAAAAAAGTTCCAACGGACGGTGCCCCGTGCGCGTGTCAATTCAAAAGGTTTTGTGAAAATGGACTGCATTTTTTTCGAATTTTCAGTGTTTAAAGTTGACCGTTAACTTCTAGATATCTTATATTGTAATTGTTTTATTTGTAATTAAATATGATATTCTCTGCTAACTCTAAAACTCAACACCATATATAAGAAATCAAATACAAAGAAGAGGAGAGCACAACGAGGCGACGATTTAGGCTTCAAAAACGGGTCAAACAAGAATGTTTACTAGTGCAAAGCTTTCTTAGAGTCTAAACAATCTTCTTACTTCTTTCTATTCAATTTGAATTGAAATTAAAGATAACTGAATACTTATTATTCTAATGTATAATATAACTACAACAATATCACCCTCTTTTTCACCACCCACTTTGATATAACACAGTCCTCCATTTTTCTCACATCCGAACTATAAGAAACTTGTTCGAAACAAGGGGAAAAGAAGAGATATATTGATAGATTGTGTTCTTGGTTCATGGTTTGAGTAGGCTATATAACGAGGAGGACATTTGGTTTACCTTTTTAAAATATATTGGTATTATATACAAATAGAGGCCTACAGAAGAGGATATATGGGCCTTGAGTGGATAGTTGTTTAGCAGTAAAATTAATAAATTTCTCATAGTTTTTTTTTAAAAAAAATTATATAAATTTATCATTGTTACATGTTCATAATAATATGGCGACAATGTTCAGCAGTAATGGAATTTGTTGAGTTTTTGTTTATTGAAGGTTTACTCTTTGCATCTTCCCTCTCCTAATTATGAACTATATACAAGATACATACCTTCATTATACATGCATACATACAATTAGTCGATTCGTACATATATATATATATATATATATAACCATTCTAATTATGGAATTTTTTTCCAACAATTATAATTAACTTATAATCGGGTTAAGAAATCCAAACTGGAAGTACAAAATTAAGTATGATTATCTGTAAATAATTTGCAAAACAACAATCCATATATATTAAAAAGAATTTAAAAACCATATATATTAAAATGAATTAAAAACCATATATATATATATATAACGATGATGAAGTTTCTTGATTTTGACTAGGAGCTAACATGCCAATATCATCAAACTATCATTCTCACTCACTCTTTTTAGAGAGAAGTATACATCTAACACTATATATTTTCTAAATTCTTCACCAACTTTTTACTATTAAAAACTTTTAAAACTACTTAGCTATCGTTCAATTGAACTTCTCGGCAGTCCAGTCCTGTGCAACGGTGTAAATATAATAGAATTCTTTAAACAATATTATTGGCTGTAAAATTGGAATCATATAAACTGAAATTTAATTCCTAAAGAAATTAAAACAGAGGTGTTGCTAGCTATAAATAAGAAGCAAAGGTCCAAATGCGGCCATGGGAAAACAAAAGCACTAAAAGTAGGCATTAAGCACGAAGTCCATCTGTTGTTACCTGACCGATGAACGAGTACGACTATGCAATATGTATGCAAGTATATTTATAAGTGATCAGACTCGAAAAGTCAAAAAACTAAAATTAAAATCCCCCACGGCACACGTGCTTACGCAGTAAATACAGTTTTGCTAGCTATATATTCTTCGTTTCTTTTTCCATGTTAAAAGAGAGACTGCTCTGCTACTCAAGCTACCAAACTCCTTTTCATCTCCATATAAGAAAATTCTATATAGACACATATATACACTCACTCATAAAATACAATACTTAGGTTTATACTTTATACATATTGATCACTAAATCTTACATTTAGTATTTCATAGTTACTTACCTTTAAAGCATTCCTTAGCTATCTTCCTTCACACCCTCTATAAGGGTCGCTTGACTTTAATATTTCTCTTTTTGTTTCTTTCTCCTTTTCTCTCTTTTCTTTTCTGTTTGGGTCCGGTAAGAGCATGCCTGAATGTCAAGAGAAAGGTAAAAAGTGAACATCTCATTAAAGAATTAACATCTTTTTGTCTCTTTACAATCATTTAGATTTTTTTCCTTAACAACTAGTGGATATGGTTGATTTCTACCTTTTAGTCATATTCATGCTATTCATGAAAAGGAAACTAGAGCTTTTTACTTGTGATTAGGGAGAGATTTGAAGTGATAGGGAAGAAGATCAAAAGAGAAGCAGATGCTTGGCATCATCGGATGGCAGGAATGAGAAGACCAATGTCAGGTCCTCCCGGAACCCTCAACACCATTACTCCTTGTGCTGCATGCAAGCTTTTGCGTCGTAGATGCGCTCAAGAATGTCCATTTTCACCGTATTTTTCACCACACGAGCCTCATAAGTTCGCATCCGTCCACAAAGTCTTTGGAGCTAGCAACGTCTCCAAGATGCTAATGGTAATAACCATTTCAAAACACATATATAGTCACAATTGGAGTATGCATATATCATAATATAGACAAGTGGCCATCGCTCTATTAGAAAATGATATTATTATATTTTAGAGTGGATGTGTATATAATTTGTCCATTACGAAAATTTGGATAGTATTTAAAAGTTGGGGGAGGTTAATTTGTATTTAGCTATGAATCCCTGATTAAAATAAAATAATGCTTTTAAAAAACTTTTCATAATGTGAAACAATTCCAAACTATTCAGGAAGTACCAGAAAGCCAGAGAGCAGACACGGCGAATAGCCTTGTATATGAAGCAAACGTAAGGCTAAGAGATCCTGTGTACGGATGCATGGGAGCAATCTCAGCTCTACAACAACAAGTCCAAGCTTTAAAAGCCGAGCTCACAGCCGTCCGATCCGAGATTCTCAAGTACAAGCAACGAGAAGCTGTCGCCACTTTGATCTTACCTTCCAGTTCCCAAGTCGCCGGATTTCATAACTCCGGTGGCGTCTCTGTCACTACACCACAACCACAAACACCCTCAACTCCACCGCAACCTGCGGCCGCTCATCCTAGTCCTCCTCCTTCATCTTCTTGTGTTTTCTCTCAACCAACCACAAGGGCCTTAGAATACGGCGACATTGAAAATGAGAACAACTCCTACTTCGGTTAAATTTATTTGTATCATTCTACAAACACACACAAATACATATAATTTATTTCGATAATTTGTGATCCGGTGAATAAATTAAATATAAGTGAGATATCATCGAAAAAATCTTGTTAAACTACATGTATGATGCATTTGAATTTGGCGTAGCTCAAACTTAAATTAATGAGTCATGGATACTAAACTTAATTTCCTTTTTTCTTTTTTTGGTTATTCTAGAATCCAAGCAACGCATGTCCCTTACCTATTTTTAAAAGGTATTTGCACCAAATTCGTTGGATCTGTACATACGTATATATATGTAGTGTTTATTGGTTGGGTGAAGTGTCAACTGAGTATTACCATTAATTCATTTAGTTTGCTTTTATTTAGTTTTATTTCGGGGGTTCCTTTAGCGTATCGAATCAATCAATCCAGCTTATAGCTGACCAGATTCATACAAACAATGTTCCGTGGGTTGTGTTTTGCTTAAAAATAGGAAGATAAAATTAATTTGAGAAAAAGACTTGACTAAAAAATAAATTTTATAACTATCTTTTGGGACAGAATCGAACTTCTCTTTTTATTCCCAACTTTTTATATTATTGTAAATATGAAATATTTACTTATTTCGTTTCACAAAAAATCTTGTCGTAGGATGATAATATTTCCTTTTTAAATGCTGTTTACTAATTTTACCCAAAAAATCTCATACTCAAAATAAATTAAAAATAGAAAATGAAATAACATACGAAAAATAAAAAAATTACGCACAAAATGATATAGCTGCTTGTGAAAACGAAAAGAGTAACCGTTTTCGCCCTAATTGTAAGTTTGTAACATATACTGGTGTTGGAGATATTTTCAAACCTGTTGATTTAACATCCTTATAAGTTATAACTCTCTAAGCATAAAGGTCGGACTCAAAAGTCAGATTCAAAATTCAATTCCCTAATAAACCTAAATTATAATTTGAAGACCATTGACTAGAGCTTTTGTGGTTGGAACTGGAAGGCTTGTTGAGGGTCAAAGATAGAATCCTTACAGGAGATGTGATGTTTTGGGTTTGGTCCAATGTCACGTTTGCTTCATATTTCATAGTATGGCGCTTAATTATCCCTTTTCCTAAGGAAACATACTATTCCACTTGGCACTATTTTTTTTTGTTTTGACATCTTCCACTTGGTACATTTCAATCGTGTGCATTTTCATATTGACAGGGAAATGTAAGTTTAAACCATTATAAAGATAGTTAAGAGTTTCAAAGTTAACTTGGTTGATAGATTTAAATTCTTGGTCTATATGCTAAGGCATCACATTAACATTTTTTTCAAGGCAACCGTCTCTTTTAAGAGCAACATCATTTGAATCTCCAATGTTCAAGTGTATGGGACCAATGGAATCGATGTCTGTGTTCAACAAGTAGAACCAAACCATTGAACTTGAGCAAAAAACGTGGTTCTTCCAAGTTTTAAATGTTTGATAAAATAAATGCTATTGAGATAGATAAAAAGCAAGCATTTGAGATACTTATTAATAGGGATTCTGCTCCTCGATCGGACTTCCTGAAGTTTTTTTTATTCATAATGTTAATTAGAATATCAGAACTTACAAATTTCTGGATCATGTATATACTCATCTCATTGTTTATAACTAGATACTAAGAGAAGATGTGTCTATGGCTTTGGTCTCCATTTGAACACATACTCCACTAAATTCTTTGGTCTCGTCACTCTTGTAAACATACTTGCTTGCTGCCCACAAGAATAATCCCATGTTCACGATCGAAATCACCATTAGAAACCCATAATAGTAATCAAGCCTAGAATCATTCAAATTATCCCCAATCCAACTCTTTCCTCCACCTTTACTTGTGATCTTATCAATCACTGTCACCAAGAAGCTGTTCAAGAAGTTCCCAAGACCAATGCCACTAGTGAAAAATGTCGTTCCAAGGCTCTGCATATCCTCAGGCGACTGATCATAGAAAAACTCAAGCAAACCAATCGCGTTGAACACATCCCCAATGCCTAAAAGAGAGTACTGAGGGAGCAACCAGAAAATGCTCATAGGCACCACTTGTTTCGGGCTAGTTATCTGTAATTCCTTTATCACACGCATCCTCTTGACCTCCACAGCCGAAGCGACCGCGATTGCAACAATTTGTATCACAAACCCTATCCCTAACCTTTGGAGTAGTGTGATTCCTCTAGGATTTCCGGTTTTCTTGCGCATGAAGGGAACAAAATATTGATCATACATGGGCACAGAAAGAAGCATCGAGATTGTAACAAAGGTTCCCAAAGAAGCCGCAGGGATCTGAAAGCTGGATCCAAGTTTTCTGTCAAGCGTGGTCCCTTGTTTGACAAAGAGAGTGTTGACTTGTGCCCACAAGGTGCTTGGGATTAAAGTGACAAGCCATATTAAAATAAGTCCTAGCACACGCTTTGCCACTTCCACTTTTGTCACCGTACATGGTAATATTCTTGAATTTGTTCTAATGGCTGCTTTATCCAAGAACCTGAATAGCATAATCCATATTATTCATTTATTTAAATTTATACATTCTCATTCAAAATGGCATTGTGTCTTGTCTTGTCCATAATTTGTAGTTCTAATCAAGAAATGCATAGCTAAAAGTAAACGTCGGTCCAAAAGGTGAACATTTCTAGATGTATATGTTATGCAATAGACTTCTTTTAGCAATAAAAAGTGCTATAAAGGAATATGTCTTATCAGTTCATAAACAGTGTCTGATATTTTACAATTATATATATAACAAGTAAAGCTACGCACATAAATATACGTAATAATATTTGTGATATTTTAAGTGATATATACTTAGTTTTTGCAACGTGATTCATTCCGGATCCGGCACGAAACTATAGTGGGACAATATTGGAGAACAAATTAACGTGGAGAAGGTGAAAATTGGGGACCATCCAATAAAAAAAGATTCTACAGATCAGGACACTAGATTTGATATGTTAATAAAAAAACGAAATTCAACATTGTATATTTTTCTTTATAAAAGTCATTTTATATATTCCACGTCATAATGCACCAGAGTCAAAGGCATCTTTTCAGTATAACTTTTATCCAATGGTTCTATATTGAAAAGCTTACAATTCTCTGACAAAAAATCAAACTCTACAATCATGCTGTTTTATTCCTTTCTTATATAAAAATGGCAAGAATTAAAAAAAGAAGAAGATTATGCGTTTATCTAGAATAAGCGATGGAAAAAATATTTTAAGATATGAATTTATAGATAAGAGTGTAAGGAATGCTGACCTGAAAATGGGAGTGTGATATATTTGATGGTTACGAGTGCTTTTGTAGTAATGGGAGTCAAGCTCATAAAGCTCCAAAAGGTCATCAGGACAATGAAGTTTTCGGTTTTTGAATGCCACGATAGGAACTTGAACCAAATCTTTAGCCAAATTGTCTGATTTGATGACCTTATGCCTGTAGAATGGTGTTCCAATATAGAACACAATGAGAGAAACCAAGAGTCCTACGGTTGGAATGCCATAACCTAAACCCCATCCGAGATTCTCCTGGATGTAGACGAGTCCTAGTGTCGCGAATAAAGCGCCCAAGAAGGAGCTGAACATCCACCAATTGAAGAATGAAACTTTTTGTTTTTTCTCTCCAATGTTATAATTGTCGAATTGGTCTGCTCCAAATGTAGAAATGTTTGGTTTGGTTCCACCGGCTCCAATGGCTATGGTATATAGGGATATGTAAAAAAAGGATATTTGTAAAGAGGATGCTTTTTTGCAAACCCCATTTTCGCATGTAGGTCTTAGGGATTTTACCGTCACCGCCATTGTTAAGAGAATCATCCCCTGCAAACAGCAAAATGATCTTATATTATACCAGCCGGTATTTCATGAATTCTTTTTGTTTGAAAATTATGTGTTTTCATGTTTCTTTAATAAATAATCATCTCCGTTGTTTCTACTTCAAAACTTATTGTAAATGTAAATATAAGATTGGCTTTTTGTGTTTATAATGTAAAAAGTATCTGATAAATAGTCTTAAATTTACGTGCATTATATTTGAAAATATGTATAATACGGTTTGGGTTTTGAAACGGTACGAAATCCTAGCAAATGCGTGCATTTTAAAGTTACGACGACATTTCATGAGTCACCACTGGTATTGAGTTTTTATGGTCGTACAAAGATGTAATCTAAGAAAGTCATTTCTTGATTGAGCTTGATTGTTTTATTTTCTTTGTAATATACTGGTAACATATGTATTTTGTTTAATGGTAAACCAATAAGATTGAAGTGAAGTGGAGATCGTGGGTCCTCTTGAATATTGTGGGGAAAAGAACAGATGATACGTATCCAATGACTAAACGATCAACATAAACAATCTCAAACAAAATAAAAATGGAGTTAGCTTTCTTTAACTGGTGGCTTTAATTCTGACACGTCGTCTATATTTTATATCTACATCAGTGCTCAATGACTGTCAAAGTTTCATACAACATTAATATATTAAATTTGTAATACAATTTAGTTATATATTTAATTCTTATTCTTAAAACAAAAAATAATAAGTTGCACTTAAGTCTCTAGATATTTGAGTCTTTAATTTCTCAGTGTCTCACCTACTTTTTAATACTATTATTGTTTTTAGTAAGAATGTTTTAAGATATCTAAAAAAAAAATATAGAAAAATCTCTAATTTATGAACACCTTTTTATTGACAGACTAATACAGATGAAAATTTCTACTTAATATCACATCAGTACTGTGACTGTGAAAATCAAACAGCCGTCAAGCGATGTAAAAATCCAATTGTAATATAATTTTCTTAGAAACAAAATTCTTTGCAAGCCGGCAAGAGCAAGACTTCTCCAGAAACAGACGAGTTGAAAGACCACTCTCGTTTAATTCCCAAAAAGTAAATTTAGTTAAATATTTTTTTTAAACAAAAAAAACTGCATATGTAATATAATTTTAATTTGTAAAAGAAACGCGTCATTATCTAAAACTATTTTACCTATACGATACATCTATACAAAAAATATAAATTTATATTTAACCCACATTGACTTATTCTTTGATTAACAACATCTATTTTAAAGAACACATTATTTTCATGCAAAAAGGTAGTAAATTATATTTTCAAAAAAAAAACGTAGTAAATTTACAAATACGAGAAATTAACTCCCTTTTTGTTGACAGAGTAAATTTACTTTAAAAAATCTTGTATTTATTTCCAAGTAAGCCTTCCCTACGTGGAAAATCTGATCCTTCTAAATAATATAATATTCTAATTATAATATGAGTCCACTTTAAGAGATTGATCACACTATTCTCCTTATATTAAAATTCAATTTTTTGTTGGTGTGTGGCAATGTCTTCTTGGGATAAATGTTCACGGACCCTATCTGATCGAGTGATGGTACGTCCAAAACACGACAAACACACACACACACATCTCTATTTCTTTATCATGACAAACCATTTTTAAAAATTAACATAAAAAAATTGGTAGGAAAAAATCAGAACATAACCTCGTTAGGATTAAAAAATAAAAATTTCAAGAACATATCAATCACTATGGTCGTAATAATTTTTTTTTACAGTTAAAATTTCAATCATCATGACTCATGAGCCAAATAAAAAGAGAAATGGGAAACTGCATATCTAACTTCAGTTTTTTTTCCTTAAATTGGATCATTGAATGTTGCCAAATCGTTGTTATCTACTTTCCTAAGTTTAAGTCGCATCTGAACAAAATAAAAGAGATTGCATAAATTAATTACCAGGACGTAGATGAGGGAGGAGGCAGTAAAAGTCCAGAAGCGGCCTATGTATGAGTCGGCAATGTAAGCTCCGGCGATCGGAGTGATCCAAACAGCACCAGACCAATTGTTCACATTTCTAACAGAAGAGATCGTATCTTCGTGAAGTCTTGTGGTCAAATAATTCACTAAGTTCGACGCTATTCCGTAAAACGCCATCCTCTCAAAGGCTTCATACCCTTCTCTCACACACACAAGACTATATAAAGATTGTGAATAGATAAGAGATAACAAAAGAGAAGCAACATATGCTTTTTAAACTGTTAAATAATTTTTTGAACTACTATAATAAATGAAAAAAATGACTTGAGATTGCAAAAATACCGAGGAGGAAAGAGCAAGCTCTCCAACGGCCAGTCTTGGAAGCAAGGACGGGACGGCCTTGGAGGTCGACGGTACCATCTTGTGTGTAAACTTTTGAATCCTCCATTAAATCTTTTAATATACTAAGATATTTATAAAAAGGTTTGATGTTTTCTTTTGGGATGTTTTTGGCAATGTTGTGAGAGTTGAGAGCTCTATGAAAGGTCAGGTACGGGAAGAGAGACTAAACGGAAATAGTTTAAGGTTGCAGTTTTTTTAAAGGTTTTAATGGAATTGAAAAACAAGGTCTTAAAGCGTAGCTTAGCTATTGCCTTACTCTTCACAACATCAAGTATGTGATATATATAAAGCCACCGCTTAGATTTTTTGTTTCCTTTTCAGTATTGTCATCATCATCACCTTGGTCATGTAACCACCACTATCATCATCATCATAGATGGATGGTATATATAATTTTTAATTGGTCCATTGTTTATTTTAGTAAAAATATTGAAGAAATACATTAAAAATCATATAAATATGAAGCCGAAAATTTGTGGTCAGCAACAGGTAGCGATGATGACGTTTTTGGTTCCAATGATAAGAATCACTCGATATAAACCTATGCCATCCTGTCACAGAAGAAAAAAAAGAAAAAAACACTCAATTAACTGGTTGAACAATTTATCACTCTTTTCTCCGTGAAAGAAAAAAGAAACTTGCTACCTCAATGCCGTATGTTCATTCGATGCAGCACGACGCATTTAGCTTATTTTGGACGAAAACTTGACCGACAATGCTAAAAGTACATATTGGAAGAGGCGTATAAAAGTCGTAGAAAACCAATATAATAAATATTTCTGAGAAAAAAGTCGTAAATTGTATAAATTTTTTATTGTCACGTTAGTGTCTCTCCTTTTTTTTAACTTCATGGTGCCTTTCTATAATAATTATATGAAAAGTACAAAATTAAGAACGTACTACTTGTTTTATTCATACTGCAGACGAATAAATGATAATACGATATTCATTTGTTTTATAGAATTTTTTTTTTTTCATTTTGTTTGTTGTTTACAAATTTTAATGTAAACTTATACATTTTTTGTTTGTTTTGACCATTTGTACTCTGCCTTTAGTTTTTAATAGTTGGAATATTTTTAATTAGATAAAAATTAATGTTGAAAATAGAAAAACAAGAAATTAAATATTTTTTAATTTACGTGCCAAAACCTTAACAACAAATAAATTGAAAAGATGTAGTAGTTATCTAACTGTTAAATTTCAGTCAATTTAATTGTGTTTATCTTGGTTCATTCGATTTGATTCTATTTATCACACATATATATATATACATGAATTGTTTTTCCTCGCCAATTTGGATATATATATACATATATACATCCATACATGAATTGTTTTTCCTCGCCAATTTAGACTTTGAAGGTAAATGATGCTAATTGGTGGAATTCATTCCTTCGAGTAATCAGAGTCTACATATGTTCCTCATTCTATAGCCCATCTATGTACGAGATTCTTCAGCCTCATCCGAAATACGACCAACCATCTTAAATCCCGAACGTGCACTATTTAAGAAGCACATGGGAAGGGTCTATATGCACAGTACATGTATTGGATTGCATTTGTACGAAACACAAATAAATAGGGATATAGTTTCTTAATTTTTTTAATGGAAATTGGAACTAAAAAAAAAAAAAGTTGAATTATATCTTTCCCGTTTCAAGTTCTGTTTGATATTAGAATCTTCAGATTGTTTCCAAAGAATCAAGACAAAATATCCAGATGATTCTCGATCGTCACAACGTATGACCTTTAACTTGCCGACTTTCAATTCATGACAAATCAATACATTGGATAAAAAGTAAAATTTCGAAGACATTCCATTTTGTTTGAAACATGAACAAACGAAACATGCAGTGAAAACCAAAAGCGCTTGTGGTCCAAAGACGTGTTTGATGCATCCAATAAATTTGGAACGATAGATAGAAAAAATGGTGGTCCAAAAGCCTTTGATGTCTTGCCCACACCTTAAGATTTAAGACTAGATGGCCATTGTCTTCACAAAGAAAGAAAAGGAAACATTCATGGAACTTGATGATGATGTGATATTATCAATAAATGAATCCAACTCCGTATATTATCGAAGCTAATCTTATATTTGTGTAATTCGTAAAGATCTTTACTTAGCTACATACATTTGGATTTTATTGTTTACATCTCACAAAAATATCGTTTTATAGTTAAATTTATATTTTCGCAAAGAATGTCACTTTAAAAATTCAAGGTTTAATATACCATTTACCTAAATCTGATAAAATTGAGCTTCAGTTGTTATTGATAGTTTAGAAAAAAAAACTTAATTGGGGTATCTATCAGGTATATTCAAAAATATTTAAATGCGTAGAAAATGTTTATAATGACAATTTTATGGAAATGGAGGAAATATTTGTTTACAATGGTTCATTCGTAAAAGAGTTCCAAAAATGGTTTGGAATTATTTTTTTTTTGTTATTTGATGAGCTCAGATATTATGTGGAGCATGAAATGCTGAGAACAATACGTAACAAAGATAACCAAATAAGGAATGGAAAATAAATATTTCCAACAGTTTCTGCGATTTGACTTTACTGTAAAAGAGTACCAAATACAATGACATGGGTCCAAAACCCAAATAATGAAACCACGTTTTTTAGAAGCCATAACTTTATTTTCCATTCTGTTCCTCTATCGTATCATTATGTTATATGGGTTGTGAAACTTATTTCTAATCCAAGTGTAGCAAAAGTGCGTGAGATTTACATAAATAAAGTTTGTAAACCATAGCTTAAACTTCATATGTCGGAAAATTCAACACTTCCAGCAATACTGAATCTTTTCATGATATATCCCAGTCTTACTGAATCTTTTCATTTCAAATCCGCGACTGCGAACAATCCCAAGAAACAAGTCTAGGTACGTCCGAAAAAGCACGGTGAGAACATCTGCATCAATAAGATACTTCCTGAAGTTTCTAAATAATATAATAATAATATTTATCTGTTATAAATTAATTGTGTTATTAAAAATTAGGAAAATAAGATTAACCAATGAATCAAAGACAGATAGAAATAGTATCTTAAATAGAGTTTTTGAAGTTTCTATATGAAAAAACGGTATCTCACTTCTCTCTTCTGCATTTATTATTTTAAATATTTTTAATGGTTAGAAACTTATAGAAAACCTCCCATTGGAGGTGTTAGCATTTGATCAAGAGTCGTGATAATAGAGCAAATAGTACAAAACAGAGTAAATGATCACAATAGATTTGCATGAGGGTTTAATGATATGACTGAAAACGATTTGACAGGCTTGATTTGGTGGTTTCACATTGCAACTTGCAGAGAGTTGAAAAATAAGCTTGAGGTAACTTAGCTTTAGCTATTAGATTTCTATGAGAAGGACATTGAGAAAGATTTAGGGTCAAACGTATAACCACAAACTGGAAAAGATTCTTTCTCACTTCACATTACTTAGTCTTTACTTCTCCATGACTACAACACAGCCAGTGCCCAAGTGGTACATACTGTTAACTAATAAAGATAATGTTTCCTACTGATCACTCGACTCGATAAGACCTTGTTGGTTCCACCATTCAAAGGCTCCAAAACTTTCTATTATGTCTCTGCTTCTGTCAATTCATGCCTATCAACAACCATAAACATCTTTTGTATACACAAACACAATGAAGGTGGGTATGTGTTTATTAATGGGCCAGTGAAAACAGAGCCAATCACAAAACTTTGCCTGGTGGACCACTCTGTCTTTTTAAGCGTGTATAATAGTAACTTTACTTGCTCTAGGTAGTTACTAGAGGTTACCTCCTTTTTCTGGCAACTCAAGTCAATCAACGTCTTTGAAGTAATCTCTGAATTTTACAGTAATCAGGGATCATTAACACTGGATTTGTTTTCTTTTGATTTCGTGTTTTAAGCATCTGAAATATCAAAGTTAAAAAGGTGACTTATGTTAGATTTGAGGAATAAAATCTCACATACCGAACTATTTAAACAATTTGAATCCATTTTAGGGTCTATGGGAAAATGTTTTCATACATTTCCAGAGTGGAGATGCACATTGCTTATCTCATCACAGAGACACAATAACACTATAATATCTCACGAGAAATTTCTAGTTTCACGTTTCAAAAACTTAATAAGTCCATATGAAATGGAATAACTAGGCATGCTCTATTCCAACTAGGAAGTGTACTAGTCTCTCATAAATGATTGCAGAAGACTGTAATCAGTAAAGCGAGTGACACGAAAACAGTGAAGATATCAGTGTTTGATAAAAGATGCACAATGATAATTAAGACTTTATTTTGGAATAATGAAACCTTGATACCACACTTAAAATTTTAAAGCCGAATATGTTATCAACTTCTGGTGAGAAAATTTCTGAAAATCGCCTTTTCTGAGCTGCTCGTAAAGGGTTTTCGTCTATTTTCATCTGCTCATAGTTTGTATCTTCCTGTTACAAGTTTCGGGAATGATAACTAAATTACTAAAGCCTCATATATAGTTTACATCAGACACCCACAATAGTTTCAACATAGACCTCTCCATCACATTTTTTCTTAGCGCGTGTGATTAGTAGATCTTTTCAAGAACAGAACAAGCCAAAAGAAGGTAAAAAAAAGCATGAAAGAGTAAAGCTTTAGCCTTGACTGGCCAGGTTCGTTGCTGCCATTAGTGATTCCAAATGGGGATATTATCTTAAAACATATTTTATGATCCTGAATTTTTCCGAGCTTCGTTTGTGGATCTCCTTCCGAGTTCCGAAGACTCTTGAAGCTATGTGGTTTTTGTGTGTGGATTTCGTAGTTTACAAGTTCCTCAACATCGTTTACCAAAGCTACACATTCAGATTTTACATATGTGGCTTGCAATAATAACACCGAGCAACAAAGAGATTTTCGTAAGTGGATTTAGGAAGCTCTCGACAGAACAGTGGCAATCCGATGTCCAGCTTAAAATAGAAGACAGTGATGAGAATGCAACTATCTCCGCTCACAAATTTGTTCTGCTTTTCTCCAACTTCTTTCTCTTCCTTCTTAATGTTTTTGAGAGCAGCTCTTACTTAGATCGCTTGTCATTGTTAATGATGTTTTCTCAAACATGAAGGGAATTTTGTAATAGGCAGCAAGATCGAAAGTGTTCAAGAAGATGCTGGAATCAGCTGAGAACAAGGTTTCGGCTAAGCTACATACAGTCATTACCTCTGAGATGAAACATGAAGAGTTAGAAGCTTTAGTTGAGTTCATCGATAGCGTTGATGGCTCCATTTCTTATGAAACTCTCAACAAACATGCTCACACACTCTATCTTGCAGCTGAAAACTATGAGATTCCGCATCAACGTGACCTATGTAGAAACGAGCTTAATTTTTCTTTGAACTCATCGAACGCTCTTAAGTACGTTCTTGAGCTCACCAAAAACCTTTTGACAAAGCCCTCAACGATGCTGCCTTCTCTAATATCCAAACCCATTTAAGCCATATTGCTACTAGCTCTGCTGAATTCAAGTTGGTTACCGTCAATTACCCAAATCTTACATTATAGACAATGAAGGCTTTTATTAATGGATCTAGTAAACATTCGATCCCACTGTTGTTTCTGTAGTCCTCAGTATATAGCGGCCATATACACTATTATACCAAAAACACTCATTTAATCAGTTGTTATTTAATTTTTGATCGAAACTATTATTTTCAAAGTTTTGATCTCGTTAGGAATATATTTTAGTTTTTCTTTATATTAAAATAAAATTATCTTAATATTATAATGATTGTTTCGGTTTGGAAACTGTTCTGTTGAATATAGTCAATTTGCTTATCCGGATTGAGGAGCGATAACCCTGATTTTTCTAACCTAAAATGCGATGACTTGTTAGTTTATCTTATGCTAATGAAAATCAAATTATCACACTTAAGCATGATTAAGTAAAAGATCAATCGTGGGGCGAACGTGTTGGGCGGATGTATTTGTACGTTTTACTTTCCAGTTTATCTGGAGTTATTTTTCTCACGTGAACAAAAATACTTGTCTTCTTCTGCTGTAGAAAATTAGCTCTCCAGTATAGTCTGATCAGATCCAATATAATAGTAAAGTTTTAATTTAGGCTATAAACTCAGAACCAGTACTGAGCCTTTTTTTTTTCGTTCTGTCATTGTAAATGAAAAGGATCAAATTATTTTTAACTGTCTCAGATGATAATAAGTTAGGTAAATATACTGAATACGTATTTTCTATTTGCTTATGTGAAATAGAGAGAAACATATACACTTGATTTTTCTTTATTACCCCTTTTAGGGGAAAATCCTAGACTACAAGATGGACATATTTTTTTTTAAAAAAAAGAAGAAGGAAAAGGCCAAATACTAAAGAAACTGTGTTATTATATTTTGTATAAAACGAAATAAGTAAAGGAAATTAAAAATATTGTGGGTCAATCTAGCTCTGTGAATCATTGCTTTCACCCCAGCTCCTGAGTGCATCTGTCACAGCCTGTTTCACTGCTTCAGCATCCATATTTTCTCCATCTTCATTCTATATTTTTAACATTAACAGTGATGTAGTCATATTAAAATAAATTATATAATATGCCAACAAACACATATTGACATAGGCATAGACAACACATGTTTATATTTTGTATGCTTGTAGAAATTGCCCCTTTATTTTATAATATCCAGTATCTGTATGTTTTTTAATTAAGAAATTCCACAATCATTAATTTCAATATATGTATTCCTTTAAGCGTTTATAAAAAAAAAGTAAGTGAAACCACCTAAATTTTGCAAAAACTTATGATGCCACCATTGCAAAAAATCATTGTACTTATAACTTCACAAAAACACTGTCAAAAACATCTATATATAGGCAAATAATTTTAATTACGATATATAGTTAATGTATATACTATATCGTAATATATAGATACGATGGTGTGATGACTATTTAGTTACCTCGACTCCCATGGCATGCAAGCTAAATGAGTCGGTACATGAAACCCTAGCTTCAAGAACGTTAAGCCCAACATCTTCAAAGGCTTCTAATACCGAAACAAGCATGCCTGGCTGATTCTTCCCTGAGAATACGTTTATCATAAAACCCTTTTCTAGGGTTTCAACTGTTACCTACAAAAAAATTCCAATAAAAAATCTCGTAAATGAATTTCTCACACATTAATCACGTACGTACTTAAGTATTTGATGGATCCAAACGAATACTTATATGATTGTGATTGTTTGTACCATTGGTATCGTCACATCCGTGGGCTCGCTTGAAGATTGCTCTGCGGTACTGTCTTCGTTGAACCTTTCGACTTTCTGTTTAAGCTTTTGTATATATTTCGATGCATCCATAATGATCGATGTTTCGTTATCCTGCACGAACACATATTAGTAGCATATATATATACATCATTCCAAAATCTTTAATTCGATCATGATTTGCTCATATAGCTTATTTGAAAATAATTTGTCTTTTTTTGTGCAAAGCAAATAATCTGTTCTTCTTTATATGCTTACAAGAGAATCAAGTTGTTACCCAATTTTTTTTAAATATAAAATAAACATGAATATAGAAGATCCAAAGGGATTCAAATACACACTTGATAGAAAACGATCCAAATGGGCAAAATTGGGATTGGCTGAAAAAATAAGCTATATTATAGATCGATTGTGTATGTGCGCAGGCATGGTGTGTTCATAACGGGAATTATAATATATACATATACATATATATAATATATCTCCATCGGACACTGAAAAAAAAGAGAGGATGATGCAAAAATTACAGCATGAGAATTAGTGATAGAACGAAGCAATTGAAACTTCTCCTTCAAAGAACCTCTCTTCTGTTCCCTCGAAACCATTCTTCTTCTATGCTTTGATTAGCGTCTTCCTTCGTATTGAGATTTCTCGATTGATTTCTACTCTCTTCTATGTTGAGGAACTATGTGTATATATATATGCAATATATATGAGAAGGATGAAGCAGAGATCTTAGATTAAATTGTTTATAGGATCCTCTCCCCTCTCACATGTCTACCTTAGTCTCTCTTGATCGCTACAAAATATAATATACGGACAACTCCGATTTGTATCTCGTGAATTACTTGCTTGCCTCTATGTCTCAATAGACGATATTTTATTTAATATTCGACAAAAAAATTATTTTGTTTTCTTATGTAAGTATTTATCGTATATTCACTATATTCATATAATATAAATCACGTATAAATATACATATGCGTGTCTATACCCTTACCTACCAACTTGAATAATGTAAATTAATCACTATGTTTTATTGTCCATGTGTATTGAGGTAAACTCTCGCTGTGATGAAAATACGCTACATTGCTACCATGTTATTTACATTAATTTGATGTGAGCTAACCCCTCCAAGAATATTCACGATAATTGATAACAACTATCACCAGCTTTGAACTTTTGGAAACCGATAAAAACTTATGATTACAAAGCTCCGCTTATACACTTATAATGATATGATATATACCCTTCGAGTTCGGGTAAAAGTATATACAGTATTGATGGTATGTAAATATATATTATGATATGCATATACAGTACTAGAGAATTTAATTTTTAAAAGTCGGATGATATTAGCTAGTCATTCAACTATAAATTCTAACCACATAAAAGTATTTTTTTTTTCTTTAGCTAAAAATGAATGTAGTATTACTAAGAAAGTAATTGCATCCACTATATATATCCCTTTATCAAAAATGAATACATTATAACTAGCAAAAAAAGAGACATTAAGTACTACCATCTCTCTTCTTGGATCCATTTTCTATTCCATCACGAATTAAAGAGATAAAAGTACCATTTACTATACCTATTCGTTATGATCATTGCAACAACAAGAAAAAAAATCATTTGAAATTGGAAATGAGTAAACTGCGGTTATATGTATATGCATATTTACGTGCACTTGAATTATGTTATTAATAGGATAATTGAAGAATGAAAAGATAGTGAAAGTAACAAAAAAAAGGGACGAGAAAGGGAATGATGAGCTCGTGATATATGGGGGAAACTTAAAAATTGTGAATCAAATTAAAAAAAGAAAACATAATTGGGAGCATCGAAAGAAGTGAAAGAGAGGATAAAAGCAAACAAAAGAATGTTAGTTGTGATTTTGGAATGCCTCCAAACACTCCTCACGGGGATCTTTATTAACACAAACCCACACATATTTCCTCCTCTGTCTTCACCTATTCCTCATCTCTCCTTGTCCTCTCTATCGCTCTCTATCTATCTCTCTCTATATATATATATCTCTACGTATATGTATCTATATACCGTATACACCACGCATGTATATGTGCACCTATGCATTTACAAACAAATCCCATTTTTGAACAAACACCAATGTAAAGTCACGTCTTTCAAAACAAATATCATATGCAGGGTGATGGCTAACAATTTGGATTCAAATTACATATAGAAGGATATGATGGATCCATCTAAAGCGCATCTATTTACATCAAGTTACACCGCACATTTATGTACAATTCGAAGTAGTACATATAAATAAGTAAGTTTGGATAGATTAGACTAAAGAACATTGTCTATATTGGAGACGGACAAACAAACGTACCCACCAATTCACATGTGTGCCAATTAATCATCACAACAAAACAATACTCTATACACAAGTTCCGTTGCTTCATCACCCCTTTTCTTTCACGTCTATAGCTTCATATTCATTTAGACATATTACTATTTCTCGCGCTCTTCTTCCTCCTAGACACTTTTAGTGCAAAACCCTTCTCGCTCCTCCACCTCAACCTCACCATGATCCATGTGTATTACTGCTCGGTACATACTTTTGAATGGAATGGTGGGAGTTTTATAGTCAAATGTATGTAAGCACACCAAGATTCCTCCGCATGTCATAATATTAAAAATTACCGCAAAAATCCATTTAGAAAGAATACCAAAACCTTTTATATAGCAAAATATATTAAATTAAAAATGTTAAAGATGTACTAGTGGTATAGAATATCAAACCAGTATTATTTGAACAATATATGGATCTTTGGCTTTTTGACGTCAGAAAGAAACTATCATTAGTCCTCAAAGATCTTGTAGAAAAAATAATGGTTGCACTTTGAAGCGATTTTTTACTAAATTTAAAATTCCGATTGTTAAATTTGATTTTAAAAAAAAGCTATACATATTTTGAAAAAGAATCGTATTTTTACAAAGACCTTTTATTTTTAAAACGATGTTACTGATTTAATTGTTTTCCAACAATTTTGTTACTAAACAAAGAATTCAGGTTTTTTTATGATTGATGGTTGCTGTTGACTTGACTTAGTCACCGTGCAACCTCATCGTCAGGGGTCTAAATCCAATTCACATAAGTACATACATATATGTTTTAGCTGCAATCCATTTTGGTATATTAAATGTTAATATCTATTCTTCTTCTTTTGAGGCATGCATAAATGTTAATAAATGCATTTTTGAACAACTTCCATATCTATAAATCAATCATAATTCAATAGATAATACATTTTCAATTAATAACTATTAAAATTATTTTAAAAGATAGGAAATCAATATTTATGAAACAAAAAAAATCTTTAGAAAATCAATCCTTCTAACATGGAGAGAGTATATACTTTAAATGTTAATATATCTTGCAGTCAAAAATATTTTATATATGAAGTTTGATAATGTTAAAATATCATCTAAAGCAACTGTTTAATAAAATAATATGAAGTTAACAAAAAACAGAAAAAAATCAAAAAAGAGTTATAAATATGCTTACGTTGATATAAATTCATTCAAATACTTAACACATCTCATTTAATAATAAGTCGGCCACACAAAAAGTTGACCATGATTAATAAATTATTTTAATATGTAGAAGTTTATTTCTAAAAATTAAATGATTTAGTAAAAAGTATCTTTCACTATTATTTTCTTGAAATATATTTTGATGAATATTCAATGAATATTTAATTTATATAAATATTTACAAAACTAATTGATGAAACTTATTAGCATATAAAAACCCATATACATTTCAGCATTTGATATAATACTGCATCCAATTTATATTTTAAGCAAAGGAACTAGATTGCATCTACACGAAGGTTTCAAATGAAAAAATTATAGTATAGAGACAGATAAACATTCAGATACAGTTTCTATTTACGAAAACGAGCGACCTTTTATTGTTTTAATGTTAAAGAGTTACTAAATGTTGTAGTTTAGAACATACATGGGTAGGGGACTTGTAACTTTGTTTATTCATTTATTTTATTATGGGGGATTTGTAACTTTGTTTTTTATTTATTTTTAATATAGGGGATTTGACATGTTAATATGTGATAGAATAGTATATCTATATATGCTGTAGTTGGGTTTATGTATGTGTAATTGGATCTATTATCTATACAACATTAGCATCTTATACATATCATAACTAGTTACAACATGAAGTAGTAAACATGTATAGTTCAGAGTTTATACATGCATGCAGCATGGTGTATTCAGAAGATACATGGAATAGCAGATCAGTCAATGTATACATGTACTGTAGAATGCTTATGGACGTTGTGGTTATTAAGAAAAAAAAAGAAATCGGTTTATGTTGTAATTAAGTTTATATACACTTTAGATTAACTTCTACATGTTATTTGATAGAGTTAGCTTATACATATATAGTATCTATAATATAATTAGTATGCATGTTCACCAAAAGTGGTTTTCTTGTTGTAAAAAACTTAATTAATTGGAAATTAAAGAATATATGTGGGATAATACTACTTCACTATATCTATATTATATATATCCACTATTCTTTGGCTCTACGGCCCATCAATATTTCAGTAATAATATATAGAAAGGATAGCTATAGATATCTGAATAATGAATTCTATTGGCTATAAAGAATTATTATTATTTTTAAAATACAAGTATTTCTTATTTCATATTATCTATTTTGCTATTTATTTATGTAAATATAATTAGAAATATGTAAAACAGTTAAAAAGGAATTAAAAATACAATAGAGTCTCGTGTTTGTGACAGCTATATCTCTTTTGTCTTCTCCCCCATATGAATTCTATTTTTCTGCCCAAGACAATTGACTTTAGAATCGTTTTTTTGGGTTTACAGCATGCGATAAAATCATGTCATGAACAAAATAATCCAACATTCGTAGAGTAGTTCCACTTGCAAAACGTTCGTTGATTTGTTTCCTACATATTAGGAACATGATCTGATTGTACTTGTAAATTTATACGTACGTCCGACTTATGGCGCGCCGTTATGATACATAAGTTCTTATCAGCTCAACAAAAAGGTCCTCTACAAATTGTAATCAATTTGACGACAATTTATTTTTGTGCTACAAGGATGTATATGCATCAAACATCACCAAGATACTAAGACATAATTGAGACATTTGGTGATTTGAAAGAGTTACCAGAAATGCTAGCCTTTAATTACTAATGATTTTATACAAATACAACTAATTAAGGCTAACGTAAATAGTTAAAATACATTATCTGTCATGTTTGTCAAAAACAAAAAACGGTGAAAATCTACACGATACAACTATATCCATTTAATAATCATACTAATTTAATGACACATTTAAAATAAAAAGTTTTAGGTTTTTGTACAAATTGAAATTAATTATCTTTTTGACATAAATATATGGTACCGTATTAATCAGTGGTCGATTATAATTATAATATAAGAGTAATCCATAAACAGTTATGCTGTAATAATATTTCTCACGTTTGGTTAAAAAGTGTTGATCATTATCATTTGTCGTGATATTTTATTACAAATATTTCTATTTCGTTATTTCGTGTCTATGCTGGCACATCAATGTTAATGACGACTCATTAATTAAACTCCAAGATATAACATATTGGCTGGACCATACGTGGGATTTAGAAGAGACCAAAAAGACAAAATAATATTGAACATATCCTAAGAAGAATTTACAATAATATGTTGTAGTCAGGGTTTAGCAATTTGTTCTACCCCACTCTCTTCTTGAATGTGACAAAAGAATCAAATGATAATTAGGTCACGGGGGCGGCTTTGTGCTATCAAACATCACTCTTTTATCTTCTTCTTCTTCTTTTCCCGTTTCTTTCGTATAGTATTTGATCAAATAATAGACATTGCGCAATCATTTTCATCTTCGTATACATATCAGAATACTGCAGAAAATAATATACAAATTTAACATTAATCTGTAACTAAATTTATGCTGACATTCATATGCGTGCGTAACAGGCCTAACCATAAACTGATTATAACTGTCGCCAAACCAAACTAATTATAATAAAACATAGTATGTACTACTAATTAATAATTTTGATTGATCTGTGAAGTTGGAATCAGACTGAGTCTAATATTTTGTTTTTGACAAAAAAGACTGAGTCTAATTATATTTTATAATATTAATAACTAACGACACCTAGTTATTTATCTTTTATAAAATTAATGATTTCAGTTTTTTATCACTAGCATGTATTTTTTCTTGGAAGACAGGATCACAGGATGTACAATTTAATCAAAACTAGCACCGTACAAATTGCAGTGTTGTTCATTTAATAAACTCTGCTGGCTTTTTCTATTAAAGGTAACATGTGTCAAGTTAACCGTAATGTTCATTTTTTCTACTAACTAGTGATAACCATATATGTTTCCTACGAGTCACATGTCAATCCTTAACTACACACCTTTCACTCACAAAAAAACGTACATGTTAATAAAAGTTAAAATAGACCACAAAATAAAGTTAAAAACTCAAAATGTAAGTCAAATCAAGTTGCAGAATACTTTTAAAGGAAGAAGGATGATTGATGTATCAGAATAATGGGATAATTAATCATCAAATGTTTACAAATTAGTCCTATTAAATGAATATTTCTTTTTAGCTATGTAGCAAATTTAGTTTGAAAACATAAAATATAAGAGTTTTTTGTATCGTCATCTAATATATTTATCATTCACAAAAGATAAATATAATAATTTTTGTTCTGATAAAAAAATGATTATTGACTAATAAGTTATAAGACTTATGATCCGAGATGGCAAGATCCCAATATTCCTCTGATGAATATTTCTTATCACACTTAGAAATACGATAAATATTTTTACGGATGATTTCATAACAAACAATTTTATTCATTTGGAAAAGATTCATGAAATCATGATAGACGATTCTATATATATTCACTATTATATAGATTTTATTTTTAACAAACGCAACTATACATGAACAATATCCATTTTAATCATCATCATCTCACTAAAAAATCTGAGATCAAACCTTAATACATAAACATTAATTTAATCAACTATTGGACTGGATCAAAAGGAGTAGATTGAAATTTACGTTTAATATACGTCGTAACTAAAAACAAAATTCGAGGATAAAATGGGCCCATTAGAACTACTTAAAGGCCCATAATGTTTGTTTATAAGCCCTACCCCAGCCTCAATCATCTTCTTTCTTCACTTTGGATTCTGAACGAAACTCTCCGCCGCCGAGTTATAGAGAGATCGAGGAAAATGGGCAAGTCTAGGAAAGGGAAAAAAGCATGGAGAGCTAACATAAGCACCGAGGATATTGAAGATTTCTTCGAGCAAAATACCAAAGATGCTCTTTCCGGTGGCAATCTCTCTGCAGCTCCCAGCGAGGACCTCTTCCATGTCGACAAATCTCATGGTCTTCTTCTTACCTCTCTCAGTTTCTCCTAATATTCAGGGTTTACTTTATATAATCAGCTGCAAAATTTCAAATTTTCCGATACGTTAGTATCAGCAGTGCTATGAAAATTTCACCTGTTAGTGTTTCCCCAAGTTTCACACTTTCTCGAAAGAGTATTTTTAAAAAAAAAATTTAACTGCTTGATAGGATTTGATGGAGTTATTTATTAAGTAAAAGAGTTTTATTATGTTTGAAAGAAGGTTATGTGAAATTAATTTTGATTTGATTGTTGTGTCAGATCTTCCGGTGAAACGAAAGATTGAGAAACATAGAGAGAAAGTGCTCAGGTGTGATAGTGTTTTAAAGAAGAACCCATTCGTCGTGGCAGTGTCATCTTCAAAGCCAAAGTTGAAGAAAAGTAAGAAGACTATCGTTGTAGAAAGCAAAGCAACTAAACAAGTTCAAAAGGTTTAGTAATTTAATTATATGGTTTTCTAGTGGCAGTAGATGTTTTGTCTCAATATTTTCCTGGCGAACTTATTTCATATGTTTTTTATCACTTATTTGCAGAATGATGGTGACGATTCTGCTATGGTTGACTTGTGGGGTGATGATAGTAAAGGTATATTTAGTCAAATATTCTACATTTAGTTGTATCTTAATCTTTATTTTTATTTGTTACGTCGGGTAAATGTCATGGTTTTAACGTTTCTTTTGCAATTTAAATACTTGCAGGAGAACTCGAGAGCAATCCTAGGAAGGTATTGTGTCGCCTTTAACTGAATTGTATGCTTTTGTTGTTCCCTATAGTTGGTTTTAGACGGTGACTCAGCTGGCTAGACTTCTTATGGTGTACAGGTTTCAAAGAAAACGTCCATGATTCCAGCAGTAGAAATTGAACCTCCAGGATGCTCATACAACCCTACAACTGAAAGTCACCAGGTAAATTTTTTATTATAAATTAAATTTTACAGATCTAAGCTTGGCTTATTATTGTCTTATGTGTGGATATTGCATTCACTTCCCATATTTGCAGGATGTGTTGGCTAAAGCTGTTGCTCAAGAAATGCAGAAAGTTTACAAAACTGAGTTAGGGCCTGCCCCTGTTCCTTTGACTATTGAAGGAGATGAAATCAATGAAGACGAGGTGAGTCCTTTACTTGTATGTAATATAATAAGCAATGTTAAAATGAGCATTGAAGTTGATAGTTTATACCATATGGCTGTTGTAATTACTTTCTCAGAGGTATTTTCTTGATGTGGACAATGTTAATGAAGATGAAGATGATGCAGACCTTGAGAATGAAATGTCAGAGGCTGGGAACAAGTAAAAAGCTCTCTTATTATAATATGTTAACTGTTTACATACTCCATCAGCAAAGAGTTGGATTTCATGGTTTTGAAATTCTTGTTGTGCAGATTAGCAAGAAAAACAAAGAGGGTAACACGCGTGGAATTTAACAAGCGATGTAGACAAAAGGCACTGCGAAAGAAAGAGTTGAAAGAAAAGTATAAAGAGAAAATCTCAAACGAAATTGACAGGTAATTTGTAATTTTAATACATTTTGATGATGTATGATTGCTTATAAAATCACACCTACACAATCATGTTTTAAGTATTCTTTTCTGTTTCTGTCCTTGCAGCTTACCCAATATCTTAGAAGAAATAGCCAAAGAAGATGAGGATAAACAGAATAAACATTCACGAAAGGTCATTGCTAAGCAGGACGTGCTGAAGATACGTCCTCCTCGTTTGGGAAAGCACAAGTATGAAACAGAATCTTCCTTTGCACCCATACATTCTTGTCATATTTTCTAGCTCCCTAATGCGATCAACTATCTTTTTTAATTCTGAAAATTGGATCTAGGAAAATTGACTCATGTTTATTTCAGATTTGAGGCTCCTCCTGTTCAAGTCCTCTTAACAGAAGAGATGACCGGGTCTCTTCGTAAGCTGAAGGTATACTCTTGATTCCTTTTACTTGCTTATCTGGTCCTTGTAAATTTTCTTGGTAGCTGAAAATCTGAAGAAGTCATCATTTTATTTTGAAAGGCATGTTGCACGCTTGCAAGAGATCGATTCAAGAGCCTCGAGAAGCGAGGAATACTTGTTCCATCAAAGATCATTAGAAGGTAACTTTCTACAGCAAATGAGTATCAGAGTCACAGTGTACTAAGTAGTAAGTACATTATGTTGAGTTCTTACTATGATCCTGATTTGTGCAGGAACTAAGAACTCTTCTCACTTTGTCTGCGGCTAGGACAGAGAAACAGCTGTTACTGACTCAATCTACTCATATAATATATGCTGTGTTTAATCATAAAGTTGGTTTTAATGTTATGAATTTTGAGTGTACGAAATGAAAACTAAATATTTTGCTGCCAATTCAATTGCTCCTACTGGTTGATCTAAATCTCTTTGATGAATAATATTCCAGAGTCCATGAATGAGCAAACAAAAGTTATCTTCTGGGAGTTATTTGTAAGCATAAAGTTGAGGAGATTTTGGGTGTTGGTACTTGAGCTTGTCTTCAACAATTAGTTTTGGAGTAACAATGAAGAAGAATTTTGTTTCGTTGATATATTCTTTTTACCAAAAACAAACATTCCAGTTCCCGAAGTTGTTATTAATACTACACTCCTTACAAGTTCTACATTTTACTTATTCTTGGAAGAGAAATGACTGCTGAAAACAATTCATATTTCTTCTGTTGTGAAACTATATATATTTGTCGAAATGGCGATGATACTTTGTGGTAACTGCAAGAACAAGCATTACTGGAGCTACAATCTTCTCTCTTAAGGTCGAGATACCATTCACATTCCTGCAAGATTTCGAAAAAACCACACCAAAACAAGTGATAAGATTCTCACTTGATTGACGTATTCAGAACTACAGAAGCGGAATTAATCAAAAAGGGTTACATTTCATACCATAGGACAATAGCAGCTGGAAAGATGAATGCTATAGAGACTGTAGAAGTTGATCCCAAGAACTGAAAGAAGTACCATGATCATCTCAACCCCCACGAGGTCGGGCCCTTTTTGGAGATCGAGTTGTTTGGCCAAAAACCATCAAAGGACATAACAAAAATCTCTTCTCCTAGGCTTTTCAGCACTCACCTTCCTCTCTACTTTTTGCCGGAGATTGCCAAGACATCAGGCTGCAGAGTCATTTACATAACTCGCCACCCAGCAGACACTTTCGTTTTTCTATGGCATCTCTACAACAACAAGTTCGGGACAGAGATCTCCATCAGATAAGCTTTCGATCAGTACTGCAAAGGGCTCATCCCGGCCGGTCCCTATTTTGAACATGTCCTTGAGTTCTGGGAAGCAAGGGACCGTGTCATGGTCGTCACTTACGAAGATCTGAAAGCAAACCCAGGAGAAAACGTGAGGAAGATCGCCGAGTTCTTGGGGTGTAAGCCAATAGTGAAGAAGATCTTGAAAGAGTGTAACTTCGAGAAGCTGAGGAATACAAGTAAAGAGAGAGGAGAGGGAGTTCACTGGAGTGGGATTAAGTATGAGATGTTTTTCAGGAAAGGTGTGGTTGGAGATTGGAAGAATCATCTGACACAAGAGATGATGAAGGATCATGAAGACATTGCTGACCTGAAATGGAAAGGATCTGGTTTGTGTTGTTGAGTGGTGTTGATTCTGGTAATTGCCTATTTTACATGTATCTTTTATCGTTTCCTTTTTATAATGAGGTCCCTAAATAATTAATGTTAAACACTGTAAGTGTGTTAAGGACTAATTCTTGATGGACTCGGAGAAATGGTGGGTTCTCGGATGATGCCGAGCATGCAATCGTAACAGATGTCAAAGTGTGTGCATGCTTGTATAATGTCAAGTGTCACCTGAGGACTGCACCATTCTCTGCACACATCATAGCTTTGGTCTTTGTATACCTACGAGCTCCAAATTTCTAAATGAACTACATGTTCTCTCTGTTTTAGTTCCCTGCAATGATAATAATCAACCATCTTAACGATACAAGGCCGGGATTTACGTTCTTACAGATATTACTAGAGAATGAATTGATCAGTTACGACTGTAAACAACTCACGATTGTAAATGAAAAATGATTTTAAATTTGCAAAGAGCAATGAGAGAGAGAAGCCAGTGTATCCACAACGTGCAATAATGGCAAATCAACACGACTAACTCAAGAAAATTTATTCACGAATCATTATTTCCCATAAGCTAAGATACAAAACTATAACTCAAATGAATATACATTTCCCTCCAATATGATCAACAGCTTTTATAAACATTTACCAGTTGTATAGCGGCGTAAATATCACTGATTCTTGAGATCATCGATGCTTGTCTCTTCAGTAATACTGTATTCCACTGTAGATTGGCTCAAAGCCTCTGGGAGTAGGTTGGAAGTTGTGACACTTTTCTGAGTTTGCAGACCCGTAGAGCGCGCAAGATCAATCCATTGCTGCGGTTAATGAAAAATTTGGAATGAAGTTATAGGGTATTTTAAGAATTAACCAATAAGGAAAATGAGATGTTTTGCTTCAAGGAAAAAAGGAGACAAAGAAGTAATAAAATAGATCATAGTACAGGCCAAATTCTGACCTGAGTTCCAAAGTAGGAGTTAGCTACTCGAACAACAAATGAAATCATGTTCACAAGTAGAGGTTGAGAAGAAAGCTCGTCAGAAATGCGATGCTCTATTAACCCAGCAATTATCTGCAATTGCAAGTAAATTGTTTTTATATGAGTAGATTCAAAGCATACTTACTGTCCTTCATCGAAGGGCTTCCTTGACTATGATGCAAAACATAATATATTGTTGCGGTTATAAAGCTACATAAAACTACTTTTTATTAATTTCTCTCATCCATTGACTGGACATGTAAAGGAAGCGCATCATCATACCTGATAACGGATATTTGAAGATGTTCCCAGATAACCTCCATACACAAGGGCAGTCTTCAGCAAAGGAGACCTCTTTGCTTGCTCACCAACACCCATCTCTGGTTTAATGAACTTTCGTATTGCATACAAAGCATTTGAAGATCCCACAGCAGCAAAACTTGAAACAACTCCAACACCAGCAAGCTTTAAGCCACCGACAATAACTGAAGCAATCCTAAGATTCAGAGTCCACTCTTGTCCAGCAAGACTTTTTTGAAATGCATTGTCAGGTATGGATCCTAGGAGGCCTCTAAGGGCATCTATGCTGTTTGGCCCAATTGTCTCATCGGCATATGAGATAAAAGACAAGGTTGGTGCAGGCAACCAAACAGTGAAAAAATCAACAACTGACGCTCTTACGCTATCAGTTATGACATAATCGAGTTCTTCAAAGAAATTTTCTTTCCGCTTCTCATATTGAGCTACAAGTGTCGTTGTTATAGATATAGCTTCTTCAATAGCTAATCTATTCAGGAATTTGGGATCTGCCAATAACCTTTCTCGGAAACCCTGTAACACAAAGGATCATCATAAGTAGGGTTTTACTAACCAGTTGAAGCTATCTTATGTCTGGATAGAGAAGATAAATACAAGAAAAGTTAGTGTACCATGAATGATATGAAAGCAATAATTTAGCCAAAAAACATAAAAAAATTCAAAGAAAAAAATCTCACTGTAGGAATATTTTTTCGGAATAATTATACCTGGAACCGATCTGTAAGCTCTGAAATAAGAGGATATTGCTCCAGATCAAAGAAATTCTGCAGAATCTCAGGTGACACCACACCAAGGTCTAATCCTTTTTGAATGTCCTGGAAACAATGGATTCTAACATCATGAACTAGTGACATGAAAGCAAACTGAACAAACAGAAGAAGTAAACCTCGCTCTAAATCCAACTCTAAAAATAAAAGAAATAGGGCTGAATAAACTCAGAGCTTAATGAAGATACTAATAAGACAGATCAGATTTGGATTTTATTTTACTGTGGGGATAATAATGTCAGAGACAGTAAGTAATCATACAAAACCAACCTGGGGAAGGGCATCTCGTCTCCTGCCAGCCGCATTCATTACCCGAGCGATTTCTGCTCGGTCGAAGCAGTTTCTGCTGCAGGGTCTGGCAGCAGAATACCACAAGAAATCAGCAACTGGAGTTTCACCCTCTTTCCGCAAGAACTGTCTTTCAGGATCAAGTAATACAACAAGCTGACTTTTCTTCGGAATCTTCCTTGAGATCCTTGCCGGCAATCCTGTTCCTCTTGACCCATACTCAACATGGTTCGCCCCTGTCACCACTAACAGCAAACCAGTTCCACCTCCATCTGCAACTGCTTGTAAAATAACTTGTGACATTGTATGGTCTTCAACAACTCTAGCTTGCGCTGACAAATAAGAGCTTGGTCCAAATGGAACAATCTGTGTAAGGGGATTCATAATGAGTGAAGAGCTACGTGCGAAGGAAGTAAACCCTGAGATAAACCCAGAACCAGCAGGAGGAGTGTATAATTTACGCTGAGACTCTGAAAGACCACGGATGCCCTCAGCTTGGACAGTTCTTAAAACCTGCATCAAATTAATCAAGGCACAGCTAATTCACATCAGATTGACAAGAAAATAAAAAGCATACTCTTAGTAAGCCTACTACCACTTGAAAAAGGTCAAATATTAGATTCACGCGACTCTTATTAACACTATGCAGAGCACATAATCTTCAATCGAAAAGATTTCAGCAATATAAAACCAAATGAGAAGAACAAGATCAAGCAGCAGGATCAAAAGACTACCTTGAGCGGAGTGCCACAAGCAATGAGTTTAACAGCATTATCACGACAATAACTTAAAAGAGGCTCATACTCTTGCCAACGTTGAGCTGGCCAATGTGATACATACGACCTCAATACTTCTCCATCCAAACTAAAACCAATCCAAGAACAATAAATACGACTTCAGTTTGTGATAATATGAAGAAAGCAAGAGAAAAAAAAAAATGGATTAAACGCAAACCTGTTATCCATGAATTGGTTTAATTGGTTCTGCAAATCAAGAGGAAATGCTTCCAATGCCAAAGATAATTGACGATCACTCTCAATACATCGCTTCTTCAAATTCCTCACAATTTCTAGCTCGAGAACCTTATCGTCTCTTGTAGGCACTTGCTCCGCTTCTCCTAGATACACAATCCTCGCATTTAATAGCTTCTCCCATACTCTCTTCTTATCTTTCCCAACAGCCATCGGCTCACCAAGCGCCGTCGCGTCATAGATTCTGGAAGTTATCGCCTCTTCTTTCTCTATAGATACAGGCGGAGGAGGAGGAGCTACTGATTCCGACGAAATCTCCTCCGCGGTAGCTGAGGAAATAGAGGGACGAAGAAACAACGAAGCCGCGGCGGCGAGGAGTGGTGGTGTGACGAGAATGGCGCGGCGAGAGCAGGCGATGGTGGAGGTGGGAACATTGGCATCTGAAGGGAGGGAAAGAGTGATGACGTTTGAATGATTCTTCTTCTGATTGGCTGAGAAGATAATCGGAAGCTGGCCGCGGAATCTCGGAAACGGGAAGGACGAAGAAGAAGATTGAGAAACGAAGAGCCCATTGCTGGTGGCCTTCATTGGTACACGTCACCTCTTTTGCATCGTTACACTGAATGAGGAATTAATAAGACACTACTGGATTATTGCCATTTCAGCATTTTCTTCTGTGCCTCTCGTTTTTTTTTCATCATATTATTCTGTTGTTGCTGCAATTTTTATGTTAGATCCACACAAATTATACGAATAATGTTGTAAGTGAAATAAGTGGTTAACGACGAAGAAAATATTTGTGGATTATATGTGACTTTGTTTATACAATTTTTTTTTTTTTTTTTAGTTTCTAGGTCGGTGAAGTCATTAGAGACGCTTTGATTTGACATCATTCCGAGTTAGATAAGCTATATGTTATCCAAAAATAATGTGAGAGGAAAACAAAATATGGCTGTGAAGATAATATAGCCGCGTAACTTGTGTATTTTATACAAATTTTTATCTCAAGACAATGATCTTCTTTTTTGTTTCCCTAGCGTCAGAAGTCCCAATTTTATGGAGTCACAATAAAATTGCCAACACAAAGTGTGGACGATCGTTAAGTTACAAGCACAATGTCTCCTAAGTTCACAAATTCTATCATAATGATTAGTGATCCCAAATTATTATATCAAAAATTTACACATTAAAAAATTACAAATGAAAAAGCAACAAACTAGGGGGAATATTTAGTTTAGGGATTAAGAAAAGAAAAACCTAAGGAAGATTGAGGTAAAGCATCTCCTTAAATTCCAACTTTCGAGTATCACTATAAAAAGTATGATGCTTGTTAGGCCAATAAGTCAACCAAACGCAACCTTTAACCTCAAACTCCATCACTTTCCCAATAGCCGTTTTATCAACCTTCCACAACACGCTTTGCCCATAACTATCTCCTGCAAACACAACTCCTCCTTGCTTCGTAAACGGTCTAAAAGCGCTTGTGTACCGGTTCTTGAACCAAGCTCGAGGGTTCATCATCGACACTTTCGATGGTTTCGAGGATGAAACTTCTCTTCCATCATCAACGTCATGGAGAAACCAAGTGAGATTGGCGCTATAACCGTGAACCCATTCCTCGAACTTCCATGGTTTCATGCTTTTTATTGTGGTCTCGTTGGCTGAGACTTTGAGTCCAAAGAAAGTGTTTGGTGGCTCTATTGTTGCTTCTATGCCTTTCTCTACTTCAAATTCTGTCAATGGGTTTTCAGAGGATTTTTGTACGGATACCATCAGGATGTTTGATTGACTCGTTGGGGTTAGTTGCAATGATACTCGTGAAGGGAAATGCTTTTCCTCTGTTCCCATGCCACGTTCCGATAGAAGTTTCTCGTTCACAAGCCTAATTATGTCGCACCTAATTGTGAAAAAAATATATGTATGATTATCATTAGTAGCACTTGATTACACACAAATTTAAGTACATATATACTACTGTATTTATTTGTTAGTATAATAATTAAAATTTTGTAAAACACACAAATATTTGATTGCAACAATTTTATTCATAAGTTTCAGAAAATGATAAAAAGTAACACTTTGTTACTTGAAAAAATTACTTATCGAAATTAACACTTTGTTGACACACAAATTTACATAAAAACTTGTTGAGTTTAACCAGGGTTTTGGTTTCTCTAGTTTTCTCTAAAAAATATTGCGACGATATGAATATTTTAGTCTACATATGTTTGCTAGATCTGATCAACTTACGTGTTCTTGGTTTAGAGAGTTAAATACTTAAATAAGATACCTGACGTTGTCAATATTCAGTACGATGTTAAACCACTTCTCACGAACGTAAATCCTGTGGTTGAATTGGATCACACCTTCGAGTTGATGATAGTTGAGCGAGAAAAACAATCTCTCGTCGTTTAAAGCATTATTTACGCTCTCCATTTCCATAGCTACCACCGGACAATATATATGAACTTTCCACAAACCTTGAGTCGAAAAAGCATACGAAAACAAAGGAGATGGAGACTTGAGTTGCTGAAACGCCTTGATCTCGATGATCCAGTTGGTTATCGCAAGATTCAGCGATCTCATCCATTGCTCTTCAAGATTTGAGCCTAGTTGCACCATGAGCAACTTCGAGCCCTGCCTTGACCTACAAGTAACCAGTTGATCTTTCACCGTTTTGAGACAAGTTCTTCGCAGGCTCGTGGGCGCCTCGTAGATGCAGATGAGGAACACGAAAGTGAAGAACGCGAGGTTGAAAACGTCTTTGAGATTTGAAATGGAGCCTAGGTTTTGGATTTGGATTGAACAAGTTGTTCTCTTGACGTTATAGTTGAGAACTACATCAACAAACCCCATCAATAGAGTAGAGATAACGTTTTCATTAAGGAACGTAGTTGGATTAGAGCCAATGATTCTGAAAGGTTTTGAAACGAATAGAGATATAGGAGTCCTGAAATCGGCTATTACAGAGAATGTGAAATTGTTTGGAGATTGAGAGGTACGAGTAAGAGAGAAATTCAAAGATGGATGTGATGAATTTGGAGAGCAAATGCACATGGACATTGAATTTCTTTTCCATTGAGAGAGAGGAGGAAGAGTTTGGAGCCATGAGAATGCATCAGGTGAGTCACAAGAAGCCATTGGAGCAATGATCTTGAAGATCTAGTTTGTCTTTTTATTAAGATGTGTTGTATAGAATTAATATTAGAAGAGTAGTGTTATCATGTATATATAGAAATAGCATTTTAATGAGTGGAAGAAAAGAACAAGAAAAAAACGAAAAAAGTGAAAGATTCTCTTATTTTTCAAAAGGTTAAGTGAAGAAGTAAGCATGTAATTGGATTTGGAAGATAACCAGAAGAATGATTGCCTTTGCCGGCGAGTGTACAAAATCGTTCAATGCAAAAGCATGAATTATTTGACTGTTAAACAGAAAATAATCAATGCAAAAGCACTAGTTGCCTCTTTAATTAAAAATACTGAATAATGGTTACTAGTCCTGAAAATTATTGGTTAAGGTACATGCAAAAAGGTTTAGATACTAACTAGAGTGACTTGTTCTTAATCGTAATGGTTTTTGAAGGATGGACACTTGTGTGGATTTCACTTATGTCTGCTCTGCATAGGCCTCTGACAAATGAATTGAATACTATTATGCTAAATGCCTCGGGTAGCTACATCTGTTAGCACAAAACTTCAGTGACCATGTTATATTTTCTTTGCATCAATAGTTATTACCCTCTTCTTCCATTTTGGAATCCACTTCCATCATCATCTCTCGCAGGTTTGTGAAATATGATCCCATTTGTTCTAGGAAAAATTTCGTTCAACTCGTAACTCAGCCTTCTATAATTATTAAATTGTTATATAGGCCTTGGAATCTACTTTCTTGAGGGGGTTTAATCATTTTTGAAAGAAAGAAAAAAACCCCATATATTTTGGGTTTCCACTTTCTCCTTTTATTATCATTGACACTTGATTTAATATATATATATATATATTGTTCTATAAAAAATAAGTATATTCTTAAGATAAAAATAAGTTTGCGAATGATTTTATTGGAAAAATCACAGAAGAGTAACTTTTAAGAAAAATATATTATTTTTTTGGTTTTTGGTTAACTTGTGTTTTGTTACGGACTTTTTTAGTATATTTGAAATTTTGTTGATGTTTATTCATGTTTCTTAAAATCCCTATATTTATTTTGTATCGGACCCCAGAATTTCTAGAATTGGCCCTAAGTTATACGAGAAAAAGTTATATGTTGAATTGATAAAGTGTGTACTGATAAGATTCTGCTAATGTGGAAATCAACCCAACTTTTTCCTGTAAATATTCTTTGTTAGGCCGAAGAATATTGTTATTGGATGCCCTTATAGTTATTCTTCTAGTCAAGAATGTTTTACTTCATAGATTTGAAATTGTTCATAAAGAAATATTTTATGAAGAAGAACAACTACAACTTGCTTTAGTTTGAACGTGCTTTGAATTTTCATATAAGGGTAAAATTAGTCCAAATATAACTCCATCTGAAAAGCCTCCTAAAATGCAAAAAAAAAAACTCAAAAATTTGATGATAAGAGCAACAAACAACAGTATCAAACTCATTTAAAGTAAATGGGATCTTACTATGGGCCTCCAAATTTTCTGAATACAAGAGAACAACGTATCTTTATATCTCAATTTTGCTGAGTTTTCTTTTCATATCGAATCTACAGTTAAAAAAAAAACCTAAACCCAGAATATGAATCTGGAAAAACTCATGTGAGAATCAAGGTTTGGATGTCAAAGTATCAGAATCATCAAAGTGGAGCGCTTAAACTCGTCCGGCGACAACGGAAGCAGCAGCAGAAGTAGCAGCGGAGTTACCAATGAAAGAGAGTAATCCAGCATTAGCAGGCTTTTGATCATCCAAGAACAAATCATCAGGAACCCTAAACGCACCGTGTGAACAAAAAATCCCAATCCCAACCATCAGAGCCGAGGTTAACAAAGATCCAACACTCGTCATAAACACAACCACAATCGTAGTCAAAACAAGAGCAAGCAGAGTCTCTCGATCTGAGAAAGTACGGCCGGAGATTACCAAAGGCTGATCTGAAGATCGGAAGAGATATAGAAACATCCAAGAGCCTGAGAGAGAGAGAGAGAGAGAGGAGGACGAGTAGCGAGATAGGATGGGAGAGGAGGGACAAAGCAAGCACTAAGGAGACGATTGCGGAGTAGTTAACCTTGAAGTAGGACAGATTCTTACGGATCCGGGAAAATGAATCGGAGAGAGAGTCAGGTCTTGCGAATGAGCTCCGATCTACGAGTTCTAGCCATGGACGGCGTTGAGAGAGGCTTTCGCGGAGTGAGGATGAGAGACGTGAGAGGAAAGTACGTAAGGCATGGGAATTGATCGAAGCCTGAGTGGCTTGCTGGTTCGTGACGGGAAGAGTCGCCGGAGATGACACTGTTGGTGTCGGTGAGTTTAATGTGTACGGCGGAGAGTGTGTGGATTGATGATTGGTTCCGATCGTTTTTTAAGTGGAAACTGAAGTAGCTAAAAAAACAAAAAGGCAAATCGTGGTATCAAAAGTTGACCTTGTGTATTATGTCTCATTTTTTTTTTTTTTTTTTTTTTGTGTAAGTAGGAAAACAATAATAAGATTTTGCAAATTCGAATGGGAGTGTCAAATGAGACTGTTTGATCAGATGGATAAAAAAGGAATATATGTATCCGAGTGAGATTGTTTCTAATGCACTTCTTAGATTGGTACTAACCATTAAACCCAAAGAAAATAGGTGTTTTCTCTTTTTGTGGAATTGATCCTACTTGTAAATTGTGAAGAGAGCTAGTTTAGCCAAATCGTCAAATAATGTGTTCGAACCTAGACTGTCTAGTTAGGGCTCTTACCACTTCTGACTAATGGAATTAAGATTCCAAAGGGAACCAAATAAATCAATAAAAGTAACATTTTTTCAATGAAGATGTTGGGGTTGGAACGGAGCTGGGTGCGCAACAGAATTATTACAACAAGGTTGAAACAATACACTTCTTCCCATAGCGAATATTTTCTTACTTGTCGAATAATATAATGAAGATGTTTTCTGAGAAACACAATACATTTATGATGTACTAACATAAATGTTTCCTTTCTTATAAACTTTCTAAAACAATTTTCAATAGTAAAAGGTCTCATATGCATAATTGAAAACATAATTAACATTTTTTTGTAAAACTGAAAACATTATTATATTATTCAGTATAAATAATTGAATTTCTTATATTAAAAAGGTTGATTTAAAGTGGTATAATCGACATGTACTTAAAACTATATGTTCCACCGAATGGTGTTTTGATTTTAGATGACCAAAAAAAAAGTGGTATAATCAGAGAACACACAAACCCGTGACAAGTAAAAATGTTGACTTTGATCTTAATTGTAGCTGCGGGGTCAATTTCACTTTTGCTAATTTACAAGTGATGATGTCATTTTCAGAGATTTAGCACATATAGATTAGAGGTACCGAAGAAGAGGACACTAACTAACTCCACCAAACATAATTACAAATTTCTTGCTCACCAATCAATGTCTCCAATATTTTTTTCATGTACTTTTCCTTTCTTAACAACATGATGTTAACTTTTTCCAGTTTTGTTACTTTTCGGATTATTCTTGTTAAAGATCTTTACGTAAGAACACACGGTTTTGACTTTTGACTATTCAAAAGTATTACTTGAATCTTGATGTTTGTCTTGTTGGATAAGAAAACAAAGCTATCATGTTTTCGTTTACATTAATGTAAGCACAAACATTTGCATTTGAAAAAGAATCAATGGTTTTGATTTTTTGAACTTAACGTCAAGTATCCTCTAATAATTCGATATCTATAATTTGTTCTTCTGTCGCCTTCGGATAAAAATTAAAGGAAAATTACAACGTGTAGGTGTAGAGCTAGCTAGATTTGGTTAAAGAAGGTGTAATTGTTGAAACGAATATAGGGGTAGAAACGAAAGGTTTATTAGGCGGTTGGACGAATCATCTTGTTTACCTCGAATCGTTTTACATTAACAGAACAGTAATCATTTTTACTCTAGCTTCAAGCCAATCTTTTTGTTTTCAGTCTGGTGATAGTATTATTGGTCTTTTTACAATGATGTTACGGTTGATTCATATATCCTAAGAATTTCTTCATATAAATTTTGTATTTAATACCATATATCTAACTAATTGTATCATCATAAATGAATGCGAATGTTTTTTTATATCTTATATTAATTAGTATTCTTTTGAATTATAATTGCAATTACCACTCACCTGTTTTACTCCTCTTTTTTTTTTTTTTTAATCCATACTTCGCCCCCTCCATCTCCATAAATTACTTTTATATTCGTTTATCTCCACAGTTAATTAATTTGTCGTGGTATCGAAAGTTGACCTTTTGTATTATGTCTCTTTTTTTTTATGTGTGTGGTAAGTATGAAAACAACAGTGAGGTTTTTCAAATTCAAAGGAGAGGGTCAAAACTGTCAAGGACAACGGGACAAGCCACTTAACCCCTAAATTGACCATACTTCCTCAGCTTGGTTGCCATTTCTAAATCCGTAATATGTGTTTTCAACCACTGCAATTTTATATCTTCCTGATTCATAACTCGCCCAATTTAGTTTTTTTTTTTCTTGCTGATTGACAGATAAAATGAGGTAGAGCTAGAAGAGAAAAATTAATATATATGGCACATATAACTTTTACTTATAGAGAAAAGATCTGCATATGAAACGAAGAAGTCAGACGAGAGAAATATCAATTAATAATGTATTTATATATAACCATACCAAGCGAAAATATGCTTATTAGTTATGTAGACATGCGCTTAGTTCGTCTTTGTTTAGGTATGTTGAATGTAGGTGACCACATAAAGATTAAAGAAATACTACACTTTTTGTAAAAGAAATACAACTTCTAAGTTCTGTTTACATACGTTTTCCTTCTCTGATTTTTTTACAAATATCAATAACTTGGAAAACATAATTTTTCAAGCCGAACTATGGTTTAAAAACCAGGACCAAAACCATTGCAAAAAAAAAGAGTCAGTTTGCAAAGAATTTGGCGACGGAAATATACATCGTAGATATATAGCGATATATTATTGACGAAGTTGCGATGATCTACACATCCAGTGAGAGATGTACTTACATTTTGGGTGGGGCAGTTCCCCCAATTTTTATATGAAATTTTAATTATGGCTCTCATGGGTTAATTATTTTATGCATTTTAGTTCTACACTTCTACTAAAATCTAGAATTATGTTCTGGATCGTCACTCTACACATTTACGGTAAACATAATTTGTAGACTAACATACCTATTTGTATATCTGATGTGAAAACATCGGAAGTGTACACGCCGATATATAGTCCACTGTAAGAACGATCTAATAGTAGACCCATCTTAGGATAATCCTAGAACAAGATGTCATATATTGGAAAATAAATACACGATAAATTGTAATAATATATATGGGTACGTTACCATGCAGAGTTCACACCACAGTGACATTGTGTACTTATCTCAATATCAATATTTTTTCGCTTTCCTATCCCAAGCCAGAACAATCCAAAGGGGATCAAGATGCAATCGATAACGAAAATGACTGGCATATTTATTAATTAGCCATTACCACAACGATAATATATATCTCAAAACCTTATGCATTAGGAAAATGCCAATTAAAAATGTCCAATCATGGAGAATAATTACAATAGCATGCAGGTTAATTGCATGAGCATGGTGAGTTTGATCTTTAGATAGATAGTTACACAACATTGCGTACTTAAATTTTGTTGGCAACCCATTGTACACACCTCCAGATAGTATATGTGGCTCTAAAACAAAAACAAAAAAAAAAACTTGTAATAGAATAACGTTTGTACGATGTTTATGGCAATTATAGAATATTACATCCAAAGTCAATAGAAAATACGTGTTAACCAAGAATTCAAGAGACGTAATCACCTTCCCATTTTTTTTTCTTCTAGGCCCCAGTGGGTGCAACTACTCTTCTAGTTCTGAACCAAGTTTTGGCCTTCAATTAAATCAAAACCTAATCCTCCAACCGCTCAAACAACATATTTGATTCTCATAAATAAAATCAATATTTGGAAAAGACAAATAGACTAAATAAAAATATTCACCAAGTTTTTTTTTAAAATGTAGTGTCTTTGTCTCCCTATATAAACTCCCTCAGAGTCATTATAAATTTCCAACACAACACTTTTCTCTCTTCCTCCACACTTCATCTCTAAAACCATATAGCTCAAACAGGTCGCTTACGGAAATCGCATAAATGGAGATCAACAAAAGCCTCATCTGCTTCATCTCTTTCGCCGTCGTTTTTCTCTTCATGACTTCCATGACAGAAGCCGACAAAGCACATCACCACGAGTTCATCGTACGATCACATTCCAATTATTTGAAAATTTTCATAAAATGAAATAGTGATATATATATATGTATGTTTACATGTATAATCTATACAAATGCAGGTACAAGCGACGAAGGTGAAGAGACTATGTGAAACACACAACAGCATTACAGTCAACGGAATGTTTCCCGGTCCAACACTTGTAGTCAACAACGGTGATACTCTCGTTGTCAAAGTCATTAACCGGGCCAAGTACAACGTCACAATCCACTGGTAAAAACATGATTAAACCACACTCACATGTTGTTATTAATTGCGTCCTTTTTCTTACTGATATTGAACGGTTTCGTGTGGCTATAGGCATGGTGTGAGGCAAATGCGAACCGGTTGGGCTGACGGACCAGAATTCGTGACCCAATGTCCAATCAGACCGGGATCAAGCTACACATACCGGTTTACAATTCAAGGACAAGAAGGTACACTTTGGTGGCATGCTCATAGTTCGTGGCTCAGAGCCACTGTCTACGGTTCACTTCTAGTTCTTCCCCCGACTGGTTCTTCATATCCATTCCCAAATCCCCACCGGAACGTCCCTATCCTTCTCGGTAAAGTTACTTAAATACTAGAATCATGATTAATAAATTCAATAACACTTGACATAGAATTGAATTTTGATTTTGGCATAATATATGATTATTTAAGGTGAATGGTGGGACGCAAATCCGGTTGATGTGTTGAGAGAAGCTATTCGAACCGGAGCAGCTCCAAATATCTCCGACGCGTACACCATCAATGGTCAACCTGGCGATCTTTATAAATGTTCTTCTGAAGGTTTGATTCTACAAATTCATATTTATTAGATAAACGGTCCAAGAAAATGGTCCATTTATTTATTTTCCGGCTTTCCCAACTGTCATAACTGATTTTGGTATAGTTTATAAAAATACCTTTTTTATTTGGTAACAGATACGACAATAGTACCGATAAATGTTGGTGAGACCATACTACTACGAGTAATAAACTCCGCACTGAACCAACCGTTATTCTTCACGGTGGCTAACCACAAGCTCACGGTGGTGGGAGCTGACGCGTCTTATCTAAAACCATTCACTACTAACGTGATTGTTCTCGGCCCGGGCCAAACCACCGATGTCCTCATAACCGGTGACCAACCACCAAACCGCTACTATATGGCAGCAAGTGCTTACCAAAGCGCACAAAACGCACCTTTCGGTAACATAACCACAACCGCAATCCTCCAATACAAATCCGCTCCTTGCTGCAGCGGTGGAGCCAAGAAGGGTATTTATGTTAAACCGATCATGCCTCTCCTCCCTGCCTACAACGACACCAACACAGTCACACGTTTCAGCCAGAGCTTCCGGTCGCTAAAGAAAGCCGAGGTTCCGACAGAAATCGACGAGAATCTGTTCATGACCATCGGACTCGGTCTCGAAAACTGTCCTAAGAACTTTAGGTCAAGAAGATGTCAAGGTCCTAACGGCACACGTTTCACTGCATCGATGAACAACGTTTCATTTGCTCTCCCAAGTAACTACTCTCTCCTTCAAGCTCACCACTATGGAATCCCTGGAGTCTTCACAACTGATTTTCCGGCGAAGCCTCCGGTTAAATTCGATTACACAGGTAGCAACATAAGCCGATCTCTCTACCAACCTGATAGAGGGACTAAGCTGTACAAGCTCAAGTATGGATCAAGGGTTCAGATTGTTCTTCAAGATACCGGTATAATAACTCCCGAAAATCATCCCATTCATCTACACGGCTACGATTTCTACATTGTCGCTGAGGGTTTCGGTAACTTCAACAGCAAGAAAGATACCGCCAAATTCAATCTTGAAGACCCGCCTCTAAGGAACACCGTTGGTGTACCTGTTAACGGTTGGGCCGTCATCAGATTCGTCGCAGACAACCCTGGTAAACCAACATTAAATTACTTTTTTTAAATGATCATTAGTAGTGTTTAATACGAATTTATATCCAAAGTTTTCCAGGTTTTGGTTTATTTATAATACATAGTATATGACCAAAGTAAAACATTCATAGATTTCATTTCCGGTTTAGGTTTTCAAGATATAAAAATATGAATCTTTAATAGTATTTCGTTTGTATTTTTTGTAGTCTAGTTTTCTAGATTAGGATTTGGATAGTATTTGAAAACCTCTCAAATTTATATGATTTGGTAATTTATCGTCGAGATTATTTAACTAAACCAAGTGATTGAAAACAGGGGTTTGGATAATGCATTGTCATCTAGATGCACACATATCTTGGGGACTAGCTATGGCTTTCTTGGTTGAGAACGGAAATGGAGTTTTGCAGTCAATGGAGCAGCCTCCACCTGATTTGCCCGTCTGTTAAGAGTTCAAGATCCTTTGTAATATAAAATCACATACTAGTTCTCGTGTTATGTTGAATTGTTTTTTTTTGTTGGTTATAGATAAACTGGGTCCTGCTTCTGAGTTGGACTGGACCCCTCAGCTTCATATTTTCTTCTCGATTATTAATGTATTCTTTTGACATTAAAGTACCAAAATCAGTGATAAGAGAGTATCATGAAAGTTGATTTTTCGTTAATTAATGCTTAAATGAATCATTCCTTTAACGATCCTTCGTTAAATTGTGTTTGACAAAGGAATTTAATTTGATGTGATGAATGGTTGTTGTCTTGTTGAGCTAAAATTATTTTTTGTTTTTAGTTTATAAAATCAGCCAGGAAATTTATTGGTCATAGATTCTATTGCGTAATGCATGTTGGTGAAGTCAAACCGAGGGTTCAACCACATGATGAATATGGGGAGTATTTGATTGCTTTATTATTGATAGAAACTTGTTAATATTACTTTACGTAGCATACTAACATTGTACCTGAACTTGAGTTGAGAGCTGATAGAATTTACTAATTACTACCTCGTGTCTTGATTAATAGAATTTGAAAAAAGTGGTAAAGACAAAGTGGCGTGAAATTCCAAATTAGTTGATCAGAAAAGGTGAGGAGTCCAAGTGATATCCGACTCGGATGAATCATAAGTTCGACATCACCAGAAGAAACAAATTAAGTTGTCATGCATCTGAATATTAGAGTAGATAAGAAATTAACATGTTGAAAGGAACTCCGATCGTCATATTTAAATTTACTCCATTAAGAAAGCGTAAAAATGTAAAAATAAATCTTAGATTGCGAGTGTGAGCATAGGCATCCGAAATACAACGAATACCCAAATACATATTAAGTAATGTTAAAAAAATAAAATTATCGTCTTAACGCAAAGCCCATTAATATATAGGTAGGCCCATTAGAATTAGAGAGCATTGTGACTATTGCCTAAAACCCTAAATCTTGTTCCACATCCCTTCCCTCCATCCTCAACCAAAAATTCTTCTCAGACCGTCCCAAACCACGTCTCTGAAAGCAGTGATGCCGAAGAAGATCAAAGGAGCTGATGAAGATAACAAGATGAAAGAAACCAAGAGCAAAACTGTTTCTTTAAAATCTCAAAAACAGAAACCAGCAGAGAAGGAGCTCAAACCAGTAGAAGAAAAACAAGTGATAAGCTTAAAAGAGGAAGAGCTACTACAAGAATCTGGAACTGATTCTGATAACGACGCAGATGTATTTTTCTTCTTGCCTTCTCTTATGTTTCATCATATTGTGCATTTGGTTGATTTATTTATACCTTTCTGCATTTGTGTGCGTGTGTTTGATTTTTAGAGTTTGTCTGGGTCTTTAAATTCCGATGATTTCGACTCCGATATTTTCGATTCAGAAGATGATGCTTCACTGAGAGAGACAGAAGATGGAGAATCATCTGAAGATGGGGTTCATGGTAATTGCTTTTGCTTCAATTTTGAATTTTTAGTGTTTATGCTTTTTATGGGTCGGTATTTAAAGTCTATTAGTAATGTTAATTGAATAAGCTAATTTCTTTGGGTTTATTGATAGTTTTGTTCGAAGATACTTGTGGGGGTGGGGTATTAGGGGTGGTTAAAATGTGTGAATAAAGCTTTTAGCTTTTATATGGGAAAGGAAATTTAAGTAAGATAGAGTAACTATCCTAGGATATGTTGGTATAGATCATGAGGGATCAGAAGATATTGAGGATGGTGATGAAAGCGAGCAAGTAGATAGTGACAATGGTGAGGAAGATGGGAGTGATGAAGATTCTGAGCAAGGTGAAGCAGTTGAAGAGAGCGATTCTTCAGAAGATGAGGTTGATACTTTCTCTATTCATTTTAAGTATTATCTTTCTTCAGCCGAAATTATATTTATTTATATCTTTAATTTGTAGGTTGCTCCTCGAAATACAGTTGGGGATGTTCCATTGGAGTGGTATAAAGATGAGAAACATATTGGTTATGACATCACTGGGAAGAAGATTACTAAAAAAGAAAAACAAGATAAACTTGACTCTTTTCTTGCAACAATGGATGACTCAAAGAATTGGTCAGTTTTGGAAACTTTTTTTTTTTGGTTTATTGGTATGTTGTTAGTAGCACTATGCTCATGAAATTTCTGGGACTCTAGGCGTAAAATTTATGATGATTATAATGATGAGGAAGTGGAGCTGACTAAAGAAGAGAGCAAGATCATTCGTAGAATGCTCAAAGGGGAAGCTCCACATGCTGACTTTGATCCATATGCGGTATGTATAGCTGTTTTCTACTAATATTATACCAATCACTTCTTTGATACCAATCACTTCAAAATGTGACCTTTTGATTGATTTTCTTGGCACCAGCCTTATGTTGATTGGTTCAAATGGGATGATGCAATACATCCACTCTCAAGTGCTCCAGAACCCAAGCGAAGATTCATCCCTTCAAAATGGGAGGCCAAAAAGGTTCTCAAGTATGTTAGAGCAATACGGAAGGGGTTGATCAAGTTTGATAAACCTGAAGAAGAGCCCAATGTATACCTATTATGGGGTGATGATTCAGCTTCAGATCAAAAGAACAAGCACTTAACTTATATTCCTCCACCGAAACTAAAATTGCCAGGTGCAAACTTTTTTGGTGGCCATCTGTTTCTCTGCGTTCTCCCCATGGACTTCTATATTTCAAAGTTTTTAAATTTGTACAATTTAATTTTTCAGGACACGAGGAGTCATACAATCCTTCTTTGGAATTTATTCCAACAGAGGAGGAGAAAGCCTCTTATGAATTGATGTATGAGGAAGATCGTCCAAAATTCATTCCTAAAAGGTATGTAAGAGTTCCATTTATTATACTCTGATGTTTTTCTTGAATTTGTAAGTTTAAGCCTTATGGTAAATATATTTGCGCATAGGTTTACATCTCTGAGAAGTATCCCGGCATATGAGAATGCGCTGAGGGAGTCTTTTGAGCGTTGTTTGGATCTATACCTATGTCCGAGAGTTCGAAAGAAGAGAGTGAGGACTTATTTGAGCATCTCACGTTTGTGGTTTCTTTTTTCTCTGTATTTAAGCTCACAGTGTGTTCCTTTTCTCCAGATAAACATCGATCCTGAATCTTTGAAGCCTAAGCTACCTAGTAGGAAGGATCTTAGACCTTATCCTAACTCCTGTTATCTTGAATATAAAGGCCATACAGGGCCTGTTACTTCCATATCGCCTGATAATTCAGGCCAGTGGATGGCCTCAGGTATTTCATTTAGTGTTTTTGTTCCATTTTATTGAGCTCTCTTTTGTTCTCAATATGCCAATCTTTTTTCTATTTCTTACAAGGTTCAACTGATGGATCTGTTCGCATATGGGAAGTCGAAACTGGTAGATGTCTTAAGGTCTGGCAGTTTGATGAAGCTGTTAAGTGTGTGGCTTGGAATCCTCTTTCCAGCCTTCCAATTATAGCAGCCGCCATGTGAGCTAGGATGTTGGGAGTATGCTTTCGGATTTATTATATTACTGTCAATTCTGAAACCTTCACATCTCTTATCCGTAGGGGACGAGATTTGGTTATTCTAAACACTGAACTTGGGACTGATGAGGAACAAGAAATTATTAAAGAGAGGCTTCACGTAGGAAACCTTCCAGAACCAGATGCGTCTGGTAAGTGCTTTGAAATAGCCACTATCACCTTGTAAGCAATTGAGATGAAAATCTGAATGAGGAAATCGTGCGTTCTTTGATATAATTTGCAACAATATTCACAGTTGCAGCGATTGTAAGTTGGCTTCCAGATGACTTATATGAAGGAATCAAGATAAGACATTTTAAGGTACACTATTGCTAAATATCCTCTTTAACAGTTAATGTATGGAATAATCTTCAACTAGTTTGTTCACTTTTTAGTTGGTTTATACATATGTTTCAGAACGTATCATATATACACTGGAATCGTAAAGGAGACTATATCTCAACAGTCATGGCATCCGGTGAAACGCGAGGAGTGGTGACGCACCAACTTTCAAAAAAGCTTACAAGTAGGCTCAAATTTAAGATTCGGGGACTTCCAGTGTGTACACTTTTTCATCCCAGCCGTTCAACCTTCTTCATCGCAACAAGAAAGGATGTGCGTGTTTTCAATCTTTTAGAGAAAGACGAGCCCATCAAAAAGCTTGAGACTGGATTGAAAGAAATCTCTTCTATGGCGATTCATCCTAGTGGTGATCATCTGATAGTAGGAAGCAAAGAAGGGAAGTTGTGTTGGTTTGACACAGATCTGTCTTCGAAACCATACAAAACTCTGAAGAATCATTCTAAAGACATAACGAATGTTGCTTTTCACCGATCGTATCCGTTATTTGCTTCATGCTCTGAGGATTCAACTGCTTATGTTTTCCATGGCATGGTGTATAATGATCTAAACCAGAATCCTCTGATTGTGCCGTTGGAGATTCTAAGAGGCCATTCAAATGGAGGTCAGTTCTTGATTCCTTAGAGTTCAACTATAATAATGCATCATTGTGTATATTTAACGCATTGATTGTTTATATTAACGGGTTTTGATATTTTGGCTGCAGGAGTCTTGGACTGCAAGTTTCATCCGAGACAACCATGGCTCTTCACTGCAGGCGCTGACTCAATTATCAAACTCTATTGCCACTAAATTGGCCCCATACCAATACATGACAATTTTCATATTCTTTTTGTCGTATTCACCACCTATCACATTAGTTTGAAATTATCCTCAAATCATTGTTGTAGTAGAAATTACAAGGGTACAAGTTTTGTTATGATTAATTTATTTTTGAGATTTCTAATTCGTAGCAATTCCATTAAGTATAGTTTAAGCTGGGGCACTACTTTACATAACCCGCATAGTAAATTCGATTTCATTACAATTCACTTAAAATGGTTGAAGGATCTTTGACTAGAGAGACAAACCAAATTGGTTAATAATTAATAATGGACCTAAGGAGGCGAATGGACCGTAAGATAATACTAATACTGTGGACAAAGCCCATAGCTTCCAATCCTCCCGTGAACATTGAACAATGATGACTTGTTTATTGACTAGTCAACCTTGATCCTTATCCAAAGAGAGGCAAAAGAGGAATTACATATGATATTTGAGGGTAAAATAGTCCAAACAATATAAGAAGAAGTAACTTAGGCCCAAAGGAAATCATACTCAGGAAAGTTAGAGCGACACGTCATCAGAAAATATCTGAAATATCCCCAACATATCCTAATATATATTTTGTTTTTCACATCCTAATAAACTGTTTGTTTTCAATAAATCTCAGCTTAGTGCTCAGTTACAACCAAAAAAAGCTGTCAATCTTATCATCTTCGCTACAATTACTATTTCATTCAAATCCTTGTCTTCTCTTTGCTTTCGACGCGGGAATCTTCTTATTCTTCTTCTATTACTTCGTTCGAGTGATTGATTATCTTACATGCCGTCGAAGATTGTTGACAGGTTTGTTTCATAAAATCTACTTATACCATTTGTTGTGTTCTAAATCGGTTTTTGTTTCTGTTTAATCTCATCTGTGTATGATTTTTTAGTGTTAGGGTAAAGGATTGTGGTTGTTTCCTTTGTTTGTGTAGTAAGTGGAAGCTCAAGGATTCAATTTAGTGTTTTTGAGGTTTTTCGTAAAAAAAAAACAAAATTTGGAACTAAATAATTCATTTCTAGGCATAATTTGTCTGTGTAAATTGATTTCTATGCGACTGGAACAATTGTAAAAATGTGGGTGTTTTTGGTCTGAGGTAGAAGCTGAGTTTATGGGTTTGATTCTTTACTTGATTGAGATTTCTATGTTTCTGACATTCGAATCTCTGTTCCAATTTTGTTCGTGATGGCATTTCTTTTTGTTTTGCTCGCTTTGATGCTGCGGATTGTGAAACTTCTCCTTGTACGTACTTTGGTGTGATTACTTTTCAGGAGGTTAAAAGTTGTTTCTTGTAAGGTGATTTGATTCAAAAGTTATAGTTGAGCTTGGTTGTTTTGAATTTGTGAAGTGGGAGAAAGTGAAATTGAAAATGGGAGTTATTGAGAAGCTAGTTAATCTTGCTTCTATACCCTTTGATTCTACCAGGAAAAGGAAGTCACGAGATGGCACTGGCAATGTAGCTCAGACTCTAAGGAAATGGAGAGAGTATAATGAACAGAAAGAGGCAGCTTATTGCAACGATGCTGGTGATCTCAGACCAATCCCTAAGGCTCCTGCTAAAGGTTCGAAGAAAGGTTGTATGAAAGGTAAAGGTGGACCTGATAATGGGAATTGTGACTACAGAGGAGTTAGACAGAGGACTTGGGGGAAATGGGTCTCTGAGATTCGTGAGCCTGGTCGAGGTAATAGGTTATGGCTCGGTACTTTTCCTACTGCATATGAAGCTGCATTGGCTTATGACGAGGCTGCTAAAGCTATGTATGGTCACTCTGCACGACTCAATCTTCCTGACATCATACATGGCTCTTCTTCTACTGCTGCCTCCGTGTCTGGCTCGGTAACCACATTTTCAGATGAATCTGAAGTTTGTGCACGTGAGAATACAAATGTGAGATCTGGTTTTGATCAGGTGAAACTTGAGGATAGTAACGATGATTATGTTCCCTTAAACAGTTCTCAGTGTATTAAAGAGGAGGTGGAAGTAGATGAGGAAGTGAGGGAACTTAACCTGGCTGATGCATTTGGAGTTAGAGAGGGCCCGAAAAAGGAGATTGTAGATGATTGGTTAACGGGAAATGGCAATGAACAAGAGCCAATGGATTTGGGTATGGACGAAACGTTTGATATTAATGAGTTTTTGGGTGTATTAGACGAGAACAATCCGTCTGGTCAAGAGACAATGCAGGATCAAGTTGATAGAAAGCCAAACTTCAGTTACCAAATGCAGTTTCCAGATGCTAACTTTTTCGGGAACCTTAACCCCATGGAGATTGCTCATCCTGGAGTTGATTATGGATATCCTTTCAATCAGCCGAGTGAAATGGAGAACAAGGATATCGAGTTAGACCATCGCAGGTTCGAGGATCTTGACATAGAGAACTTGGATTATGCATGAGGGGAAAAATATGGTCATGACTGGCCTAAGTGTGTGAATCTGCTCCAAAGCGGTATAGTGGTTACTAGCTAGAAGCTGACTTTCTCTGAAGCTGCTAGTGCTTGATGATTTTAAATGGTTTTGATGCATAGTCAATGTGGTTAGGTAGTGTAGGACAAGCTCGAATATGATTCCTTCTTTCTTTTCTTGTGAATACATAAAGTTTCAGACTTTGGATTTATAAAGTTTTGAACTTTGAATACTAATACATAATAAGCTAGAAAGTTTTGATCTATGATCTTTTTGATATAATTGGTCGTATAAAACTTTCCTTTTGATAGAAAGTGTTTTAACTTTGAATGGTTACTTGTGTAAGCATTGTCCCGCATCTAATTTAGTGAGTGGGGATGGAATAATGTGGTATTGCCTATTGATGTTTATTGACTTTGAAATTTTTGATAATTCAGTATACTAGATCTCTACGATCAATTGCCTAAGTTAATTGTTATCTTATAATATTGGAAATACAGAGTGGAATTTTTGTCTGCAGACTTTCCTCAGGTTGTCTTAGATTAGATTACATAAGCAATGAGGTGAGAAAAGAGTAATATATTGTTATTATTTATCTGTATTTTCTGCAAAAAGCAAATTGAGTATTTGAAAGTGCAAATGGGTCATAGTTCTCCATTATTTAAAGAGGCTATTTTCCATTTTAGCCTACAATATCGTTTTTCCTTGCTTGAATCTTGAAGATCTTCAAGACTTTTGTAAAATGAAGAAAACAAGTTGGCAAACTGTTAATTTAATTATCCAAAGAATTGGTGGGTATGGGATTTGGGTATTGAACCTCCACATTTTCCCTTTGACAATGTGTCTTCTTCTTCAAAGGATGAGATGCAACTCTTTTAGACATTTTCCCCCTTTTTTTTATAAAATTCTGAATACATTTTCTTCATTTTAATATATTGCATTAACAAGTTGTAATCTAAGTCACTTAATGTATGTATCGAAAATAAGTTTTTCTTTGATATTTTTTTACACTAATTTTGATTTTTAAGTGCATTTTCTCTATAATTGTACTTGGAAAATTCTTCTAATTTTAGGTGAGATAATATTTTATATAGTTTGGAGTTTTTTCCCCTACAAACAAACAATCAACCGGCTTTTCCTTGTATGTATCTACAATTAAAATAGCACTTAACATAATTTGATAGCGGAATGATAATTATTAGTTACCTTGAAATGATAGCGGTATAACGTCACTAATCACACCTAATTATTTCTACAAACCACGATAATCTTTGAAAATTAGTACAATACTTTTCTAAGGTGATGAATGGGATATCATTTTTAACGATTTTTGAAAAAAATATAACTAGAAGCGCGAAACGTTTTTTTTTTTTTAAATCGTAACCTTCGTGTATTTATCTTTTAATATCCCTGAAAGGGATACACTTTGTGAGTTACATAGAGAAGAGATACATACAGTTAAGAAGATATATAATAGAGTAGCAAAAAAGAGCTGAAGTACATGTCCATTGCATAATCACATCTAGAAGAAGAAGCAGGAAGAAGAACATCCAGCTAGTGCTAAACGTTAGTATTCTACTTACGTATAGAATACTACTAATTCCTTTTTGAGTATTTCTGATCATTTTGTAGAAAATTAGTCAAGTAAAGTGTTTTCCCTATTTAACCATTTTATGAACACCCATCATTAACAGTTTAACACCCATCCCTACTCTACTAACAAATAATTGTTGGTAAAATAATGAAAAATTTATATCCACCAGCATGTAGATGATGAGGGGCGGGGACTGGAATTTATTTCTATGAATCTTTATGATATAAAATACTTTTTTCTTATTATTCTTCTATGCAAAAATGATTTTCGTGAATGTAATTAAATACAGAACGGTCTTGAATTTTGAAACAAAATCTTCCAAAAAGTTACATTTCCACATCAACTTGTGTGATCTATATAACATTAAAAAAAAACTTGTGGTCTATGAAAATTTTCCTCTTCGTCTTTTTTGTTTGTTTGGTGCAAATGTGATCAGTAGTGTGTAAAATATTGGTGAGAGATTATGTCACCTAACTCGGAAGCTTATAAGATGGGGTTGAGCAATCTTTACATCGAGGTTTGAGCAAAAAAATATGCAAATTGTAATCCTTTTTCTCATTCTATAAAATGTTAGATATAATTAGTAATGCAAATTGGTCGCTTATTCGTAATAATCTAACAACTAGGACTACTTGGGAGTTGGGAATATGTAAGTTGTATAGTTGTTGGAAAAACTAATGCATTAAATAACACTTTATTACTTTTCCCAATTGCGTTTTGTTATTATGCCCACCACTCAAAATTCAAGAGTCTAATATATTCATATATTTGATTTGAATATACGTTTGTGGAAGAAAATAACGCAAGAAAATATTTGTCAAATTCGAAAATTTTCCTGACTTAACGTTGGTTACTTTTAGCAACTTACTAGTTGGTTTTCTTCTAATTCGTATAATATTCCGTTTTATTCTTTGTTGAAAAGGAATTTGACTAATTGCTTTTTTAGTACTGTCATAACGCTCAAGTTGATTGATTATAAGATGAGGAAAGCTAATGATGATGGACCAATGACATAATATATTCACCAACTTGGAATATTCAAATTTCTATAGTTATTTTTTTTAGTTTTTACCGGTACAGATATAAGAAGGTTCCACCGAAATTCAAAATGCACCCAAAAACAAAATCAGTAATCCTACCAATCTATGGTCATCGCAAAAGACAAAGGCGTCCTTAAGAAATCATGCATCCAATTTGCTTCAAGATTTTTCGCCAAACATATGGATAAATAATTAAATACATCTCTTAACCAAATACAGATAGTTAAGCAAATGTTTGATAACGTTGTATAGTTATCTCTATGGACATACAACCTAGAAACATGGTCGAAGGTTGACATTTTCTGCAAAACCCCATAGAGGTTTAATTGATGAACTCCCTTTAAAAAAATAAAATAATAACAACATAGTAAAATAACCACCATATTATTAAAAACTAAAAAAGACAATAAAACCGGTTATTGTATCGAGAACCAATCATGGGAAACCGGGCCGGTCCTTGATGTAAAGAGAGAGAGAGACGTATCTTCTATGAAAATATTCAAAATATACAAACTCCAAACAAATTCCAAGTGGACGACGGAGGAACCCACACAAACTAACCTCTCTCTCTCTCTCTCTCTAATCCACATACTTGCAATGTTATCTATATATCTAAATATCTCACTCATAAGACGACCTCACGAAGCAAACCATTTCTTCTTTTCTCAGAGAATATATTAAGAGAGAGACTTTGCTCTTCTTTTTTACATAAGTGAGCGATCTAGAAAATGCCAACGTCGCTACAGTTTCAAAGACCTTCCACCGCCGTAGAGGCAGCCAACGCCACCGTGAGCAACTATCACCACCACAAACACCTTCAGAAAGTGACTCTCACGCGCGGTATGGCTGATGTCCCGGAGCACGTGGAGCTTGCCCACACGCACGTGGTTGGTCCTTTTCAGTGCTTCTCCGTCATGGTGCAGGACGTGGATGCTCCGGCTTCCGCCGTCTGGTCGATCCTTAGCCGCTTCGAACACCCTCAAGCGTACAAACACTTCGTGAAGAGCTGCCACGTGGCTATAGGAGACGGTCGAGAAGTTGGGTCGGTGAGAGAGGTCCGAGTCGTCTCGGGTCTACCTGCCGCGTTCAGCTTAGAGAGACTTGAGATCATGGACGAGGATCGCCACGTCATCAGTTTCAGCGTCGTGGGTGGGGACCACAGGCTTACAAACTACAGGTCGGTGACGACGCTGCACGAGTCGTCGTCGTCGTCCGAGGGAAAGAGGACACGTGTCGTCGAATCATACGTCGTTGACGTACCTGCAGGTAACGATAAGGAAGAGACTTGTAGCTTCGCAGATACCATTGTACGTTGCAACTTGCAATCGCTGGCTAAACTCGCCGAGAACCCGCCTAAATTCTCGTAATTACATTTTATTTTTCTATGTTCTGTTTCAAATTTTTTTTTTTTTTTGGGATTCTCGAGGTGGGTTTGGGTTCTTATTTAAGTATTTAACCATCTTCGGGGATTTTTCGAAACTACAACGACAAAACTGATGGTTTTGTTTTTCGAAGTTAGGGTTTTTTAAGGTTTGTCAAATGTTTCGTCTCGACGATACTTTAGTTTTACCCTTAAAACCATTTCTTCTTGAACTCGTTTGTACAGTCTCTTGTAGCTTTTAAATAAACAAACATTTATTGTTTAGTTACTTTCTTTCATAATATTCTTCTTGCTCGGTTACTTTTTACATATGTATATTTGCTTAATCATGAAACAATGTAATGATTCGACTAATTAGTATTGGTTCGATATATCCGAGATTATGATATATATTTTGAGATTGATATTTCATTTTTTTTATTTCAAGGTACATTAAGTACTGGCTTACAAATGTATATGAAGAGATTTGAACAATTATATTGTGGGCAATCAGAAAATCCAGGCATATTCTGTTTTAAATGATCATCAGTTTTTCTTTATCTTAAGAGAAGAAAAAGTACAATCTTAAGAGAAGAATAAGTTAAACTAGTATCAACTATACATTATTTGCGTTCTTGAAAATCGTACAAACAAATGAACAATCGATATACTTAGTCATTTTAAATTAAATGTTCATCAGGTATACTACTAATTAGCGCGTTCAATTCTTAATTAAAAAAAAGAAACAAACGTCTAATACTATCAACTAAGGATAAAAATATTGAACCAATGTGTAATTTATATTGAGTTTTAATTGTCTGACAAAATTTTAATTATGGTATATATATTCGCACTCCATAAACTAGGCCAAAATAAATATGGTTACAAGTAATCTACTGCCAAAGAACTTTGGCAGGAAGAAAAGGAGTTCACAGCATTATATATTTATTTCCCTACTTTGATTTTTGGAAACTTAAAATTTTCAAATTATTTGTCACTTCGTCACCAACTTTGCATTTATACATAAATGATTTTTCTTTTACACAACAAAAAATAAATCAAACTTTTATTCACCAAAATGATACATTTCCCCGCTTCCTTTTTTTATTTTGGGAATGCGTGAACCGTAACAATAATTCGAATGTCAAAATTATTACCCTCTCTGATGTCATTGTCGTATATATATACATGGAGTATATAGTATCGCATGAATAAAAATGTAAAATTATCAGAGTCCAAATTTTCATAATTTCATATATTTTTGTTAATTATATTATATTTTTGTTTAATTGAAATAATCCAATGAACAAGATGGGAGGACTTTCAAACATTCCAAAAGAAAAAATGAGTCAGCTACCTTACAATTAACTAGTTAGATTTCGAGACTTGTGAAACCAAACTTAAAATTAAATACATAGATATAAATTCATGTATATGGTCGTAAGTAAAATGCAAGTTGGGGTGTAATTAAATCCAACTTGTCATAGAAAAAACAAAGCATGCAAGTTGTAAGGAAAAAAATAAAAGTAGCTACTATTCTTTGACACCTTTAAATATATTCCATAAATAAATAAATGTTTAAAAAAAAAACAAATTGATCATATATGATAATGAATTTATTATCATAATGAGTCCGAAACATGTGTAAACATTGTCGTGGAAGGAAGGAATTGCAAGTTGAGATGCAAGTTGGCAAGGAGGCTATTAATGTTTTACCTCTTTTGGTCGTTAGAAAATGACATTAAAATCCACCCACAATTTTTTTTTTTGTGCGTCTTCCCTATTTTGCATCACTATTTTATCTTTTTATTTGTTTATAAACCCATAAGATTTTTCATATCATCATTTCACTTAAATATAATAACAGATGCATTACCGTGTGAATATGAAATCTGACCAATCCAAAGAGAAGATACATTTTTTGGGGTTTGTATATTCCAATGTGGCATGTTGCATATCAACTAGTATTTGTAAACTTATTTCTTTATATTAAAATCTATATAAACATCCATAGAAGATTGTGATAACGTACATATCTGTGTCAGATATACATACTTTTTTTTTTTTTGCAAACGGAAATAGTTTATATCCTCATATAGTCCTAGCGGGTCTATCTGAACACTTTAACTCGTTTTCTCTTTAAAAGAAATAACTTTGAGATACATTGTGACTATTATATCTTTAGCCATTACTGATTTAACCAATATCCATTAGTATGTTTGAAAAAGGCAAACCAAATTCAAATACAACACGACGAACGTAACACCTCTCCCCTAAAGCTGATTGGTGTAAACATTTTTAACCTATGATTCTAGCTTCCAGTGCGATGCCATTCAGGAGTGGTTCCTAAATAATAATCTGATTTTAGCTTCCAATGCAGTGCGATATATAAACCTATTTTGCATCACTATTTTACTTATATATTTTCACTTTTTTTCTTTTCAACAAATTTCTGCTTTAGTCCTTTGAAGTCTGGTTCCCCATGCAGCCTTTGCTAATGAAATTTCATGAAGAGTCTTTAAACGTAATGCATCCGTCAGTTTATCACTTGGAACAGTCTTTGTCAAAGTATATGTCGAATTTTTCGAAGTCTCACTTCTCTTGAATCATATCCTTGACCAGTAAGTAGGTTTCTTGCTAAGAAAGAGACAATCATTTTGTTACTTTAGTAAGTTGAATTTAAGCAGTTCGTGATGTTCATAGCTAGCTGATAATCGTATATATAACGAGGCTGGATTAGTTTTTAAATTATTTTTTTAACCGTCTGGATTAGTTTTTTAACTTCTAAAGATTATTCTAGAGATCACTTTTTTTTTTTTGCTACGTACAATTAGATATAGTGGCGCAACTGTTCATCTTCGATTTGATAAAAACTCTTTCGGCTTTTGTTTATAAACGACAATGAGAAAATAATAAAAATATCAATTCAATGACTACATTTTACAATTTCACACAACAATAAAAACAAACGGTGTCGTTTAGAGAGAAACCATTTTCTATTTGTCTAAGGGTAGAAAAGTTTAGCGAAGAGAAGCTCATTCCAAGTATCTTGAAGACCAGGCAAGCACCAATGTACACAATCCGCATAGCTCGTAGGTTTCTCAAGCTGCTCCGCCGTAAGTGGGCTCCACTGCTTCTTGTATATCGACGTGTGCGCATCTTTCCGATAATTCGACATTTGCGTTATGTTCAGTAACGTTATTGGTGTTTTCGATCTCCCAAACACTTCTCCAATCACTTTCATTATACTTTTCCGACAATCTGATCCCCAGTAGTTCGGATCTTCTATAAGTGTTGTCTGATTATAGCAATTCTGACCTGGTTCACCTCCCCAATCTATGGCCCTGAAACAGTCATAGAACCAGAACAAAACAAAATCAACAAAAGCCCTAACAAGTGAGGTTTCTTGCTAAGAAAGAAACAATCAATTTGCCTATATAGTACATAGTAAATAAAACTGAAGCAGTTTATAGTATCTATGTTAGAAACTAAAATGAATTATCAATCTAATGTATTGATTTATGAGCTAAACGAGCAAAGTTACTAACTTGGCATGAGTTGGAGACATGCTTGTGAAGAAAACCCTAGTTTTCTTACTATCCATATTGTTCTTCACCCATCTCAACATACTCTTCATACCCATCCGGTATGCATCTTCAGTAGAAACCTCCACAATAGTCTTCTCTTTATCGTTAAACGATCCTTGCCTATGTACATCCCAACGAAACAATATCAGAAACCATTCTAATGTGACTGATATGTATAGTTATATAAAGGGATTGTTGTGATTTTAAGTTAAAAAAAGGGTTACAAGATGTTCATCTTCAAGCCAGTCATCCACCAAAGGTAAGTGTTGAAGACGATTATATCAACGCCTTTCCAATGACGACCATGTTTGTTAATTGACCCTTTTCTCACAACCCTATCTGATATTCTATGGATGATTGCATCATCTGAATTCGATTCTAGAAGAAACGGTGCCCAATAGAACTCTATTGTTGCGTTATACTCCTGCGCATAGTGTGAGAATAAGCTCTAAAAAGAGTAAAATATTGCAATACAGAAACCTTAAAAAGAGTGATGAAGTAAGTTTTACCTTGGCAGTGAAGACAGTGAGGGAGCCAGAGGTTTGAATTGATTTCTGATCATCAGGGATAAGACGATGAAGAAGACAAATCATAGATACATACATTCCACGGTTTAATGAGTCTCCTACATACATCATCCTCTTCCCTCTCAGTGTCTCCAACATCAACGTCGCATTGAATCTACAAAACAGAGAAAACAAAGTAAAAAACAGAGTAAACAGAGTAAACACATGAAACAGAGGAAACAGAGATTACTTGGGGAGATCGCAGTGGTTGGGTTGCCACCGCCAGAATTGGTAATCTTTATCAGGTCTTCCATGTTCTTGACACGTAAGTTGAGGTTGAATGTACGGACACTCCCATTCCTCGTACTGTGGTCGGGAGATTTCATCTCTCACCCATTTCCCGCTAAATATATCACAACTTTCCTCTGTTTTACCTATAGCGAAAGCAATCTTCTCCTCTTTCTTGTTCTTCTCTTAAAATTCCCAAAAAATTCATAAGGAAACACAATCTCAATTTCTCATTTCCAACGGGGAATTCAATCAAGTACTGTTTAGGGAACTAAAAAAACAAAACTTTACCAGGTGTTCGAGAAGGCGGGAGGACGAAGTTGGGCTCGAGCTGACCAAAGATACACATGAAATCTTCACCGTAGAGAATAGAAACGAAGAGGATAAAGGCTAGGAGTGTGAAGAGGTAAGGAGAAAGACGAGTTTTTCTAGCAAGTGAAGAAGTAGTGATGGAAATTGGTGATGAAGGTTTCATGTTTTGGGATTTGAGAAAGAGAAAGAGAGAAGATTGAGTGATACAAATGTGATTTCAGTATTCAAATAGTGTTAGGAAAAGAGAAGAAAACATTAAGAAATGAACACTATGGGTTCTTGATGATCTCATTTTCCTCAACCTCGCAAATAATATGTGGGAGGCAGAAGCCAAAAGAATTTATTTTGGAATTGCTTCAAGAAATACTAAAGATGTGTAGTGTACAATGATTAGGTGGTTTATTATATGGTTATGATTATATTAGGTGATGAAATTTTGTGAATTAGCAAAAATAATAATAATTAAGGGTGATGAGTAGGTAAATGTTGACGGAACATAGTGGTTGTCCTCCTAACTAATGATTTTTGTCGTAAGATAAAAATCATTTACTTGTAGCAATTCATACATTCGTGTTTTCATAAAAAAAATGTAAAGGCCTGGTTTTTTTTTTGGTAATAGGGTTCCTGACTAGTGTTGTGTTTGATTAAATCAAACCTATGTGAGTAGGTTCTGATTAATCGTTAGCTTCTTTGTTTTTTTTTTCTACTATGAATGCTCTTCTAATGTTTTCATAATTTTTTAGTACTGCTTAGGCTTTTTATTTGTAGATCCTATTGGAAAATATGAGATGATGATTGATGGAGGTGAGGAATATAACTTCACTTGGCTTAGAAGCTAAGTGTCCTTGAGATGTTTTCGTACATTTGATCGATTTGTAAAGATGACATATCATTGTCTTCACTTTAGTCCAATGGAATTTTGCTGTTACTTAGAAAACAATATAAATAAAAAAATGATGGTTAACACTTATTAAAATTAATGATACAGTTTCGCATGTAGTGAGGCGCATAGAATACAAATAGTATTATACTGAATAATATGAGATGAAACAAAATCTCAACGAGCGGTCTATACTTTTTTTTTTCTTTTAATTATTTTTGGCAGATAGCTCAATATAAAATGAAGAATGGAATTAGTTGAGAATTAGTTGGGCTCTCAAGCTCAGGTAGTTGGCTCTCACTGTTTTTCTTTGTACATACTCTTCACCCGACAAAACACAGCCAATGTTTTTCTAAATCCTACAATATTCAAAAATTGTATAAAGAGATGCTCTTTCAAAGCGCGTCTTTAACAAATAGTTATGGCGACTTCTATCAGAATTGGCTCTAATAAGGCTAGTCCTAAGCAAGTCAGCTCGGTATAATTCCACTCTAAATAACTTGATCATCCAATAACTTGCATTTAGTATAACCAGAAGATTAAAAAGTAACATATAATGAACAACTAACATTCTAACTTAACATATGAACCAATTACTTAAGGTAAAATAATGCATTTCTAAGAAACATCATATCAACTTTAGTTTCCAAATATCTTGATGAAAAGTTTGAATTCTAAAGTAGGAAATGTTTTCCATGTGTGTTGAGATAAGTTCAGGGTCACCATCTTCGAGGATCCTTTGCGAGTGAGTTTTTGCTAGCTCGCAGAGATCAAATGCATTTGATGAGTCAATGAGTGATGAGTTGGTTTCTGCAGAAATCTTGGAGGTATGGAATGACGTATCTGTGTGCAACAAGTATCACGAGACGCACAAAAAGCTCAACAAGACGGCAGCAGACTGATGAGAGACTTTAAGCTTAAAGATGTCGACTTCTGGGCTTTTGAAATCTTTTTATATGGCTCTTCTACTAGATTTGGCTCCATTAGTTTCTACTTTTTTTTGTATATTTTGTGAAATTCAGGCTTATAAATATTTTGCTTTCAAAGATCTTTTTGGTAGTCAATAATTTAACAATATACACAGTATCTTTCACTCATTCGAAAACAGGGAAGTATACTAAGAAGCTCGCAGATGAATCGATCATAAAGATAGAAAATGCAGTTTCTAAATCGTCCCAAATATATATATATATATACATATTCAAGATCTTGATCCGGTCGGCGGATTTTTTGTCCATTAAACATCTCTATCCTCAACATTGATCACTTTGTCTATCAGAATATTTCAGAAAGAAAGAGTTCCAACACACAAGCTTTATATAGTATGCATGAATATTTCGAAAGGACGATTGTCTTAAACATTAACACAGCAATTAACATTACTACAAAATCAGCCTCAAGAAACAGAGACAACAATTTTTGAAGAGCAAACACTGGAAACGGGAAAGGCCGCAGATCACAATAGCCTCACATTGTTTGTATCCAATGAACAATATTCTTTTGTTTCTAAAGGGATCTATGACATAACAAGATGAAAAGGGGAGGCACCTTATAACTTGCAGTCATATAATGGGCCAAAAGAGTACTCGGGGCATAACAATTTAGCGGCGTTTGCAACTGGTTGAACTAGTTCAAAGCAAGGTCGGGGAATTTTCTTCAGACCATGGATCAGAGAGAATGATGTGGCTGCTCAGAAGTTGACCTGAGAATATGAGGTTCGTTGACCACGACTAGACCCTCCGAATCTTTGAAGAAGTGAACCAAAACAGCTCTGAAACATGAAGAGAAACAGTAAGCCAATTAATTTAATTCTTAGACACAAATCCATCAGAAGAGAGTATAGAAACTTAGAATAATACCCGTGTTCTGTGAGGTACAGTGGCCCAGAAATCCAAATTTGGGATAACCTACAAAACAGGGTGTGTACATTTTAGTTGTGATAGAATCAGTACATTAGCAAACTTTGCATGTATGAATGAAGCTAGCTAAACATACATCTGTGCCCCGGATTCCAAGGGAGAAATATCGATATATTGCACCACCCAGCAGATAAGCTCCAAATAGGCACAAGATACTGAAAAAGATCAGGACGTTTTTTATTCAATTCCAATGACATCGGAACATTTTCCAATAGCGTTACAAAAAAAAAGAATGATGTGCTCACATGATTAGTAAGGTACTAAACCAGCCCCATCCACTACCATGTCCGGATATAGCTGCTGCACAACCGGAAGGATGTCGCAGCTCAGTAGCCTGTCAGTGAAACAAAATCTCCAATTTAAGTCGAATGGCTTAGAAATACAGGACATATATCTTCAGTTTCATAATCAAACAACTCTTAGTGTGAAAAAGTTAAGTCAATCACTCGCCAAGCAGAAATCAAGGTTTAACCCGTGCTGTGCTGCCTTTACCAATAATATTCTTTTGACTCCTCAGAAAATACAAGAACACTCACACATAATCTACAATTCACTGTCTCTTACAGTGCAGACTAAGCTTTGAATGTTCTCTTGCTTATGTTATATGTCCTTCCAATGGCTAGAACAATACCGCAGAAATCAGCATTTCCATAACTAGCCAAAGTCCATACTTCTAAGAAATAAAGATATGGAGATGCTAATAAAAACTCAATATTTTTCAAGAACGTGTTCTGCGGAGACAAATATAACAAGGTAATTTGAAACTTGAAAGCTACAGGAAAAATAATAAACAGAGGAGTTACTGGACACTCACATAATGACAAGTACCAGATTTTTCCAGGATGAGTGGTCCCTGAGAAAAAAATGGTGAATGAGGTATAAAGTCTTAGAAACTGCTAAAATCAACTTCAATCTATAAAGTCAAGAAGAATGTCTGATATACAAATGCTTACATCAACTTTATTTTTCTGGCAGATAACAGAAACTGAAAGTGAGCAATTTTGGTTCTTATTTCCACCAAACATCTTAACAACGACGCCTTTGCCAGGATCCTCTTTATCTACCATATTAAAAACAGAAATCCCACGTTACTAATGCATAAAAATTTGGGAGAAAACAGCATTAATGATTTAGCTTTGCCCCAACCTAGAACGTGCATAGTGCCAGGAGCCTATCATTACAAGCGACAAGAAAAATATAGTCTCTATTCCACATAAAATAATCGTGTGCCTTACCAATAATATTAACTTTTGTGCTTGAGGGACGCCCTAGAGAAGTGCATACATCATACCCTGCAAATGATAGATTTTAAAGAGAGTTCAACTTTTTATCATTTCAAATCAAATCATAAATTTTTCTGGAGGAAACAATAAAATGGCTACAATTTAAGTAAAGCAAAACAACCAAAAGCATCTAGCAATATCTACACCTCATAAATTTCCTAGCGAGCCTCACATAATGCATGAAGATAACCTGTCATGAGTGAGATTTTTGTACCTCTTACATTTTCTGACACAAGTGCACTACATGATGTTCCACAGTGTGGTGCACCTCCGCAATCCTAAGTGAAGGAAAAGGAAAGTCACAGAGACTGACTAAGATTTCAAATTTAAAATAGAAAATATCTTTCCTTGTTGAAGGATAAGATCAAGACAATGGAAGTGGCCAAAAATCTTACCTCACAACCAACACATCGAGGGGGTTCGTGATTGAAAATCAACAGGTCACAAAGCTGCTCCACAAGACGGTTTACCAAAAAAAAAATAACAACCATAAATCACACTGGTCTACCGTAAAACATAAAGCAGCTGTAAATCTTCAAATCGCAACCACATAAACAATGAAGACTTTTTCCTAAACAAAATCTGTCAAAGTATGTCCTAAACAAGACCAGTTCTACTACACTTCCACAAACCTATCTATTAATTTTCATTGTGATCAGTTATCACAAATTACATACATCAAGATGAATTAAGCAAGCACTGATAAAAAAACTTGATTAAAAATGGCATGATCAGTGTAACAGATTAAAAAAATACAGAAACAAAGTGTAAACCTGATATAGAAGACAACCTGAAACCAAAGCAATGTGCTGTTTGCTTCCACTCTATAAAACCTGATCATAAAATAGCTTAGATTTAGTATAAGCAGTAACAAATGAAGTGACATATAATGAGTACTTAACCTAAAATTGGAAACTCAAGGCGCCACAAATGTGAAATCAAGCATATGTAAATTAGAAAAAAAAAAAAAAAAGGGAATCTGAGAAAGTACCCATCTTCGCTGAGGACACCATGAGGCAACTTCGGAATTGAAGATGCTAAATTGAAATTAAAGACCTTGTTGCGTTTACTGTAACTGAATTCGCATTGAGAGTTAACTCGAAAGCGAATAAGGACGAGGGTGATGATGATAAGAAATCTCGCGATCCAAAGTCTCCCCGACATTTCTCTTCCCTCTTTGCTCTTTCAAATGTTCAGTATTCAGTCAGTCTCCTACAATCTCATAACCATGTCCGATGATCTCTACGGAGAAGAAGAGATGAGTGCTCGGAACGGCTGCAGTCGGGTCGCTGGTTATTGATTTCTCATCCGCTGTTGATTCAACCGAGGTTTGCCTACTATCCCCTAACTTTGTATTTTCTTACGAAATATGCCACAACTTTATTTATATGCTTTGAGGCCACGATGGGCTCATATTTGTGCAGAGGACTCTCAAACGGGCCAACCAAAACCGAACCAGACAAATTGGTGGATTATCTAGTTTCATCAACTTAAACCGGATTTATTGAGCTTTTAATTAGTCTTAACTTACATCTTATAGAGTGTTTACGTACTTTTTATATATAGTTTAGGATAATTAAAGAGTTGAAATCCCTTTGATACAATAGTCAGGTTAAATTTAATGTAATTTATACGTTCAATTTTGGATATAAAAGCACAAATACATATCTATGATTCGGTTTTAAATTTCTGTTATAAGAAAAAAACATAACTATACATTCCAAGTAGGCAATTATTTATAAACAACACATCGTCATTGTTCTGATAAAACGTCGAGTTAATTTAGACAATTATTTGAAACCATTTTACCACGTGTAGAACCATCAACATTCTCGCACACCGCAGTAGCAGGACCATTATCAACTCCATTATTCTTAAGGTCAATGTCAATTAGCTCCACATTCTTGCACGGAAAGCTCTTGCTACATTGCAGATTCACTGCCACTTTATTCTTTGATGTTCCATAGATGTTCTTTAACTTAATGTCTTGAATCTGAACGTGAGACTCTCCCTAAAAAAAAGAAACACAAGTTGTCTTTAGTTTGGTTTTTTCTTGTGATGAAGAAAATAAAAATGACGTTTGTTTTTTTCATAGAAAGATAACCTTTTTCTCATGCTCACAAGGTGGGTAAGGACAATATTTTTGATCGATGTTGATCGGTCTCTCAACGTCAATCATCTGAATATTCTCATACACGAAGTTAGAAACAACGATCTTTGAAGCCGAAGACTCCCATGTCTTGATTCGAATACCATCGCTTGTGCCATTGAAAACTGTGTCTCTTATCGTTAGGTTTTTTACGTCTTTTTCGTTTTTGTTCTTTCCTAAGCTTCCAACACTTATCCCATGTCCGGGACCACACTTGACTTTAGAGATATCGAGATCAGTGGTTCCAGAAAGGATGGCGATACAGTCATCTCCGGTACCGATGTGTGTGTTGAAAATGTGAATATTGCTACATGAGCCCATTTTGATACCGTCAGTGTTGGGGCTATCGCCAGGAGCTGTTATGGTGACGCCAGTGATGTTGAAGTGATGGACGGAGAAGAAATTGAAGTGTCCCATTTTGCTGTTGAGTGATGTTATGTCTTTGATTCTTGAGTTGTTCACGAATGCAAATCCCATGGTCTGAAAATTTTCAAGTTTATCAAAAGAAAATACATTCATAAACTCTTTTATAATAAATAGTTACATCTAGGCTTTTATGATGTCAAACAGATGATTAATTATACTTTTTCATTGTTTATGCTTCATATCACACTTTAATTTGTTGTATAATTTAAAATGAAGTAATATACAAAATTTTAAGAAAATGGTACCATGGCTAGTTTAGGACAATTGGGGTTTTTGTGACAGTCATTGAGTGGCCAAGATTGTTTCCCTTGGCCGTCAAGTGTACCGGAACCGGAGATCGAGAGATTGTTGATGTACCTAAAGTTGATCCATGTGTCTTGCTTAATGTCGTTGGGGTTTGCAGGAGCCAATAAAGTTCCATCGATAACGAATTCAATCGGATTTTGGCATGGACCCACGAACTCTACACCACCAAGATAGAATGTTCCTTTCGGTACATAGATTTTACTACTTCCACTTTTTCTTGCGCATGCTCTTTTCCACAAATCTGTGAACTCCTGTTATCATATCCATTAAAAGAAAGAGATGTTAACAATATTAGTCATTTTATTTATAATTATGCCAAGTATTGAGTTTCAAATTAAAACCAAATGATAATAAATGAAGTTTTAAATTAATGTATAACTTTTAATACAGAACTCGCTTATATAAATGTATTCTAAAATTCTCATCAAAGTTAATACAGAACTCGCAGAATTAAGCTCAAGTTCAACTTTGTGGAAACTATACTATAATCAATAAAACTGAAACAATAAAAAAAATTAAAAACGAAAATGGCTATGTACATACATTTGCGTTATCAGTTTTTCCGTCAGGTTTGGCGCCACCGTGACGACAGACGTTAAAAACCTTCGGTTTAACAGTTGGACGACTGGAAACAGCAATGAATAAGAGAGACAAACACAAAACCTTAAATGCATAGGCAATAGAGGCCATCTTCTGATTTTTGTTTACGATATATGGAAAGAACAAAAATGTATTATTATTATAAATAATTTTTAGATTTGATAGAAAGTTTTTGTCCACTTCGTATGCTTATATAGGGTTAACATGTCTGAAGGAACGGTTAGAAAAAAATCTATATAAAAAAATACTTGATTTTTGTTACTAATTATCGGTTAAACTTGAATTGTTCCTTCTGTAATAATGTTGATTGGTTAGCATCATCTTGTTATGGAGTTTTTATAATGTACATAATTTCTTCTTTTGTTCTCTCCTTTAAAACAGAATCTTAACTTAAGTTAATGTGCCAATCAGATTAACCAGTTTTTTGCTGGTTTAGTTTTAAGTTGCATAAAACTAAAACTATCTCGAAGGTTAAAGTTGGTGGATGAAGATATATTACGGTTATTCAAAATTTTCAAATTAGATCAATAAAAATATTAAATACCTTTAATGGCTGTTACAAATTATTTAAAACCTAACCGAAGAAATTATTGTTCACAAGAAAATTAGAAATCACATACTTACTAGATTAAGCAACTAATGAAGACGTCAACTTTATAAGATAAAACAAAATTCCAGCTACGCAGCAGAACCACAAGGTCGCCACGCGCCTTCACCCATCTTTCAATCTTGTACATACACGTGTCTACCATCCGCAGCCTCATCATCATCATCATCAATCCATCACAATCTCAGTTTTAGTAATCATCCCTTCGCCTCCCAAAACATTCTCCGTCTTCTCCAATTTTCTCGCGGCGAAAACTTTGTAACTGTTTCTATCTGAACGGTCAAAGACTCAAAGAAAAATGCTTCTTAAGATTAATTCTTCATCTTCCTCTTCAGCTCTCTCGCTGGTGAATTTCCATGGCGTGAAGAAGGAGATTTCGTCCCCGGTGGATTTCTTCTCGAACCTTCGAGTTTCTTCTAGGAAATCTGGAAATCTATCTTTCACTGTTCGCGCAGCTAAGAGCTCAACCACCGACGCTCTAAGCGGTGTCGTCTTCCAGCCGTTCGAGGAGGTGAAGAAGGAGCTCGATCTCGTCCCAACCAGCTCTCATCTCTCGCTTGCTCGACAGAAATACTCAGACGAGTGTGAATCCGCCATTAACGAGCAGATCAAGTAGGTTTCTCTTGCTTACATCTCTCTTTATTAGTTAGAATTGAGAGATTTGGTATTGTAATCTTTTCGATTAGCTATAAGATTTGGTACTTGAAAGCTCATCGTTGATTCTGCTTATGGATTTTGGTTGCAGTGTGGAATACAATGTCTCGTATGTGTATCATGCTATGTATGCTTACTTCGATCGGGATAACATCGCGCTCAAAGGCCTTGCCAAGTGAGTCTTTTGCTATTTAAGAGTGTTGATTGTTCATATTTTCGGATTTTCTTGTTTACCCATAGTTAATTGTTGGTGTCTTTTGTTTCAGATTCTTTAAAGAATCAAGTGTTGAAGAAAGAGTGCATGCTGAGAAGTTAATGGAGTATCAGGTCTTATGAAAACTATTTACATTTTTTTCCTATCTTATAAGAGCCATGATTGGAGCTTATTAGGTTTCTAATATGTTTTGTTTTTCCATGAATTTGCAGAACAAACGTGGTGGGAGGGTTAAGTTACAGTCCATTGTAATGCCTCCATCTGAGTTTGAGCACATTGACAAAGGAGATGCTCTCTATGGTAAGCTCAAACGTTGCTACCACCGCTTTGTATCTATTCATGCTTTATCCTAGTTTTTTCGATTTGTACACGATAATACCAACTGAAAGGTATCTTTAGTTTTATATATATCTGCTACATTACTTGTTACAGTATTATGTTAGTAAGAATCTTTTGAACCAGAAGCCTTTGAAGAAATTGCAAGTTTTCATTGGCCAGTACTGAATTGTATATGAGTTTTTATAAGATCAGGAAAATATTTTTTTTTTCTAATATGGAGATTGATGTCTCAACGGAATTCAGGCGTTTTTCCCTGTAGTTTTGAATGGAACATACAATGATGTTATTTGTTGTTGCAGGCATGGAGCTGGCGCTGGCACTGGAGAAACTAGTTAATGAGAAGCTCTTAAACCTCCACAGTGTAAATAACCATCTCGCCTTGAGTAAATTTTAGAGATTTGAAAAGTAAATCTAATATTCACTCTGCAAGAACTGTTGTCAATTTTGTAATGCTTTGTTCAACAGGTTGCTTCCAAGAACAATGATGTCCACTTGGCAGATTTCATTGAGAGCGAGTTTCTGAACGAGCAGGTAAATCATTTGGTGTTCTATGTTAGTGGCAAAGAAATGCTTTGGTTTCTAATCTGTCAACGAGAATCTAATCGGAATGTTGATAAAATAAAACATTTTTCAGGTGGAAGCAATCAAGAAAATCTCAGAATATGTATCCCAACTACGAAGAGTTGGCAAGGGACACGGTACAGAAAAATCTCTAAACAACATAAATAATTTATTACTACCACAGTTGGTGCCTGTGCCTCACACATTTTAATGCTTGTGGTGATGTTCAGGAACATGGCATTTCAATCAGATGCTTCTGGAACAATAAATAAGCTGCTGCTTCAAGGGATTAAGGTCGTGTACTCTTGTGTCTAGTGTTTACTCTATGAAGAAGCTCTCTGGCGATGTATGGAACTAGTTTATATTTTGATCTACAGCTTTTTAGATTTTGTGAGGTAGACTTTTGGGATTTTATTTTTGTAATTCTGTTCTGAGTTCGTCAAACCACCTTGTGACCGATTCTACATTTTACAGTCTGGTCCAATCCGGATCCAAAAACTATCGAAAAATTAATGATTCCGAGACCGGTTCGATCTACAATAGCCTACCAAATGGTGATTGAATCCCATTCATGACTAGTTTAGTGCTGGTTAAAACGCGATTGGTGGACATGTAAATTAAAATTGTCTGAAATCGGAACGGGCTTTAGACTAAATAAGTCTAATGGGCTATTGGATTGCTAATTGTTTACCCTCTTAATTCTCTTTCTGTATTCTGCGAAAGCGTAAACGGCAGCGTTTAAGTTCGCCTCTATGAGACTCTCCGTTTACTACACACTTGACACTTGACACTTGACACTTGACAGTGGGGGAATAAGGGTTTAAGAGTTTTGAATGCTTTAGCCTAAGATTCAACAATGGAGATAATGTCAGATCTTCAACCAGACTTGGTAGAGGAGGTGCTGGCTAGGGTTCCGTTAACATCTCTTAGAGCAGTGAGATTTACTTGAATGTGAGCTTTATGCAGAAACAAAGAAGAAGCAAGGCAAGGAAATTGAGGTGATAATGGTGATGAATTTTAGGGTTTATCTAATGAGCGTCAATATCAGCAATGGTGATTCTTCAATAAGCCCTAAAGGTAAAGTTATTAGCCTAAACGTTGCAAATCATCAAGTCGATATACGTAATCTCTTTCACTGCGATGGTGTACTCTTATGCATCACCACAAATATAAAATCTAGGCTTGTGGTTTGGAACCCTTAGTTTGGACAAACAAGGTGGATCAAACCGAGAAATTCTTACCACAATATGGATAGTTACGCTCTTGGCTACGAGAAGAAGATGAACAGCTCACATCTTAGCCACAAAATCTTGAGATTTGTTGGTAAATATTTCGTCTTTAGTAGAGATCGAGTTTTTGAGATTGAAATTTTCAGTTTTGACTCTAATTCATGGAAGGTTGTTGGTATTACTCCTCCTCCTAAATGGGAGTGTTGTTATCACCGTGGCTTGTCTCTTAAAGGCAATACTTACTGGTATGCAAAAGAGAAGTATCCAGGACAACAAGATGATCAAGATTTCTTGATATGTTTTGATTTTACAACTGAGACATTTAGTTGTGCAAATATTTAGATTTTGTGAGGTAGACTTTTGTTCTTTTTTTGCAATTCTGGTGTGAGGTGAATTCTACATCTTACAGTCTGACCCTATAGAAGTCCGAGAAATCTTGAGAAGTTAATGACTAGTTTAAGCGCAATTCATGAACATGTAAAAAAAACACTGGTGAGCAAATCAACTCCATATGTATGATTGATAGGTCGAAAATGGTCTGAAAACGGGCTTTTGACCAGATTAGCCTAATGGGCCATTGGACTACTAATAGTTTTCCCTCTTAATACTGCAAAACCCAAAACGGCACCGTTTTAGAATTCGCATCGTATCTCATTTCCGTTTTCATAGCTCGTCTCTTATCTCTCTAGCCTAGAGATTCAGCTTGATTGCTCCGTCGCCTAAAACCCTAAATCTCTCCGCCTCATCAACAAAGAGTGAACTCGCGTGACCTTTAGCTGTAAATCCCAATCTTTCAACCATGGCAAATCAAACGCCGAATCTCGAGTGCAGGATGTACGAAGCTAGATATCCAGAGGTTGATATGGCGGTGATGATTCAGGTGAAGAACATCGCCGATATGGGAGCATACGTTTCATTACTCGAGTACAATAACATCGAAGGCATGATCCTATTCTCCGAGCTCTCTCGTCGTAGGATCCGAAGTGTGAGCAGTTTGATTAAGATTGGAAAAATTGAGCCTGTTATGGTTCTGCGTGTTGACAAAGAGAAAGGTTACATTGATCTGAGCAAACGTAGAGTTAGTGACGAAGATATTCAGACTTGTGAAGAGAGGTATAACAAGAGCAAGCTCGTTCATTCTATCATGCGCCATGTTGCTGAGACTCTCTCTATTGATTTGGAGGTAAAATCTCCTAAATTTTGGATATGGAATTTGGGATTATCTGTTAGATTTGGATTTTGAACATTATTGTTTATTCGAATTCTGGATTTACCTAGTTAGAGACGTTTCATAGAAGATGATGACACACTTATCAACAGGAAGGGTCTAATGTATGGCTTTTCTTATAATGAGAGGCTTGAAATTGTTAGATTTTAGGTTTTGGATGAAATCTCCCAATTCAGGTGCTATCTTAGCTTAATGCTGTCATATTTGATTTTAAACTGATTCAAGCTTTCTTATTGTAGGAGTTGTATGTGAACATTGGTTGGCCTTTGTATCGGAAACATGGTCATGCTTTTGAGGTAAGAGTTTGTGAATTTGTGATTCATTCTATTCCCGTAGATAATTAGTTTCTCAGATATTTTTTCTTTTGTTCAGGCCTTTAAGATCTTAGTGAATGATCCTGATTCGGTTTTGGATTCTCTTACCCGTGAGATCAAAGAAGTTGGGCCTGATGGACAGGAGGTATTATCTTTGTTCTCTAGTTTTCGTTTTGTTGTGTAATACAAATTTAATTTGGATTGGAGCTAAGGCTTACAAGTTTCCTATCTGTAGGTGACTAAGGTTGTACCTGCTGTCACGGAAGAAGTGAAAGATTCACTTGTGAAGAACATTAGGAGGAGAATGACACCACAACCAATGAAAATCCGCGCTGATATCGAGTTGAAATGTTTTCAGTTTGATGGAGTTGTTCACATTAAGGTCGTAACTCTTATTGGATTATCGATAACTTAAGAAAAGTATACATTTTTATTTCATTTGATTTTCTCATCAATGCTTGCATTTTCAGGAGGCCATGAGAAAGGCTGAAGCAGCTGGAAATGCCGACTGTCCTGTTAAGATTAAATTGGTTGCACCACCTCTATATGTGCTTACTACTCAGACACTTGACAAGGTTTGTCAATTTTGAATTTTATACCTTGTATTATGATTTAATTGATTGGCTCTATTACATACACTTCCTCTTATTGTTGTGAAGAGTTTTATGTTCTCTATTCAGATTGTATATCCACTTAACCAACTTGCCAGAATTTTGTGGCTTTGGGGATTTGTCCTCACTTAAACCTTCAATTGTTTTACCTACCCACTTACCTATATAAATATATGTGTAAATGCTATTTTTTGTTCCATTTATCCTAATCTTCTCAGTCTTATACCATGTTAAACAGGACCAAGGGATTGAAATTCTAAACAAAGCCATAATAGCCTGTACTGAGACAATTGAGACACACAAAGGCAAGCTTGTCGTCAAGGAAGGAGCTAGAGCTGTGAGTATCTTGTTTCCCAAGTTGCATGTCGCTAGAACCAGCTTCCCTTTTGTTTATTTTGGTTCATGACCGCATATATCCGAGAGTTTATACTAATTTATGTTTCGATAGGTGAGTGAACGAGATGATAAGATGCTGACAGAACACATGGCTAAGCTACGACTTGACAACGAAGAAATGAGTGGCGATGAAGACAGCGGAGACGAAGAAGAGGATACAGGGATGGGCGAAGTGGATCTTGATGGCGCTGGGATTATTGAGTAAGGTTTCCGCGTTTACTATTTTCCGAGTAATTTTCGTTCCATTAGATCGACCCTAATCTCAACAGTTGAGTATTTTGTTTGAAAGCTTGACAGGCAGTAGAAAAACCTCTGGGAGGATTTGTGTTTTTGTGAGGCATTTTATTTCACCTATTGGGTGTTACATATCATATCAATCATACATTCAAGATTTGATCCTTTGCTGATATTATGACCTTTGGAAAGTATTTGTAAAACTTGGAATGAGTTTAAACCTCAGGAAAGGAGATTGATTGGATATGGCAAGTGTGGCTTATCAATGTAGCTGAAATCTAGGAGCACCTCATTACTTTCTAACAATTAAAAAAGTTTTAAATAATAAAAGCAGAAGGCACTGTCTCTTGACTCTCTTCATATACGAAATGTAGAAACTCTTTTAAGATATCTTTCGTTAATTGACTAATCTTATTTTTTACTAATGTAATTAATTTATAACAAAATATATTATTTTTATATATTTGAGAACCTCCCTTTTACTAATAAAAATGCTCTAATGTCTCTGAAGACACAGTTCAAAATTTTATTAGAAAATGTACATTTTACAAATCAAATATCTAAATAACTCTGATATCATTGAAAACGAACTGTTTTTTTATCCCCACATATATTTCCATGATAATTCTATAAACAAAGAAAAAAATGCTAAACGTTAATGAGATTTCATTTTCTGTAATAATTAAAAGAAGAAAAAAACGCCTTCGAACACAAATTCTTGTTTTTTAATTCTGTCGGCGCATATAAATTTACCTTTTACCTAAAAAGAAAAGAAACAGGTTAAACAAATTTATTATTTAGCTTTGCAGAATCGAAATGTGAAAGTCGCGATTTTTCGAGCTCACCTTCTTCCCTGAAACGCGTCTCGTACTGATCTCTAATGATCCTTGTTCAATGGCGATGATATCTGTACAAAACGTCGTCGTTTTACTCCTCGCATCTCTTCTTATCGTAATTACCGTCTTCCTCTTCACCTCCGACAACGCCAGATTCCCTTTCCCTTCTCTCACCACTGATTACACACTAAAACCCAAAAACGTCGACGTTTCTTCTGATCCAACTCCACAGAAGAAGCTCAACACTTCCCATGAGGTGACACTGAAATGGGATCTCTGTAAAGGCAAAGAATCTGTTGATTACATACCTTGTCTGGATAATTACATGGCCATTAAGCAGCTCAAGTCGAGGAGACATATGGAACACCGAGAACGGCATTGCCCCGAACCAGCCCCTAAATGTCTCCTACGCTTGCCGGATAATTACAAGCCGCCCGTTCCGTGGCCCAAGAGCCGGGATATGGTGAGAGACAGATCCTGTTTTTGTGTTTGGTAAGATTTGGAAATGTTGAGTTTATGATTAGTGAGATATTAAAAATTATAGCTTTTGATCATCTTGGTCGGTAGATATATGATGTAGTTTAGTAACGTATTGAGTGTGTGGAAGTTTCTGTATCACTAAAAGAAGATAAATCCGTTTTTAGAGTCTGATAGATTCGTCAAAGGTAACATTTTGAGAGTATTAGAGATTTAGTTCCATGAATTTTGCTTTTGGAACAATTTCTTTAATTTTTAACTCAATAATGTGCAGATATGGTATGATAATGTTCCTCACCCCAAGCTTGTTGAATACAAGAAGGAACAAAACTGGGTTACAAAAACTGGTGAGTTTCTTGTCTTTCCTGGAGGAGGCACTCAATTCAAATTCGGGGTTACTCATTACGTTGAGTTCATCGAAAAGGTCAGCACTTTTTATGTGTTTTGCTGCTTCCCCTGTTTTGTGTTGTGGCAAATCTGATTTGTGTTGAATTCACAGGCTTTACCGATTATCAAATGGGGGAAAAACATAAGGGTTGTATTAGATGTTGGTTGTGGTGTAGCTAGCTTTGGCGGGTCTTTATTAGATAAAGATGTCATCACAATGTCATTTGCCCCTAAAGATGAACACGAAGCTCAGATTCAGTTTGCGTTAGAACGAGGAATACCTGCAACACTTTCTGTTATTGGAACGCAACAGCTTACATTCCCAAGCAATGCATTTGATCTTATCCATTGTGCTCGGTGCAGAGTTCATTGGGATGCTGATGGTATTTTTAGTCATTTTTTCGTCTTAGCACTATAAGCTTTTCGAGGTTTCATGATCTTTTCAGTTTAATTGTTTTAGGTGGGAAACCGTTGTTGGAACTCAATAGGGTACTTAGGCCAGGAGGTTTCTTTATATGGTCTGCAACACCAGTCTATCGAGATAATGACAGAGATAGCAGAATTTGGAATGGTTGGCTACAATCATTTTCTTGATTTGGTTATTCAACACTGATCTTGATCTTTATGGTTTTAATTGTTACAATTCTGTTTTGCAGCAATGGTTTCTCTGACTAAATCCATTTGCTGGAAGGTGGTGACAAAGACGGTTGATTCCTCTGGGATCGGACTTGTGATCTATCAAAAGCCAAGGTCAGAATCCTGCTATATTAAACGCAGTACACAAGATCCACCTCTATGCGATAAAAAGGAAGTAAATGCGTCATGGTATGTATACAAAAACTCTTATACAAAATGATACTTCACATAAGTATATAATATCTCCACTCTTTTGTAACATTTCCTTATTCGAATAATTTTAGGTATGTTCCTCTTGCCAAATGCATTTCCAAAATACCAAGCGGAAATGTCAGGAGCTGGCCTGAACTATGGCCTAAACGTCTTGTGAGTGTTAAACCTCAAAGCATTTCGGTTAAAGCAGAAAGATTGAAGAAAGATACAGAGAAATGGTCAGCAATTGTGTCTGATGTTTATCTTGAACGTCTAGCTTTAAACTGGTCAAGTGTGAGGAATGTGATGGACATGAATGCCGGTTTTGGCGGGTAATCTTACATTCTCTTAAACGTTAACAGAATTCGGTTTATCCCTAACTGAAACTTGACAGATTTTTTCTTGTTTTTTTGGATATTCTGCTACTGATAGTTTTGCTGCTGCACTTATAAATCAACCTCTTTGGGTGATGAATGTTGTTCCTGTGGATAAACCTGACACACTCTCCATCGTTTATGATCGAGGCTTGATCGGTCTTTACCATGATTGGTGTGAGTCTCTCAATACTTACCCTAGAACATACGATCTGCTACATTCCAGTTTTTTCCTTGGAGATCTCACACAAAGGTACACAACAGATCATAATTTGTCACTCTCTTAGAGCTTTCAATTCTTTAGTTTTGGTTCGGTTTGTCCCAAGAAACTTGGTTTGATATTTCGGTTAGTGTGGTTAACCTTTTGTTGGTGGCTTTTGGGTCAAATTTCAGGTGTGAGATTGTACAAGTGGCTGCTGAGATAGATCGGATAGTGAGACCTGGAGGATATCTTGTGGTAGAAGACACCATGGAAACAGTAAAGAAGCTTGAATCCGTATTTGGCTCACTTCATTGGTCAACCAAATTATACGAGGACCGGTTTTTAGTTGGTCGGAAGGGATTATGGCGTCCCGCTGAACCGGAGCTTTGATAGATACGAAAAAAATCATAAACAAATTAGTAAAGTTGTAATTTCATTTGTAAACTATCAATGACGCAACCAGATCATTTCAACCTTATCAAAGTATTATTCTCATATAATATGAAATTTTTGGTGGTCACGTTACTCCGGTGTATAACTAACTTAAGTGACTTTTTCTTTTGTTTTGTGTACTTAAGGAAGAATAATTTACACATTTTCAGATAACAAAGCATATTTATTCATATATTGCTTAAAGTTGTGTTTGTCATTATTTCAAATGGGTTACAACGATTTTAAGAAAGTTGTGTTGCATAAGGTTTTCATCGGTGGGAGATACACTGGTGGGATTGAAGAGATGATGCAGTTACATGAGACTGATGAGCTGAAGAAGTTGATATGCGAATAACCATCATCAGATGAAAAATTCAGTAAGATATGTGATTTGTGAAGAGGAGGGAGATTTGTTATGTGCAACAAGTGTAATGGTAGCCACAAAATATTCTTGGAGAAATTAGTAGGATTCACGGGGTTTATGGCTTGCAATGCGCAATGTTTAGTTAGGTCTACGTCTTGTTTTCCGATGCACCGGCGATGGAATTCGGATAGTTTGAGTGGATGGAAATCATGTAAGAGTTGAAAAAAACAATTAGGATTTTTTTTTTCTTTTAAGGAAAAATAAAAGTGAAAATGTCATGAAAAAATGAATTTAGAAAGAGAAACAAATTACAATGTTTGACTAGCTGTTTAAGATTCCAAAAAAAAAAATGTTTGACTAGCTTCACCCCATTTATCCATGTGCAAGTATGATGTATATCTATTTAGGATATATAAAATTATTTTCTTTTTTTATGTTACTATATTTCATACCTTTTTCCCGTCTAGTTTTCTATGCCTATATCACGTTATTTCAAAACCTGTATAAATTTTTCAAAAACTTTTAGCTGCTAAATCACCACATGCCAATGAGGATCCACCATGGGAAAAAAAAATTTGTGGATGAAGAAAAAACAACAGTTAAGCAATCTCCAAATTGAAATAGTCACGTCCTTGAGATAACAATCATTCCTTCAACATCAATCATTTAAGTATCTTACGTCTTAAGATTTCACACCAAATCTACGTGGCTTTTGTATTTATTTTTATGTTTTCGATACGTTATTCATTGAATTTTAAAACCAAAAAAGGTAAGAAAAAACCAAGAAAATCATGGAAGGAGGAACCATTCCTTACGCCACAAATCTTGTTCGACAATTTCTGGCTAATTGGGTCTTTTATTTGAACCTAGTTCTGCCACTACATCATATCATAGGTTATAAGTACTATGTATAGTAAATATTAACCCGCTATTATACATGTTTTTCGCCTAACTTTGATCCAAGGTGGCTAAATTAACGTTTACATACTATTTCTACATGCTTACCACTTTGACTAATGCAATAATATAATACTTTTTATTGAAAAAATGGTGGGAACAAATTTACCTTCGAGTTCAACAATTATAAGTATCTTTGATGATATCACTAATTAAAATGTTATTATAAATAAAAATAAAGTTATAAGTTGATTACAAAATAAATGACATAATAGTTAGTTGTATTAGTCAAATTCATAAAATAGTGACAGTGATCAAACATTACATTAAGAATTGACAAATATTTGTAAACATGTTTGTAAAAGTATTCAAGGCTTTTTTTTGGTTAGGATATCTAAGACTTTTAATAACTTTTATTAGCTTAAAAAAAATAAGAAACTGAAACTCTTACAAATTTATTTTTATTTCTACATTGTGAAACAAATATTACTTTAAATAATTAATAATAAATTAGTTTTTTTTTGGATTTGTCTCCCAGTTATTACCAAACGGATAAATGCTGAAGCGACGTTTGGAATAGGTCAGACATAGGTCGCACATGTTAAATCATTTTGTGTGACAAATCAACAAATTTCTGGGAAAGTTAAATTTTCATGAAAATACAAAAAGATTGATTGGTTCACAAAAACCAAACCTTATTAAAGTTCATATTGACCAAAAATAAATTAAAATTACTTAGTTTAGCAAAAACACGGCGCACGCGCTTTCATTTAATCAAAAAACTCGTTCTGCTCTCAAGTCTCCTTTTTGCCTTGATCTTTTCTGTTTTTCTAAGACTCTGTTTCTCATCTGAAACCTCTAATTCAGATTTCAAACTCGAGTTTTTCATCAGCTTCTGCTCAAGTTTTGCAGCTATTGTTAGTCTTTTCGATCCATTCGATCGATGTTCAGAATGCGTTCTCTCATGGCTTTTGTGATCCTTCTTAGCTTAGGTTCTTGTTTTTCACTCAACGACCAAGATCTTTGGTCAGATGGAGATTCCGAACATTTGTAAGTAGTAGCTTTGGTTTTTCTGAGATTTGTAGTTCGTCAACTAGTTTTTTTTGTGCAAAGACTTTTCGTCAACTACTTTAACTTGAATTTGTTAAGATGGGACGACTCTTCAAATTCGATATGTGATTTATCTGGAATTTTGTAAGATTTTGATATAAATATAGTTCAGTGGTTGGTAGATCTTAAATTTTGTATAATCAATTTCATAACTGAAGTAACTTCAAATAAACTTTTGTTAATTGTAACCGACACATAGAAGAATGTTTCTCGTTCATGCTACTACTATATATATAGTTTGACCTTATTTAGAGCATGTTATTGCAATGGCTTAATTACTTTTATATATATGTTTTTTGTTAGGAAAACTATTGGATCATTTCACAGGAAAACACTTGTTCGTAACAATAAGCCTTCAAAAAGAATGCGCCATGACGCTGCAACTATCACACCACCAACATCTCCAGCACCATCGCCTTCTCCATCTATATCTTCAACAGCTGCAGAGCAACAAAATAGATCATCTACACAAGATGTTGTTTCACCTCCTCCATCTGTGCCACTTGCAACTTCTCCAACTCCAACAAGTAGCTCTGATGGTTCTTCTTCAGTAGTTGTTCCTCTAGTGATTGGTTGCGTAAGCGTTGCTGTTTTTATTCTCCTCGTAGCTTCAGGTTTCTACTTTTTCAGAAGTAAGTCAGGGAATCCTGTGAATCCTTGGCGTACAGGTCTTAGTGGACAACTTCAGAAAGTATTTGTAACTGGTAATTTCCTTTTTTTATTTGTTTGACAAGTGTAATTACTTGGAGTTGAAGTATTAATAAGCAGAACTATTGATATTCAGGCATCCCTGCACTAAAAAGATCTGAGATTGAAGCTGCATGTGAAGATTTTAGTAATGTGATTGGATCATGTCCCACTGGGAAATTGTTTAAAGGAACACTATCAAGTGGAGTGGAGATAGCTGTTGCTTCTATTGCTACTACTTCTGCTAAAGACTGGAAGGACAATACAGAAGTTCATTTCAGGAACAAGGTATGGTGTGTTTGTATTTCCCATTTCTGATTCTTTATAACAATAGATTGTCAGACTTATCGCGTTCTGCTTTGCAAATTCAGATCGAGATGTTATCGAAGATCAACCACAAGAATTTCGTAAACCTTCTTGGTTTCTGTGAAGAAAATGAACCTTTTACTAGGATCTTGATCTTTGAGTATGCTCCAAATGGATCACTTTTTGAGCATTTACAAGGTGAGTACTCGCCATAATCTATACAATATTCTATGTTGGCTCTTTCTCTTTGTGATCATACTAAAGGGAAGCTAATTGTTTACAGATAAAGAATCAGAACACTTGGACTGGGGAATGCGGTTAAGAATCGCAATGGGTTTAGCCTATTGTCTTGATCATATGCACCAACTCAATCCACCTATAGCTCACACCAATCTCGTCTCATCATCTCTTCAGCTCACAGAGGATTATGCTGTCAAAGTAGCTGATTTTAGTTTCGGTCCATCCGAGGCAGAAACTAGCATCAACAACACAATCATTGACACACATAACTCAGTCTTAAACTTGGAAGACAATGTTTACAGCTTCGGCTTACTATTATTCGAAATGATAACCGGGAAAATCCCGGTATCAGATAGTAACCCTGACTCAGTAGATAGTGGTTTAGTTGGTTTCTTAAGAGGAGAGGCTCTAGCCAAGATGGTAGATTCAACACTGGAATCTTATGATGAGAAGATTGAGAATATAGGTGAAGTGATCAAATCATGCCTCAGGACTGACCCGAAAGAGAGGCCTACAATGCGAGAAGTCACCGGATGGTTACGAGAGATCACAGGAATATCGCCTAGCGATGCTACACCAAAACTATCACCTCTTTGGTGGGCAGAACTGGAGGTTTTGTCCACAGTGTAAGAGAGAGAGAAATAGAGCCATTCACAACAAAATTTAAGTGTTCTGAAGATGTGTGCCTTTTACAACTTTCTTTTGTAGTTATCTAGCAGAATTGGTAAAACAAAATTGAAGTTGCTTGTTGCTCCTCTTCAAGTTTAGTAAATCTATAAACATGTATGAACTAATGTACATATCAAAAAAAAAAAAAAAAAAAAAAAAAATCTATCAGTCATCTTGCTCTAATCCTCCATCAATTACTTAAAACATGCAAGTTAACCCAGCCACCATAGGCTTCACTTGTCAATCCAACATCTAGCTTTAAGGCAGATATGTCCTGTTCTTCCATCACTTGCTTTTCTTACTATGCCTCTGCACTCTGGACCTTCACGAACCTTGAAACTCATGTAAATGATTTCATTGCTCGACTTCAACTTCAACTTCATACTCGATTCTACATCTTCTTTTGTTTGTACCACTACTTCCATCTTCTCAAATGGCGTATAAGAACTCTGCCAGACCCCATCAAACAAAGCTTTGTTGAGAAAAGAGAGTCATATGCTTAACAGATCTATATGTTTTTTATGCTCACCATGTCAGAGAACAACGCAGCTTCAGCATATAGATTAAGTCATTCATTCTCTCCCAACTGTGATTCTTTCACCTACACTTTTAAATATGAAAATTTAGTTGAAGAAAGACAATCTCGTAATAGTGAAGAAAATAAGTCAAAACTAAGAGCTCACCTAATAGAAGTGTAACTTATCATCCTTGGGTGGCCAATCAGGCAGATCACCTTTATAGAAGTCATCTATAGTATTAAAGTCCCAAGGGGCAGTTGCAGCTCCCATGCCTAAAACATTTAACATAAATAATTTAGAATAATAGGATATCTTCATGGACTCTCAAAGTGTTCCCAGAGAATTAAATGGTACTTGAGGCTTAATTCTGCAAATTTTGATGACAAGTATGAAGCGGGCTTTGTTTTCCTTCCCTGCATGGGTAACTAAAGGTTTGAAAGTGTGAAGTGAGTTGTTGAGAGGATCCATGGCCTCAGATGTTGAATAGGAATCGTAAATTGAAGCGATTTCTGCATTAACTTTGAATACTTTAAGTTCTTCCCATACAAATGAGGTAAAAATATTTAGATTGAATATATCAAAATTTTACAAGGAGAGAGAGATACAATATATAATGTAGTAGTAACCTTTTCAAGATTGTAACAATGAAGTCATGCCTTTGCGAAGATTTTGTCGTATGCAGAACATCCAACTGGAGTTATCCCATTAAATGTATGCTTACAGAAATCAACATCGAATCCCTAAGAATAATTCATCATCACTGTATAAATTCTATGCAAGAGGATACGAAACTACAAATCTTGCAAAGCACGAAATCTAATTGAAATTAAAATCGACCACAATTACGTACACATGTACTCGACGACTTGGAGATGATACGTTTCCTGTTCCACCGGATCCAAGTCTTCATCAGAGAGATAATATTCGTCGTCTTCTACGGGTGAAGGTGGAGCTTCAAGCTTCTGTTTACGGAGAAGAGCTTCGTATTCTTGAAGGCATCCAACATCATAAAAAAATTATTATTTTGTATTTCATTCATGGCATATGAATTAGAATTCTTATTTTTTTAATTCCACAAGAAAACTACATTCCACGAAATTGCCCTGTCCCAAGACGAGGTCCGAACTTTATTCGTTTCTATAATTTAAAAAAAATTCAACACGACTTTTGTACTCATGGTATTATAATAACGTCCGACCTATAAACGATATAATAATGACTTCAATTTAGATAATATGCAATTGTATAGTTTCAATACCTAAACAACTGGGCCATACTGATTGATTATTTAGTGACTATGCATGCAAACCCATGCATAATACGTACAAATCCTACTATATTATTCTATTCCTCTCACCCAACTTATTCTTCCCCATTAAAATATGTTTCGTTCACACTTCTTTTAATTTAAATATATATATATATACGTATATACATATGTATATATGAGATTCGATATCGCTGAAAGCGCATTATTTGATGTAAAATTATATATTATATATAGTACTGGAATTTTCTTCGGTCGAGTGTACCATAGTTTCTACAATCTCAGATCTTGAATTCAGAGCCTTCTATATTATTAAAAAATTGTAGGTACCGAAATTGAAAAGGTTTAGAGATTCCATTAACGTTTACAAGATAAGAAACATGAAGACTTTGGTGGACGCTTATGCTCTACTAAGAAACCATTAGAGTTTATTCAAAATATTAATTTATTACTTTTGTAATAAATATATTATTAATTTTAAATTTAAATTATAATATATCAAATTAAAATGTTTCTAAAGGGGTTTGAAATAAGAAATCTATCTTGATATCTCTTCTGATTTTTATGATTTTAATATTTTTATTTTTAGATACTTAGAGCATCTTCAGTTTTGAGATAGGATTAAGCGTATCTAAACAATAATAATTTTAATTAGTTTAGAATAAGTAAATTATTTATTTAAATCTTAAATCATAAAATTTAATTTTAATTATTTTCATGAGATATGTCCAGATACTATTTCTAAAATCTCTTAAATGAAATATGTATCTTAACTTTTCTCCTAATTTTTTGTTATTTTTATTTTTTTTATTAAGTAAATAGTCTTCTTTAACCTTCCGTTGGAGGTGCTCTTACATACCTATTGGAAATGTTCTTAGATTTTGACTGATTATATATGTGTGTCAATGAAAATAAATCAGTATAGTGGTCACTATTCAACGGATCTTAATAAATTTATAACGCAGTTGATATTTCTTCGCATTTGGTATTTGCTGGTCGTATAATTGATCATGTGTTGTCTGAAGATGAAAGTAGGATTGTAGGGTCGATATGAAGAACGTCGTTCTAACGTAAATGCTTATTGCTAAAACTATAAAAGAAACAAAAAAAAAATAAACCAAAAAAGATAAGTCAAGTTTAATTCTCCCTAACAATTAATAACGACGACGAAAGATACGATTACTGCTGGACATTGGGTTTCTAAAAAAAGATTTCAAAAACAGTAAGAAATGTCACATACCTAATTTAGTTGACCGATGACTTCCACATTATATCGGATCACCATTCACAAAATTTGACACAGTACTAAATACATATCGCTTACGCGAAATATTCTCTAGCTTAAGTTACATAAAAAAAGATCATAGTTGATTTAGTAAATAAGTAATATATTATACAATGATTGGATGACCTAATTGCACATATGCATCGTTAATTTCAAATTTCTCGTCTATTTGTTTACTTTAAAAGTATGAAATGAGATTGTTAATTTAATAAACTTTTTCTGGTTAAAAAATCACCATTTGTTTTGAACGATCATCACTAAAATAAAACTAGGCCAATATGGTGAAGAAAACGTGGTTCAAAACAATTGTAAAATCAACTTAAACTTTAAATTAATTGAAATTTCGATTTTTTAAAAACATAATTACCAGTTTTCCGAATCGTTTATATGATATCTCTACTTGGTTGGATTTAGATACTTAATTGGACATATATAACGGTATCACAAACGAACGAATCAACTTATTATATCACCCTTGAATTCCGAACATAATCATCAATTGGTTTAAATCTAAAGTTCATTAATTCTGTGATACTGGAGAATTCATGTGATTTATCCGCGTAAAATGTGATATTCTATAGCCTACTAAAAATAAAAATTATTTGGGTTATATATGGAAAAGAAAGATATACTCGTCGCATGTATATAGACAGAGGCGCATGTGTAGATAATTATAGATAATATGAAATAGTAAGAGTAGTGGAGATGGAGACAAACCCGTGATTGTCGTTGGTGACAGAAACAAGTAGCAATATTTTCTTCTCGTGTCTCTCAGTGAAGACAGCCCAGCCAAGCACCTTTTAACTTCTGTCTGATTACTCTCTCTATGCTCTCTCTCTAACAAAGAAAAAGTTATGCTTTTGTTTCCTTTTTCTGGTTCACAGCTTTGGGTTTTGAGGTCACGGGCCCATCCCCCTAACCATCCCCTTTTTATTTATTTATTATTTGCTTTTTTAGTCAATTTAATTTATGAGTTGTAACTTGTAACGATGGAAGAAGTTTCATTTATCTAACTAATGTGTATGCCTCATTAATGTCGCCTTCTTCCTATATTTCAAAAGCTAGTTCGAATGGAACAAGAACACGTACAAATTCGTGACCAAAAAAGAAAAGAACGCCTATGAATTCCAATGAAATCATAGATCATTTAATTCATTCTCAGTTGGTTTTAAAATAAATATTTGTGAACGCTTAAAACACTCATCTCCCTAACCTAAAACATTGTGAATATTTAGCCAAATTCTATCAAACGAGATTGGTTTAGTTATCTCCTAGGAGTTTCTTTTGAACGAGATTCCAAATCTAAAGAGTTGGTTCATTATTATTATCCCTAAAGTTTAACTTTAATATATATATATATATATCTAATGACTGAAGTTACCGATATTTAATGAAAGTAAAAGTACCAATTTTGTCATGAACTGTAAATCTAGATCTATCTCTTTCTCTAAGATGTATAAAACTAAAGAAAAACATGGGTGTAAAAAGAAAAGCTGTATATTAAATAGAATTTGGAATATCCATATACATATATTTCAACATATACTTAGAGTTGGAGAGAGAGAGGGAGAAAAAGGAATGATGGATACAAGCATCCAAAAAGTCATACACATAGACCTTCAAAAGTCTTCACCTTAAATTCCTAACACATATGTATGAGTATGTGATATTTGATTGAACTTGTCCAAAGAACTCCAAGATAGACCAAAAAGGTTCAACCCCCAAAACGAACAACACAAAAAAAGCCAAATAGCTAGATACCAAGATGAGATCAAGCAGCAAAAGTTCTGAAAACTCCAAGAATTGTCTATCTAACAACTTCAAAGCAACCACCAAGCAAGAAGAAGACAAGGATGAAGAAGATGATGAGGAAGGAGAAGAGGATGAAGAAGAGAGATCAGGAGACCAGAGTCCATCTAGCAATAGCTATGTCGAAGAGAGTGGGAGTCCCCATGATCAACATGATAATGATCAGATCAAGAAGAATGGTGGATCTGTGAGGCCGTACAACCGCTCAAAGACTCCAAGGCTGCGATGGACACCTGAGCTCCATATTTGCTTTCTTCAAGCAGTGGAGAGATTGGGTGGCCCAGATAGTTGAGTTTCAATTATAAATATGGATCAATATTCAAGATTATTGTTTCGACGAAGATCTAGCTATAGTTTCTAGGGTTTTCTTGTTGATATTTATTTGGGTTTTTTTGTGAATGATTTTGTTGGAACAGGAGCAACACCGAAGCTTGTTCTTCAATTGATGAACGTCAAGGGGCTAAGTATTGCCCATGTCAAGAGCCACCTTCAGGTTTCGCAAACATATATACGTATAGACATACTATGTATGTATGTATCATTGAGCTCTTCATCTGACTCATTTTTTCCACCTTCATTTTTTTCTTAGATGTTCAGGAGCAAGAAGACAGATTACCCGAATCAAGGTCATTTACTCCTTTCTGAATTAAGTTAGGGGTTCTGTGAATATTAATCCTAATTATCTTTTTTACTTGATTTTAATTAGATCCTAATTCTTATAATTGAATTCGAAGAGATGTTGATTTTTTTCCTTTACAACTTCAGGAGATCAAGGATTTTCGTTTGAACACGGAGCTGGTTACAGTTACAACCTTAGCCAACTTCCAATGCTACAAAGTTTTGATCAAAGGCCTTCCTCTAGTTTAGGGTATTTACAAAAAAAAAAGTCTTCATCTTAGTACTTTAAAATATAGCTAAAACTAATTGTATACAACTTGGAATGTATTCAGCAGATATGGTGGCAGTTTGTGGACTGACCATAGACGACAGATCTACCGTAGCCCTTGGAGAGGCTTAACGGCACGAGACAATACAAGAACAAGACAAACACTGTTTAGCTCACAGCCTGGCGAGAGACTTCACGGAATAAGCAATAGTATTCTTGATGATAAAAACAAAACTATTTCGTTCCGAATCAATTCTTATGAAGCGGCTCATGAGAACAATCGAGCACCTGAAGCTGTTCCAAGAATTCATAGAAGCTTTCTTGAAGGTATGAAAACGTTTAACAAATCATGGGGACCGAGCTTTGCCTCCAATCCTAACTCTTCGACCGCAGCAACACCACAAGATGATACTGAAACAGCACTAAATTCTTATCAATGGGAGAATGCTAGAGTGGCAGAAGGATCAGAGAATGTTTTGAAGAGGAAAAGATCATTGTTGCATGATGATTGCAATAAGTCAAACCAAGATTTGGATCTAAGCTTGACCCTTAAGGTAACACGGACACATGATAACCTTGGAGAATGCTTGTTAGAAGATGAAGAAGAAGATCCTGATGACCATCAAGATAGCGAGGGTTTGTCTCTTTCATTATCTTCGTCAACAATTAGGAAAGAAGATCAAAAAGATCATAATAAGAGCAAGACATTGGTCTTGGCAAGTCCCCTTGATCTCACTTTGTGAATATATATATATATAACAACATATATATACATATAGACGTATATTCTGAGTGAGATCTTGAGGTACTTGTTGATGGAAGACGGTTCTGTACGTACTTTTTATCATTCGTTGAATACTTGTGACAAGACCCATAATTAATAATATAGACATTTTTACCTTTTTTTGTTCTTTTCACGTAATTTTGTCGAGATGTTAAATGCATATCGAAATATAATTTGATTTGTGATCAAGTTGGGAGCAGATATTTGTTTTCTTCTGAATAACCAGGAAATAAATTAGTGAGTCTATTTGAGAGTTACAAGACATTGCACGTTGTCTCACTTGTGTCTTGTTGTGAAACGTTGCACATATATGTGAAATTCCCGTTTCACTCACTCTCACACAACAAGAATCCTATGCTAATTGTCTGAAAATTATACATTTAACAAATCAGTAAAGCTAATTTACTCAAAATAAGGCTTCCATATATCAGAAGCCTAAGCTAAAGCTTTTAAAATAAAACTTACAAATGAAGATAAAGACTCCGGACCCTAACCTTCGGAGCTAAATGAATCAGTAAGATAGTCAAATGTCAAAAATAATAAAGTTATAAAATTTGAAACTTCAAATTAAACGGTAAACTTATCATATTTTTTTTTAAAAGGATAACACTGGCCAATCTGAGAAGAGGAGTTCATTTTTAGAAGGTATATATAACCAATCTGTTTCGAAAGATGCAACAATAATGCTCAAATAAAAGCTTCCGATTCCGGGTGCAGTGGGCGAATATAATCGTAAATATAGGATTACATTTTTCCCCGTTATATTCGGAATTAAGAGCTCTATTGAGCTACGAAAAAACATTATTCTTTCGAATCAAATCTCCTGTCAACAATTTGGGACTAACCATTTAGTGGTGTTCAAGATGATCACCAGCTCTAATGGATGGCCAGGTTTTTAACTTTTTGGAGGAGTACTTACCTTTTTAATCATATTATTAAAAAATTATTTAATTAATGGATTTTAAAATTTAATGTGGAATTTTTTGCCTGTAAATTTAGAATTGTGGTTTGATACTGTTTTCTTTTATAAACTTTTCATTCAACCACTCACCGTTTATTTTGGTTTAGAAAAAATAAATTTAAGAGAAAAATTGGAGATACAGACAAGAGGACAGATGTACTTGACATAGAGATGTGTCTTGATCTCCTCGATAGACAACAAATCATTTGTTATTCGTGTATAATCGTTTTCTTATCATCTCGGGCCTTGAATAAGATTTGGCTATATCGTATAGTATATTTGAGAATATATACATATTTTTCAGTGAATCAAAACTACTGAAAGCTTTTGTTGTTTTGTGTCTACTTACATGTGTATTTGTTGTATCATTCTTCCCAATCCTTAAAAAAATTGAACAAGTTTATATATTCCATATATAGTGTTAAGTCAAAATTACTCTAACGTGATAGATCAAAATTTTAATATGTTAATTGTTGACATCTTAGGAATTTTATAATGAAGACGATATATCGACAATTTGAAACCCAAACGATTTAAAGTTTTTCTAAAGAATTATATAGAAGAAAATTTTGTATTTCTAACCACACCAAATTTTGAAATTGTCTCAAATCTTTTGGACGACAGTTTTGATGAATCCTGTTTAAGAATAAACTAATAAAATTGAACCAACATATTTTTTTCGAACCAACATTTTTTTTTTGAACCAACAATTATGATAGTATGAAGTTAACTGAAACCCAAACCGTAACTAGTTTTGATCATGTTCAATAAAAAATTGCGAATAATAAGTTAGAGGTACGGAAACAAATTTCTGAAGGCGGAACGAGCAATGACAGAGTAGGCCTTCTGTGAAGGATGCACAGAATCAAAGAACAAATACTTGGAAACATCGTCACAAGTCCGAGACAATGGCTCACATAGAGGTCCTGCCTCAAGCAACCCCGTCCCGCAACATCCTCTCAACGTTTCTTCCAATCCTGCATTAACAAACTCAATCTTCAGATTCACAATTATGTCCCAGTTCACTAAATTATGTCCTACCTAAATAAATAAAAAGGTTCCTACGTATATAAAACTTAATAAATTAGTTACCGTATTTAAGAGGATGTTTGATCATGTCTATTAACGGAGAGTATATGTCGAGGTAAAGAACTTTGGAGCCTCGTAGATTCTGACTGAGACGAGTGGTTAGCTTTTGTAGCTTTTGATTGTAAAGACAAGAATCAGTGTTCTGATGTTCCGTACAGATCCGATGACCGAAGTTACCAGGAGTTGTGAAGCTACCAACTGTTACTTGCACCGGAAGGCATCCAATTGGTGGCAGTCCAGCTACTGTAATCCTTCGTGCTCCAGCGTGGTATAGTCTCTGTAGCAATATATGGTCAGGTTAGAAACTTGTGTTATTTTGATCTCTTGAGTATGGTTTGGGACTCAAATTGTACATGAGAAAAAACTATAACCACATAGGTCCCTAACTATTATAGATGGGCCTGTGAGAGCGCTCCCAATAATAAAATTTGGGCCTATGAAACAAGTTTATCGCAGCTAGAATATAAGCTGTTGACTCAAGAAAACAAAACTATAAAATCTAGCCCAAGTCCCATTAACTCAGTGTATAGGTTTTACTCTAGGGAATTAATTCAGTGAGTGGGATCCAAGTACATAGGTTTATTGATTATTAATAAATGTAATAAAATTCTCAAATAAAAAGATAAAACGTTACTAACCTGGACAAAAACTTCGATTTTGCTGAGTAGATAATCTTGATAATCCGAAACCGAGATAAAACTCCGAGGAAGATGATCGTAAACATTATAAACTATATCATTAGTGCCCGCACTAATCACGAACACTGCATTCTTAATCACCCGATTAGTCTCCAAATCTCCAACTACACTCTTCATCTTACGCACAGCCTCTTCGAAGAACCTCCACTGCCTATCCATGGTCAAAGTCAACGACAACATCGCCGTCCGATCATCTAAACCACCTCCGGCCGAGGCAAAACTAACGCCTGTCAACAGGTCAAGGGTTTTGACCGAAGGGTTGAGGTAAGCTGGTAAAGTGGGTTTGATTCCTAGCGAGGAAGCTAAGAAGTCGGTGGCGAGTTTTCCGTCGAAGAATCTTCCGGTGGGAAGTTTTCCAGGGAATGATTTACCGTAGGGAGGATGATTGCTCCGGAATAAAGTGGGGATGTAATTGTTGTTGCCGGAATCCACCGTGGAGTCGCCGAAGGCGTAAAGAGCTGTTACTGGTTGGGATAGTAGCGATGCATTGATAGGGTTTAGAAGTTGGAGGAGAAGAAGAATGACGAAGAATGTATGTGATATTGGTTTCTGATGATTAGGTATCATGGTTTGTGTTGGTCTAGTGATTGTCAAGTCGATGAGCTATAAGAGAAAAGAAACAAAGAATATTGAAGGGTACGTATTCGAGGGTTTTGAGTTTTCAAGTCTTGTGTGAATGAATTATGTGAGGGGTGTGCTTTCTTTTATAGTATCATGAGATAGTTGATATTGGCTTTCTTTTTCTTTTTAGGATTTGGTTTCCTTTTTCTAATAAGTTTCGTTCTTTGTTGAATTTTCTTTTTCCTCTATGTAAGTTTCCTTTTTCTCCTAATAAGTATCAAGCTTTTAGATAAAAGTTTCATGAGCTTTTTCCAATAATAAGTGAGCCAAATTTGTATTTGGATCGGGTTAATTTGTACAAGGGTGTGCAACTCATCTCTAAGACTTCGATTAGTATAAGAAGAGTATTAACGTGAGACTTTTTTTTATAATAACGTGCGACTTTTAGTCTAATTTAATAAGATTATTGTCGAATCAAAGTTTTTATTTTCTTAGTAAAGATTTTCATGTATAAAGACAGATCAATCTTGTAAATTTTGAAGATTTATTTAGTATATTAATTGGTCAAAAGTATGATACATGTAATAAATGGTCCACATCTCATAATTATTCAGTTAACACATACATTTAAAGTTACCGGAAAAATAATTTGAACCGACAACATTATAGTACCATGTTTAGTTAAAACTTAAAAATGTTAATTGTTGCTAGATCATATGCTACAGATATACATTAAGTTTGTTTTTATATGAAAATAGCCTATTGATATATGAAATACAAAAAAAAAAAAAAACGCAGAGAGGCTCCTAATTCATATCTTCTTCTTTCCAATGATACAATCCTATCAAACAAGAGCAGCTTAACGATCAAATATCTAAATCTTCATTTCTCTATTAATCTATGTATACACTCCCATTGCTCACGATCTCTGTTTCTCTGTGCCCCAATCCAAATCATATCAGAAAACACCATAATTATAATTATAATCATAATCATATATCTTTGTTCTCTTATTACTCTCATAAAATTCTCACAATTCATCTCCCATTCTCAATCCTCTCATAACCCTTTCTTTCAACACAATCTTAGTTTCTTCAAAGCTCTTTCTCTTTATAAGCTTATCAGCCAAACTCCCAAATTTTCTCACCATCTAATCTCACGTCTCTCCCGGCGTACGCTATCACAAACTCTACACCCAGCGCCTTATAGTTGACGGCGTCAAGCTGAATCTCCCGCTAGACATGTCTCCGATCAACATTAGAGCGTCATCTACGCGACCGAGCTTGCAGAGACGAACGATGTGAATGTCGTAAGCGTTTTTTCCCCGTGAAACCGCCATCGATCTGAGGTAAAACGCAGTGTATATCTTCTAAATCGGAGGATTATGAAGAAGGTATTGGTGAGGAATTTGAAAATTTCGCTCGTATTAAAACAGCCGTGCGCTACGCGGCTGGTTAGAAGACGGCGTACGGTCTCGAAGTCGCCGGAGCTGTCAGCTTTGTATATAAGTTTGTAGGATTCAGTGTTACTCCGAAGACCTGGAGGAATCTCCACGGTGGAGAATGATCTATCGGCGAGGATTTGAAGGAATAATGTGGAGTTAACTGATTGTTTCACTACTCGTTGCCGGAGAAGAGGCATTTCGATTTGGAGTTCCACAGATTGAATTTCTTATTCGTTCAGGGCTTAAACCAAGAAGCTTATTCAGAAACTGGGCCTAAAATATAATGGGCTTATAGTTCTGATATTGGAGGCCCAGTATGAAAACTCTGACCTAAAGTGTTACGTAGATGTCAATCAATACTTGCTTTTTTTAATGAATATGATCCAATAATGTGAAAGAGCTTTTTTAATACTTAGTTTTTTTTAACTTTACTTTACTAACAGATGTGTGAGACTCTGAATGGAGCTAATATGTGGTATACCTAAATCCACACTATTTTTCTTTAGTAAATTATTGGAGAAAATTAGGTAACTAAGGATGCTGAAATAAAATAAGGATTAAGAGATACCTAAATTGATAATATATATTTAAGCACTAATGCACTATGGTTGATGGAGATTGAAAAGGTAACACAATAGTTGATCTGTTGATGTTTCAAAAGCCTAAAACGTGGATAATACTTTAAGTTTTAGTATCATATTATTTTTTAGAAAAGTTAGTTTGTAATTTTTTATTTGATTTGGAAGCCGTTTCTTGCTTCCTCTTTTTCGGTGTGACTATGGTAATTGTTATATCTTCGTTAATAGTTAGAGGAAAGTTATATAGTAATATCACCCGGATATTCTTTTAGTTTAGATTTATGATACTGAAGAGTGAAGACTATAATATGCAAATTTGATTAACAATAACATTCAAACAAAACACAAAGATATGATTTTGGGAATAAGATTCACTTTAGAGAATATCTCTTCTTCTTTTTTTCTGTGAAAAGACTTGGATTCAATAGTTTGCGAGGAATCATTTTGCTATGGTTGACAAGATAATTAAAGAAGTCGTGAAAGGAGATAAAGAAAAAGAGGGGTTGTGATAAAAAGAAGAAAACAATGCTTATCACATCAAGAAAAAAAAAACATTAAAATGTTGGGGTACAGATGCAAATCATATATATTCCAATCTAAGCTTATCCTAATAGCAATTTAGATTAGATATTATATGTTTAATTTGATCACTTGCAATATCCGGAGCAAACTCTCAACTACTTTATGTTTAACTATCTACGAAACATATTTTCTAACGCTCCACTGCTTTTGTTCGTGGTCCGCTATTGGTCCATGGATTCTACCGTATATACCACTTTTATTTTAGAAAGTTTGAAATATTTGTCAACTGAACATGCAGATCATCACAAAAAATTATAATATTTGTTTTGATCTCTCACACTGTACTAAATTTTACCTTTTTACTGTATAATATATCACATACTTAACAATTAGACTCGTCGACATCTGATTTTTTTTTTCATATTCAGTTAGTTTCGAACATTTTTGTCAACAATCTTTGTTACTTGATTTTTATACTAGATTGCAATTTCACTTGGTTTGCTAGCTATTGTCAAAGAATAAATAATAGTCGTCCACCTCTTGTTTGTATTCAAGTTTATTATTTTTCGCAGAAAATCCCAAATCCATATTATAGACCTAACAAATAGATATCTATATAGTATATATATAAATAGTTGATAAAATGCTAGAATGTGTAACGATAGCTTTACGAATTATAAGTTTGTCTCCATGCCAGTGGAAATGTCTCTGCCGACCAATCTTTGACCACATGAAAGCTTTGGCAAACATAAAAGACAAAATCTCTCTTTTATAGAATTCAACTTTACAACCGCTCCTTGCAATAATTATGATCGCGAACTCATCAAGAGGCCGGTGACCGGCTTTTACATTTTAACACTCGAATCTTCCTCTCTTCCTTGTTTGTATCTCAAAGCAAATATAATATATATATATATATATTGATTTGCATGTGTATATATATATATATTGATTTGCATGTGTATATATATATATATTGATTTGCATGTGTATATATAAATGCATTTATATGAATGCAAATGCGAGGGTTTGTATATATATAAATATATCATCATTTCGTGTCATTTTCAAAGAGGAGCCTCAGTTTGGTCTCACATATGATATATAGCAAAGGTCACAGACTCACAGTGTTGTTATTTTCATGTTAACAATAAATCATGTTCGTCCAACATTATTTCGGCTTTATCGATAATTAAAGTAATTTTCATAGCAAAGTAATATTATTTATTTCAACCAAATTTCTGACCATCCCACGTAACAAGATAACGTCTTTGCAATCTTATTAAAACAAGTGTAGAAGTTGAAATTAGTTAATTTGATTTTGCATTCGTCGGGTTTCATAACCAAAAAAATATACAAAACAAGTCATGCCGATTCGATGAGCATTGGCTATACTATGATCTTAGGGCGTAAAAGATAACACTAGCTTGCCACGATTAGTTTGAGTAATTTTCAGACATTATCCTTTGTGTGGGTTACAAAGCTGTAAAACAAAATATTCATTTCTTTGTTTTCAGACAACTGAGATATTACATTTAGTTGAAATTTATTGTATTTTATATTTGATTAACAGTTTAAGACCAAAATCAATGTTTATAAATTAACAAGAAAGAATAATGTCTTCGCATATATATTAACAAGTTGTGAAAGTAAATGTCGGAAGCAGTCCCCTTGTTTATATGAGAGGGATGGCTACTGGGTGCTCAAGAGCTGGGCCTACCAAATTCTTGCTGGATGGATAAAATGTGCATGTGGTGTTTCTTTGGGTACACCCAATGTATTTAGTTATTTTCATAAAGGAGATAGAAAGTGTGCGTTACGAATAACGAAAATAACGTTAAACAAATATATATATATATATGTGGTGATTATTTGTTTACCCCTTGGCCCTTGGGCTGGCCTACGCCTTTTTGAAAATCACGTACTGATCAATTGAAAATGAAAAAAGAATAACTTACAAGGGGTTGTCTTTATTTACATATGACTTTCGTCATTTTAATTGGATCTTTTATCAAGTTAGTTTAAAAAAGGCTTTTGTATTTTCTTCGTACATCGGGGTGATCAACCGATATTCTTTCTGACCAATAATTTTTTTTTTTATGTGGTTCCTATTATATACACTTGGTAGTTATAAAATATGTAATATGAACTTCGTTCTATTCTCCACAGTAATACTTTTATCTATTAAAATTCCTGTACACAGTGCACTGTAAATAGTCTACTCCTTTCATGAATTCGTTGTCCTTGTGCAATTTGCCTACGTGAACTTTGAGAAATCGAGTTCTTTTGGCTACATATTTATGTATACATGTACCTCACATCTCTCGTATCATTTAAAAATTGTACGCATTAGTTTCGTTAATGATCAGTTCTTGTGTTTCACACTTTCATTTCCTAATGACAGAAGATTTGATATATATATATATATATATATTTTTTTTTTAAACTTGACCATTTATAAAAATTTAAAGTTTTGGTGCGATAATATTTTAAGAGTCGAACTTATATCAAATGAATTGAAAACTAGAAAAGATTAGTTAAGCATAAATAAGGGAGAAAGTTGTATGGTACGAGTCTAAAATTATGCTATTCTTTGATAAGCTTGAGAAATAGTGAGGTATTATAGAAGAAAACCTAGATGTTTTGGGATTTTAGGGACTAAGTCTGGTCTTTGGGAATAAGCGACGACTAGTTCAAAGAAATAAGAGCTCTCAATAAAGAACGGCACCGGCGTCAGCGTCGCCCTTGTTAATTAACATGTCGTAAGCGTCACCGACATGAACACAAGGCCTAAAAATACCTCTCACTTTTCAGCATGCATCTACTCGTAAGTCGTAATATATACGACCAAAGTTCGTAGATGAGTTACTTTAGATTCCTTGAGTGTAAAAGGGAAAGAAAATAAAATAAAAGACATGACTACCGTAACATGTTCATACCATATCAAGTCACCCTTTTAGTTTGTTCCCATAAAGCAATCTTCTCAAGTTTTTTTCTCGGTACAAAAATCTTCCCAAATCTTCCTTATTTCTTTTCATCAACAGAATCAAAACAATTAAAACTCTTTTATTTGGATTACCGAATCATCTTCTTTAATTTTGCAAGTAATGGGAATGTGAAATGTATTCCACCATCTTTTTTCTTTTTGTAACCAAGATATATTCTAAATTGAAACTTAATTAATTTCTATTATTGTAGATAGCCTAATATTTTGCGAGTTAAACGTCACAATGAATAAAAGAGAGTTATAATCATTGTTGTAGATGGTGAGAGTCGTTATCTAGACAACTATCTATCATTCAAACTCACCATTGAGCCACACCATCCTATTTATTTTAATGATAAGAGTTTATTAGGACATCATTGCAAATAATATTGAGAGACTATTACGCTTCGCATATGCATCACCGTTTGATATCTGCTTTCAATTCATCTTCTATCGTATTAGAAATTCCATCTTGTTAGGATTTGATCGATCCTTAAATCTCTCAACTCTACTCATCACATTTTGGATTATAAATAAGAAGATGTAGTATTTGTAGGGCCGAAGTACACAGTTCTCTCATCATTGAAAAAGAAGCTTTATACCATCCCGAAGAAAAATATGACTTAAAGAAAAGTAGATAATATATACTATACGAGTGACCACGTTAAATATTTATGGGTCCATGCTAGAATTGACTAGACCACTACACGGTAAAATTAAAAGAAAAAGTGGCATTGCTTTTGAATTACTATAAATATGATTTCAATTATAACTGCACAAGTGGTTTATTTCTATGGATTCGAATGGTTGTTACCATTTGAAAGTTGAATTCCTTGGTGAATGTTTGGTAAATAACCGATGCCACATGGCCACGGTCGAAAGAGGGTACACAGCTTAGTTTTTTTTCTTTAGTTTAATCTTTCCATAGTAGTAGGCTCGTAGCTATGTGGGAAAGTAATTCAATTTTAAAATCAATATTGCAAACAACACTTGAAAGTTGAAACTAACTTTTATTGAATCTAGTAGATTTATTGAATTTTCGGGTTGAAAATTTTAGTCCTACAACTGTTCTTTTTATTCCTTTTTCACATCAGTCCTGAAAGTGCGTAGAGATTCCAAAGTATTATGAATTTTTATCATATAACACATGTTAGTAGTTATGATAACGATAAGATGACTATAGTTAGAACAGAAAGGAAATACATTTGTGATATATCTCTCTATATAATTTTGCATAACTATGGAAGGGTATATATCTCATACTAATATAATAATATTCCATGAGCAAATTTTTGTCTTTGTTCAATAAAGTTATTCCATGAGAATCTTGGCACCAAATCTTTCACTGTGTTTAAACCCATGCGCCAACGCCAAACAATAAGGCACATCATATAGTAAACCATCACCACAACCATTTCATTTCACACGGTAACAGATCGATTCGAAGACTATTTAGGATAAAAAAAAATTGCGAAATATTTTTCTTTTTCAAAAATCAACTAGTTTACTACTAATAACTAGAAAATAGAGAAAATTGGCCAACTGACATTATATAATTTAATTTTAGGAATGTGTATACTTTTTTAAATTTTCTAAACAGTGTTTTGTTATCTTTTAGATATTTTATTTTTGAAGTTCTTATTCTATGTATAATATTGTAGATGATCATCTAGTATTTATACGCATCCATATGATCATCTCAACGTGTGCTTATGGAGGAGCAATATACGGTATGTTAAAATTATATATATATATATATGAAACAACTCTATCTACGTGACTATACAAACACATACATATGTATCATAAAACATATATTAGGTCTAAACTGTAATAGATCAATCTGATAAAATCTTTTGATAATTTTAGTACCAGACTACGTTTGCTATTATAACACCTGATCCTAAATTTTTCGGATCGTTTTTATGTCTAAGTGATCCATATCATGCTTATCCAACCTATTTTTAAAAAATATATATATTTGGATATAATCTTAGATATTTTAATTATACATCCGATCTTGTATCCGCTATTGTTCGGTGCTCAAAATAAAAGATACATAGTATGTAGTTAGTGTTGAAATAATTATTAAAATATGGTGGATATATTTTTTTAAACCAATTAAATTTAGGGAAATATAAAATGATAAACAAAATTGTATATCAACAAATTATTTCTGTAAATCAAATGGTAAACAAAATTGTAGAATCTAGCGGAGAAGTGTTTTTATATGTTACTATTTAGAACCATTATATACATAGCATATATATATATTATATAGTTTTATATATATATAGAGGCACATAGCAGAGAGTCAGAGACCCACCTTGTTAATTTCTTGAGGATAAAAGAAAAGAAAAAACAGAGCATCATAGGAAAAAATGGGATCATTGGTTCATGTAAAAGAAGTCACAGTTATTACTCCTTCCGACCAAACACCTTCTTCTGTTCTGTCTCTCTCCGCCTTAGATTCTCAGCTTTTCCTCCGATTCACAATCGAGTACCTTCTCGTTTACCCACCCGTTTCCGACCCGGATTATTCTCTCTCGGCTCGCCTCAAATCCGCCCTCTCTCGCGCTCTTGTTTCTTACTTCCCTTTCTCTGGCCGCGTCCGTGAGAGACCGGACGGTGGCTGCGGCGGAGGTCTCGAAGTGAATTGTCGTGGCCAAGGTGCTCTGTTCCTTGAAGCCGACTCTGACATCCTCACGTGCCTTGACTTTCAGAAACCTCCTCGGAACGTGACTAGCTGGAGAAAGCTTCTCTCCCTCCAAGTCATCGATGTTCTAGCTGGTGCTCCACCACTCGTTGTTCAGCTCACTTGGTTACGTGACGGTGGTGCCGCTTTAGCCGTTGGTGTTAACCACTGTGTCTCCGATGGGATTGGCAGCGCCGAGTTTCTCACCTTCTTCGCCGAGTTATCAAGAGACTCCACGCGTCAGACCGAGTTTAGGAGGAAACACATTTGGGATCGTCAATTGCTTAATCCGTCACCGTTTCGTGACTCGTTGAGTCACCTTGAGTTCAACCGAGTTCCCGATCTATGTGGATTCATCAATCGTTTCGAAGCCGAGCGACTCGTCCCTACCTCGGTTAATTTCGAGAAGCAGAGACTTACAGAGCTCAAGAAACTTGCGAGTCGACTCGGTGAGTCCAATTCGAAACACACATCGTTCGAGGTTCTCTCTGCACATGTATGGCGGAGCTGGGCGAGATCACTGAACTTGCCATCAAACCAGATCCTCAAGCTTCTATTCAGCATTAACATTCGAGACCGAGTCAAACCGAGTCTACCAAGTGGATTCTATGGAAACGCATTCGTCGTTGGTTGTGCGCAAACCACCGTTAAAGACTTGACGGAGAAAGGATTAAGCCACGCGACGATGCTCGTGAAACAAGCGAAGGAGCGAGTCGGCGACGATTACGTTAGATCGGTGGTGGAAGCTGTGAGCAAGGCGAAAGCGAGTCCTGACTCAGTTGGAGTCTTGATATTGTCGCAGTGGTCACGCCTCGGTTTAGAACGGCTTGATTTTGGTTTGGGTAAACCGGTTCACGTGGGGTCTGTTTGTTGCGACCGTTACTGTTTGTTGCTTCCGGTTCCTGAACGAAGTGACGCTGTTAAAGTAATGGTCGCCGTCCCGTCAAGTGCCGTTGACACCTATGAGAATCTTGTGATGAGTCCTCATGCTTAATTAGAATAGGATTATACATTCTAATTTTTACTTTTATAAAATAAATTATGAATACTCCCTCCGTTGACTTGTATAATTTTGAGGTTTAATTTATTTCATTTAAATAATTTTTTTTGTTTTTCTTATTGTTTACTTCCGACTTTCGCCTTCCAATTTGTTTAATCATCCCACATATATCACAACTATACATTTAATTTTTTTTTATCTTTCGTCTCATTGCACGCCTATTGTCTCTCCACTATCAATTTATCCATTTCTTTATTGAAGTCAGGATCTTAGTAGTTAGTAGCAAACGAAATCACAATTGTAGATTATTTATTTGCTAAATTTATATATTTCCCAGCAAAACTATTGTCCTAAAATTTGATCTAGACGGCCGGTTAAAGTAAGTAATTCACCGCACTGTATTTTACACAATAAAACCAAAGTTTTAGAGATTGGTTTGAGTACGTATTTATCTATCAGCGAATTGTCATGTGGCAAAAGAAAGATTGATTGTCCATAAGTCTCTAAACCTGATAATTCTGAGTTTCTGAAATTGTTGATTTTCATTCGAGTTGACATTTTAATGATCTTTTAAGTTTTTCCTTTTTGGATGGATCAGTAAAATATGGAGAATAGTTTTGGAAAATTAGTCTTGTCAAAGAATAATCGTATAGTAGTATTACTTTATTAAATATATTTCATTAGACTAACAATATTCGATACACATCATAATATTTGCTCAGATATGTTCCACAAAATGAATCCCTTCCTGAAATATTAACATATACTATTTTTTTGTTTAAGAAGAGACTTTATACGAGTCTGATTACTTTGGCCAATTTCAAATTATTCAAGATTCTCATAATATTAAATCGTAACTAGCAAAAGAATCACCATTGGAATTGGAACCGCCCCATTAAAGATTGAAAATGGTTTGACTGAATTGTGATTAGTTAGAAATGTTTAATTGCGATTAAGGAGACGTGCGTTAATTATTTAATTATAGGCTCCGCTAGTCAGACTGACATGTCGCAGCTTCTATATGGTTCGACGCTAATCATATCATTTAATAACTAATCCTTCTGGACACTTTTACCAGGAAAAAAGGAATATTGACATTGACTAAGATCATCTGATCAAATACTTGATGTAAAGAAATTGAATAAATTAAACGTTATCCATTTTTCTTGTCAACTAAAAATACGTTAACATATGAGACATCATGTATCGGCTCATTTATATGGTTGGAGCGTATCTCAATTATATACTTGCCCCTAAAAATGTCAGCTCGAGTAAAGGGAATGAACTTTGTATAACTTATGAATATCTTAAATTCTTAATAATTGACTTATTTATTACAAATTTTTTATACCGAGCATGGACCTATTATCCGACGTATATCTACCAATAGATGTGAGTTTATATTTACATTAAGCTCCACCATAGAAAGTAGCCCCTCTTATTAAATAATAATTTAATCAAAGTGCACATCCATATTTCTTAATCTGTACATCCTTTTTGTATATGTTACAACATGCAAATAGATCTAAACAGACAAAAAAAAAACGAATGTGCAAATATGCTGGCAACATATAGTATTCGAATAGATAAGTGTTGTAAGATTCTTGATTTGGTCCAAAAAAAACTAATTGGAGTGTATTATGTTTTACATAATAGACAGTATACAAGGTAATATTAATGAGCCGAACGCTAACAGATCATAAATTTACATCGAATAATTAATACCGCATATATAGACTTCCTTTAATTTCCTAATAGTTTAGTTCTCTTGATTGGGAGTGTCATTATTCATACAATGGTGGTATAAATAGGGGAAAATTACAAAATTTCAGAAAGTTTTATGTTTCCCTAGCCAAAAATTAAACAAACTAATCAAACACGCCTCTCTTCCCATGTGAATGCACGGTGCAGCTCCTGTCCTCAAATAGACTTCGTTTAGGATTGATACGGATCAATTGATATATTGTTACGAATGTGAAAAAGGTCAGTAAAAACGTAGCTAGAGACTACCGTTTCCCAAGTTGAGTCTGAGAAATATGCATATCTATCATTTATTTTAATTTTTGGGGTATATATAAGCTAGATCCATCCATATCTATCGTATGTTCGGCCCAAATATGAAAACAAAGATGAGTCTAAAAACTAACATGAAAATCTGGGATAACAATAACGTGATTTGAAAAGGCCCAATGAATACTTCATCTATTCAAACCATGATCCTATACTAGAGAGGCTTGATGAGTGATCGATGCGGGTTGAATGTTCGTAATGTCTTTTAACGACCTTGTATGTTTCAACCTTACTAGTGTTTTTCTTTGGGCACCAGCACAGAACATTCACTTCATTGTTCGTAAGAAATTAATCTATATTCGGAATCTTATTAACAAAGATTTTGATGTTATCTGTACCAGTGAAGGATTTAATCCCCACATCTCTATAGATACTTCCTAGTTCCTACTCATGTACAAGAGTGGACATTAGAACGATATCTTCATTCGTAAACTAAAACTGATACCGTCTTATAAATCAATATACTAAGATGCAATCATTGGAAGTTGGAAACTGATTCCCAAAAAGGAAACTGAGTTTTTGTCAGACGTACAAAATCTTGCATCTACGAATAATGCGCATGAATTAATGATTTTTGATAATTTGGTTAATGAATTTGTCAAATGATGGAGCCTCCATGATTTTTTCCCACCGATAGAGCATCCATGAATTTATGTTGTATTAAGTCTAAGATATATGAAAAAGTCTAAATAAAAATAGTCCGTTTGGAGACATTCAGATAAAAATCTATTAAATAAAAAATTGAAGGTCCTTATCCAAACACGTTCAGGACGTGCATCGTATATATAATATATTGACGCACACATAATCTTAGCTGCTGTTTAAAGTCCAGCCCACGGTTTGTGGATATGTGAACATATTATCTTGCTTGAAAATGTTCCTCTCCCGCACCAACCATTTGCTTTCTTTTATATGAACACTTTATAGCCTATGAGACTGAGACGTATAATATTATATTGTGGTGTAGATCATCTTAGTTCCGTTCCAAGAGGAGTAGCAAAATATATAAAATTCTTGGCCCGCTTTTTTGGCCATCATTTTAACTTGAGAATTTCGAATTTGTTAGAATAAAAAAAAAGTTCACCAATATCTCTTTGATGTTATAATTTGTTAAAACCTTAACAGAAAAAAAATATGATTTGTTGTTCGACTCAATATTGTACAAAATTTCACGTGAATGAGGAGATAGGAATAATGAAGCTATATCATATAGTATCTCCGTCTCCGAATATATGATTTTATAGGAATATTTTTTTCTCAAAATGTTTGATTTCCTATACATATTTAATGTATTTTTATTTTAAAAATTAATTAAAAACAAAAAACAATTAGTATTTATATATTGATTACAAATATTTGAAAAAATAAATATAGTAAATTAGTAATTTAATACAAAATAATCAATAAAAATAGCATTTATTACTTTTTTAATATGTATGAAAATCTTACATTTTTTATAGAATGTAATAAAGTGGATAAATGTATGGCGCAACTACTTAGTTCTGCTGAGACATAAAAAGGTGAGAGTTCCAAGGCAATTGGGCTGAGATCTCAGAAACCACAAGAAAAAGCTTTGGTTCTTTTGCTGTCTTTGCTTCCTTCGTCGCCACCTCATCCCTCCCATGCAATATTCCCAATATCTCTCTTTTCTCTTGATAACTATTAATGGTTTTGTAGAAGACAAACAACAAAAGTATATATATATCCCTTGAAAGACGAAGCTAATGCAGAGTTTCTAATTAAATATGATATTTATTCAACTGAAATTAGCTACAAGTTAATGTTGATAGCTACCATTGGTATATACACTTTTTTGTAAAATCGTAACTTGCTGTCTATCAGTTAACAGGATGTTTAATTATAACATGGAGATTTATGAAGATTTCTAAATTTTACTACCAATTTTTAAACATAGTTTAGATTTTTTCAGATTAACAGAACACTCTAATTTAAGTTTCCAGATTATAAAATTAAGAGTTAAATGCTAATTAATTTTAGTGCATAAAAGCTAAAAACTAAACCGTAAATCATACACTATGATCTTTAGATTTTTAACCTTTTATAATCTAAAAAGAAAATTATCCAAAATAATCTAAACGAAATATACTAATATAATAATATCACTATATGTATAATGTATGTTGTTTTTAAGAAAAAATAAAAACTATATTTTGTTCCATATATTTAACAGTAAGTTACAAGTAATATTTAATACGATAGTGTGGTATATATTAATTAAAAGATTAAGATACTTCCATTTTTTTTTCTTATAGTTACTTCTATTTTTTATATAGGATATAACAAGTTAATATTTACAAGTCAAATGATATATATGCTACATTTGTCTTTCATACCTAACTCCTAGGCAACGAAGAAAAAAAATCTGTTTCTAAAACATTTTTAAAAGGTTTCCTACTGCATAAATTGAGGTAGAAAATAAATTTAATTTTTACTTTTATATTCCTTAAAGTCGAAGCATACAATTGAGGTAGAAAATAAATTTAATTTTTACTTTTATATTCCTTAAAGTCGAAGCATACATAAATATCTACGATATCTGTAAACTATTTTACTAGATTTATTTATTCGTTAACATGTGAATGTTTTCAAATTTTACATTTCTGAAATAGTTGTTAATATTAAGATATGTATCTAAAATCTAATTTATTGTATGGAACGAAGTATCTGACTCTGAAGCAGGTCTTCTTCCAAGAATAGTAGTATACTAAACGTACACAGAGATCTATGTGTGTTAAATAAAAGCAGAAAATAACTACTTCAAAGTTCTAAGTATCTGTATATCTTGTCCCTTGAGCAACAACAGCAAGCAATACATCTGCAACACTCTCCGAGTGCGCAAATTGATATTTTTTTTCTTCTCCAAAAATTTAACAAATAATATACTTTTGTAATGGTGTACTACGTACAAGCTTTTTATTTTTCTTACATCGATGTTTAATTTTTGTTTCCAAATAGTTGAATACCTATGATTATTGCCCGACCGAGGTATATATGTGTGTTATGCCACGGTTGACTAGGTTTATAAGGGAAAATTGACAGTAAAATATAATTAGTTATATTGTAATTTCAACTAAAATCTTTGATTTTTCCTTTAAAGTCACTAAAACATTTTAGATTCTGTAAACCTAGACTCGATAAATCAGTCTAAAATAATTTTATGTGAACTTTTACATACGTATTTAATTTCTTGATTTCTTCGGATTGGACTTTTTGAATGTCTTAATAATACACTAATACTTCCTTCTATTGAAATTCAAGTTATGGTGTCAGATTGCAAGGAAGGTTCCTCCAAAATCCGTTTCCCACTTTGAAATTGCTTTCAAATTTGATTTATTTTGAATACTCTACAATATATAAGAGGTGTAGTTTTTTTAAGTATAAACACGTAAAAACGTGTTTTGACACACATGTTAATTTAAAATGTCTTGAGCATATGTGAGATATTTGAAAGTAATCATTCAGTAATGTTATTAATCTCGAAAAACTTAAGTTGATTATCTTTATCTTGAGCATATAGAATTTGAAGTGTACATATTTTTATTGAACTTTTAAGTTTTAACTTTCTGGTGATGCGTAATCAAAAAACAAAGTTCGATAACAAATTTGCAGTCTTTTCATTTCATTCCGATTTGTAACAAATTTTAAATTAAAAATCATAACAACCAAAACTATAAAACCAATCAAAAATATCTTCGATAGAAAATAAATGGACTAGTTAAAAAAAGAAGAAGAAAAAGAAGTGAAGAGAGTGTAAGTATAGTAGTATAAAAGAAGCACCGCCCTAATCCACCATTCACAACCCTGACATTCAAACACCCTTCAGTCTCCCTTTCTTCTTGATTCGTCCTCTCCAATTTTTCCAAATTCTTTAATCTCTCTTTCTCTCTCTCTCGATGTCTTCTTCATCTATGGACCCTTTAGCTTCTCAACAACAACACCATCCTGACGATATTAATCAAACCCTAAACCACAATCCTCAATCTGATTCCACCGACTCAACCTCCTCCGCTCAACGCAAACGCAAAGGCAAAGGTGGTCCTGACAACTCCAAGTTTCGTTATCGTGGCGTCCGACAAAGAAGCTGGGGCAAATGGGTCGCCGAGATCCGAGAGCCACGTAAGCGCACTCGCAAGTGGCTTGGTACTTTCGCCACTGCCGAAGATGCCGCACGTGCCTACGACCGAGCCGCTGTTTATCTCTACGGGTCACGTGCTCAGCTCAACTTAACCCCTTCCTCTCCTTCCTCCGTCTCTTCCTCTTCCTCCTCCGTCTCCGCAGCTTCATCTTCCCCTTCCTCTTCATCCTCCTCCACTCAAACCCTAAGACCTCTCCTTCCTCGTCCCACCGCTACTACCGTCGGAGGAGGAGCCGCCTTTGGTCCATACGGCCTCCCTTTCAACAACAACATATTCCTCGGTGGTGGGTCCTCTATGTTATGCCCTAGTTATGGTCTTTTCCCCAACCAACAACAACCACAACATCAGAATCAGATGATGCAAGTGGGACAATTCCATCACCAACCACAGTATCAGAACCTTCAAGCTAGTAATAATAATGATAACAAGATCGGTGACATCGAGCTCACAGATGTTCCGGCAAGCAATACCACGTCATTTCTTCACGATTTGGCGTTAGGGCAACAAGGAGTAAGTGGGTGCAATAATAATCACAACTCGATGGAAGGCTTGAACTCTTTAGCTGGGTCGGTGGGTTGCAATCTTTCAATAACTACAGCGGCTCAACCAACACCAGTGGTTGATACGGTTGATTCTATGGGTCTGGATCCGGGTTATATGGTTGGTGATGGATCTTCAGCAGTTTGGCCTTTTGGCGGAGAAGACGAATATAGTCATTGGGGTAATATTTGGGATTTTATTGATCCGTTCTTGGGGGAATTCTATTGATTGCTTTTGTTGAAGATCATATTATATACGATGAGCATCCCTTAAGTCGGTTCAGAGCATTGGAGATTCATTTTGAGAAGAATCAGGGATATGGGAGCGTTGCATGCAGATTTTTGGAGGATTTTTTTTAACCTATAGAGATAAATAAGAGGGTATTTTATTATTTTTTGAAGAATTTTAATTTCAGGGAATTCGTAAATGAGTTTACGGTTCCAATATATATATGTGGAAGAGGGTGAGATGGTGGAAAGTTGTCTGAGAATTTTATTGGTTCAACACTTGCTTCACGGAATACTACCTTATAGCTAGGATATGATAATATCAATTTGGTTGTTTGAGTTTCAGAGGTTATATATCATTTTATCTCTGAGAATATTTATAAAAGTTTGAATTATATGTATACATGTAGAAACGATGAGAGAATACGTTTCAAGAAGCGTTCATCACTTGATGCATATTGGTCCGTCTTTGAGAAGATTATATAACATTATTTACATAGTTTATTTGCACCCCCAACCCCATTAAAAACGGAACATAATTTGTTTGATTTAAATGGTAACACGAGTTGATCAAAGAAGATGTTTCCCACACCAACACTACATATCGGCGACTATAACTCATCGCTGGCAATTACAACTAGTCGCTGGCGATTTGATTTCAACTGTTTGAACGACGCTTATCATCAATTGGTCATTCTTCAAAGTTCAAAGTGTTTGGACTTCATATTATCTCTATATCCTAGCTTTTCTTTTCATTGCTCTCTTTGTTTACATATTACATTTTCATAAATGTTTTCCGTTTCATACAAATTTATAACTTATAAGTAAACGTTCATTTTACAATTTACATACTTTTTACATTCAACAAAAGTCATGGTTAATTTTCCCCCGACTAATAGTGGTTAGTTAAGCCAAAAACTGAACACAAAGTAATGCATGAAAATAGTATGAGTAAAATTTAATTGTCATTCGTTGGATATATTTTTGCTTGAATACTTGGTGGAGAAGGATTTGCCAAGAAATTTATCTATAATTCACCATAGCATGGTCAAAAATTATGCGTCAGAGACTTATCTCCTATACTTTTCTTTTCCAACCTACTCTTAAATCTTAATGATTAATTTGATTTTAATAAATGCAAACGTTTTCAAAACCAACGTAAACATATGACGGGTGAATTTGATTGGTCAAATTTATAACCATTTAATTCGTTACAAAACAAATTTATAAGTGTTAACTTTTGCCCGAGAATATATAAGCGTAAAGGCCCAAATTATTATATGGGCTTAATAAATACGCTCATACATACCTCTTCTCTAGGGTTTTCAGGATATATATATAGACAGTTACGTTCCCTTCGCTTCTTCTCTTGTTACCGTCGCCGTAAAATCACCGTTTAAGGTTTCGAGAAAAGAGCTTCTCCGCCATGAGAGCTAAGGTATTCATCTTTCGAATCTTCACCAATACATTTGTGTATTATTCTGTTACAATCTTAAATCGTACGTTATTTTTGCGGTAAATTCTATATAATCTTCGTTTCTCAGTGGAAGAAGAAGCGTATGAGGAGGTTGAAGAGGAAGAGACGAAAGATGAGACAGCGATCTAAGTAGACTCATCTTCATGACTTTCGCTTTTCATCTGCTTCCCTGTTTTGTTTTTCATCGCTTTTCTCATTTCAGTTCTAAGTTTTCTTAGCTTCGTTTTTTTTTTGGGTTGTATGGATCTTTCATTAATGTTGAAGCTTAATTCATCTATTTAGGCTTGTACCAATAATTTTATTTATCTTGCCAATGTTAATATCTTCGCAGTGTTTAAAGATTTTATCATGTTTGTCATTTGGTCTAGATCTTATGGAATAATTGAGATTCAGGATATACAAATTTTGGAATATATAATAACAGGCTTAGCTTCATGAATCAAATTGCTGAAAAAACCTTTAGTAATAATGGGATTGTGTTCTACTATGTTTATATGTATATTGTGAAAATTTATCATTGTGAGTAGTGAGTAGAGAGGAACCATCTCTGTCTTTTGCTTCTGATCCTACAAACCGAAGAAGTAGATGATGAAGATGATGTGATTCTGTTTAATGCAGCGCACAGAGATTGCTTCAGAGCTTCTGTTGATGTAGCCATGTTTGTAGTCTCATTACAATTGCTATCTTTTAGGATGATATTGATTCTCATTCGTCCTCCAACAGAGATAATCTCAGCTTGGATTGTTTCGAGTTGAAGCTTTGTGATAACCCTGATGATCTCTGTGATTGCTTCCGGTTGATCTTCGCAGCAAAACGAAGCTTTGAAGATTGTAATTGCTTTTGATTCAAAGTCAGTAGAGATGGTTTCAGGGAGCACAGTTACTTCATCTGTTTCTGTTGGAAGTTGTTGGAAGATTGGAGATTCTGATGCTTTTTGTTTGAGTTCCTTCACTTGTTCTATCACTGTCGCTAAGAGTGCAGCTTTATCCAACTGTAGAGTCAAGTCAAAACTGGTTAAGTCAAATTCAAATTCAAACTGGTTAAGTCTAACTGTAGATTGAAATATTTCGTTCTCACGTTGTACTTTATGTTTTACCATGGTTTTTTCGTTCATATAATACACAGCGTATGCTGAACCGAGGCAGATAAAAAACCGGAATATTTCAATCTCATTTTTTTCTGTAAACTTGAAACTTTCACATTACAATTTAAGCGACGAAAATTCTGCAAATTAAGATTTTGTGTGAGAACCTTTGTCTAAATTGTACCGGAACCGAATCAGATCAAAACCGGTTTACTCGAATAAAATTTATGAATAAACCGAAAAACATTTTCATTCAAGTCAAACAATATCTGATGAATCATCAGAGTCATACCTTGTCGGAACTGGGGACAAGTTTCCGGAGAGCTGTGAGGTGAGAATTAATCCGGTCACGGCGTCTCTTCTCCGCTAGACGGTGACTTCTGGATAGAGACTCAGCTTTTTCAATCCCACCGACACAATCATCGGCTGGAAAATTTCCAGAGGAAGAAGACGACAAGCCGAGATTAAAGCGGTTTGAATCAGAATCCGAGTAATCAGATTGTAATGACCATGAGACCATATATGGAGTTGCTGAATCAGACCACTTGGCTGACTCGTAAGAAGTATCCATCGTCCTAGAAACAAATAAATAATTGTTTTTTTTTAATGAAGTAATAATAAAAGCTCCTATTTTTTCGGATTCCGAAACTGAGAGTTGAAAGATGTTTATGTGTAAGTGGAAGTGAGTGGGATGTAGAGAGCTCGAAGTTTGGGTGTTGATCTAAATAATGAAGGGGAAATTAAGGTTGATGTTGATTGGTGTGATACTCCTTACGACTTTTATTGTTTTTTTTTTAATATAAATTGTAATTTCTCTGTTATTTTTCCTTGAAATAAATCGTATAAACGTGCAGAGCCGCAAATTTTGTGTTGAAATATCGCTCAAACTTAAATCAAATGTCAGATGACCATATTCGATTAATCTGCAAAAGATAAGCGGTCGCAACTAGCAAGACCGTAACTAAATAATAGTAAACTTTTTCGTACGTGATAAATATCTGTTTTGCGTAAGTCAAAAACTTAATCGAATATCGTAATTGTTTACGTGTAGATTAAATCATGTCAGAAATTTTTTACAAGAGCAATATAGTAGGGGATGACTTTATAATAAAAAAAATGAAGTAGAGCAGGTCGAATAATGTAAGAACTTTGTTTACATATAGAAGTACATACAAGTTGTTTTTTGGATAAGTACACATGTTGTTTTCAAGATCTAATATGAGATAGGGATTTGTAAGGGAGTTTGAAAGTTGAGTCGTTCAAATCAAATATATGTATTTCGACCCACTTTAATCATATGGAAAAAGACTAACTGGTTATATAGTGGACAAATAATTATAATAGAATGCACGAAATAGTATAAATAACGAATATGGACAACGAAGATCGTCAATAATAATCATTGAGAGGAATGCTTTAATCTTTAGTTCTCGTATTTGTGAAAAAGATTTCACCGGATCGGTGACCTCACTAGCTCACATCTCTCATATTCCAATCATTTTCTGCATTTTTTGTTCTTCTTCTTTTTAACGTCTTTCTACAATTTTCTTTTCTTTATGATTATAATTTCCGAACATAGTTTTGGATAGGAACAAATGATGTGATTTGCCTACTCATCCACATTTTTCCCTGCGTTCTCGTTGCATTCCTTCGCGATAGAGAGTATGGAAAATATAACAGTTAAATTAATGAATAATAGTTAAATTTGTTTTAGTACATGCGAAATAATACGGGTAAAAAAATCGATATGCAAAAAAAAAAAAACTCGAAAAATCGAATGTTGATCATAATATGAAAAGGGTTGTGATAAGAAAAAGGTACAAGTATATCTATATTACTATCAAATTCTACCAACCGAACAATTTAACTTCATGATGCCGTAAATTTTATCTGTGTCGATGCATGTTCTAGGGGAAAATATAATAATTACACAATTTAATAAGAAAATTAGGAATTAAGCCTTTTAACCCAAAAAAAATAAAAAATAAAAAGACTGTCATGACATGAGCATCGACAGAAAAAAACAAGATTTAACTTGGATTTGGTGGCGCTTCTTGTCATATATATTCACATGCGGAAGAGAGGCCTTTATTCAATAATCAATATGTGGTTGCATAGGCAATGCCACTAAAACTATTATTGGGTCTAATTGGAAGATATCTATAAATTTGCGTAAAACAAGATATGTAGAGCCAAAAGTATCACTTCAAATCAACAGTTTCATACCACACATTGGACTAAAAGAATTCTTAAGATAGCAGTCAGATTCGAGTTTATCAAACCATTAACATTCTAGTTATTATCACCCACTGACACCCCATTTTATATGGAAATTCCTCTTTTTTCAATCAAACTGATCATCTTGGAACTTTATGATTCTAAAGTTCGTTAAAAAATATTAACTCTGAATGGGAATGAAATTCTAGCGGACCATGATATTTTGTTTACAAAACAATAACTTAAAAGAGTCGAGAGATTCTGGACCAACAAATATTGTTTTTAATCTCAAAAGTGCAATGCTATCCTCTAACTGATCAAACATCTAACATTATTGTAATTTCAATGGTACGGAGAGAATCCTAAGTGATCAATTCAATAGACTTCATTAATTAAAACAAAGTGTTCGTATAATAATTAGCATCTTTTCGGATAAGAGTATAGTATCCATCATGGCCATTTGCCATCTTGGTGAATGGTAATCATATCAACCAATTGAGTGCTTTTTTTTTGTTTTTTGTTTTTTTTCCCTTCGTATATCCCATCTTTTTAAAAAGAACGACTCTTGACTACCGACAAGGATGACTTGGCTTTCCTTTCTCTTTCTTTTGTATCATTTAAAGGCAAGTTTGGGGATTAAATATTTTATTTTTATCTAGTTAGTAAATAGGATATTTGTTTAATATTCTAAAATAGTTAGAAAATAACAAGTTCTTTGAAAAATTGATGATCAAATTGTTAGTGCAGACACTATTTATTTCGCATATTTTTTAACATTGTAGATTGGTGAGCAATTTAATAGTACTATATATATTTTTGCCAAATGACCATGTATCAACCAAAAATATAAAAACTACTATACGCAAAATAAAAGATATACACCTACATTTCTTTAAGCACATGATGAACAATAGTTGGCACTTGGCCATGGGATTACTGTTGACCAAAAGCGAAAGAGATATTTGCTAAATGGATTATAGAAAATAACTATTTGAGCAAAGCTTTTATATGTCCCAAGGACCATGACCATTCACCGGCGTGACCAAAAACAATCGTTTGAGGACATTAAAAAGAAAGAAAATAGATAATTAACAACAAGCATTCTGAAATTATTACGAACACCACTACTTTTTGAGAAACCCAATTTATTAGAATATGCCTAGTAGTTTTAGTTTCCAACTCCACTGTCCATAGCCATTCATATTTATTAACCATCATATTCTTTTTTTTCATGCAACCGTAAACTTAAAATAGGATAAAATCAGATGGGGCATCAAGAAAAATCATACAATGTTGTGTCTTCCAATAAGTAGTGGTGTTACAGATTTTACAACTACAAGTTGAGATATAACACAAGTAGAGATGTTGTGATGGGCCAAAGGTCACCGGCGGTCCTGAATTTTGTATTTTACGTTTGATTTACCGACGAATGCGCGGTTAATCATCAGTCAAAGGCATAGTAAAAAAAAAAAAAGAGGTTTTTAACAAGCCGAACCACGTTAAAGATTCAAGTCTGATCATTCATTGAAGTGAATAGCACCTAGTTTCCAAACAATGTAAGTAGTAGCAAACATAACAGTGTTTATGAAAACAAAGGAAAAAGCAATGACAAGTATATCAGCGCCTATCATCAAGCATGCTGGTTGGTGCTTCAGGTAATCCTGGTTTCCTATTTGATTTCTTATCACTATCTTTCGACACATCCAACAGTTGGGTTCCCATTCGAGGTTTAGGTGTTGTTTATGTGTATCGGCCTAGCTTATGCAAACCAATAAGATTTCAGAGAATCCCGGCAAGGAAAAATATACAACAAGTTGACTATATTTTCAAAATGTAATAAAGAGATCCTGCATAATTTTGCATTAGATAATAAATACTCTGTTTCATAGAGTTTGGTTGGTTAATACTGTTTTCTTCTCTTCTTTTTTGACCATGTTGTTTCTTACAACGTAAGGTTTAAACAGAAACCAAAATTATAACGGTATAACCTAAGCTCATCTTGTGCGTTTAATAGCTAATGCACTAAGCAGATTTTGAGAGTCATTTGTGAGCACCAGTGAAAATGGGTCGAATTGCAGTTTTAAAGTCCTCACAAAACCGTTGTTCAGAGAACCTTGCCGCTCTTTTTCTAGCTGCTCCACCCATCTTAACTCTCTCTGTTTCTTTCATCTTCACTATCTCAAGGATCGCTTCAGCGTATTCCTCCACAGTCTCAGCAAGAAACCCAGTTCTTTGTCCGTCTTCTTCCAATACAATATCCATTTTGGGTCCAGCTGAGTTGTGAGCTGCACCACCAGTAAAAACAGAGGATCCATTAGAGAAATTGCAAGAGTAACTGAAATTTTAAGATAAAATCACATATACAACAAGCCGTTAAAGTCTCTGACCTATTGGGACAGCACCAGCAGCCATGTACTCAACAACACTAATCCCAAAGTGTTCATCTATCATCCCATGCATTCCTGCAACTGCATTTCCTAGCAGTTCCAATAGTTCCCTGCAATCCAAAGCCAACAACTAAGAATCACGGAAGCTCTTAAATATTCACCAGTTTGGATAGAGAATGCAGTAAAGAGCTTTGAGCAAACACCTGTACATGGCATTTTTATAGAATTCCACGTGTCCGTCCACCTTTAGTTCAACTGCTCTGTCTTTCAATTTCTGCAGCCGATCTTCATCTGAACTGTTCCTACAACTTCCCACAAATTGAAGCTTAGGTCGAGGGACGTCTGCATCTAACTTCTCTAAGGCTATTGAAAAGGCCTCAAGCTGAAGTATATGAGCCTGGTACAAGACTGTAATTGAGTAAGCTGGACAATTCTAGTACCTTATTCTAAAAAGTCAAACACTGAATTCCTCACCTTCTCAGGACGAAATTGAGCAACGGATATGATTTTTGGAGGATCTAATGATCTTTCAAGAGGAAATGCCTGCATTAAGCCCAAAATGTTAAACAGAAGCCGAGATGTAAGAAGACGACAGACAAAAATCTAAGCTCCGAGGACCTGAAGTCGTGAAGTATCACAGGGTGGGTAGACCCGTGTAATCCGTTCTGGAATTCTCCAAAGAACTTCGATATGGGACTTTGTCCACGAAGAATTGACCATAGCTAGATGAGTACATGAGCCAACCATCCCATACATCCAGCTAAAAACTCTGTAATAGACTAACTTGCAAGTAGATAACCAATTGCTACAAACAAAAAAAGCAACAGATCTCATCAGCCAACAGAACTTAGACTAAACGAAGAAAGAACAATCTTTGAAGGTTTGAAAACACCAAACCTCTTAGCAATTGAAGCATCGTTGTTATACATAGAGTTCCTTTGACGAACACGAGAAATCATATCCAAACTGATGGTTGGGTAATGAGTATAGCAAACAACTTTGCAACCAAAGATCTGAGCAAGAGGATAAGTGAAAGCATACCCACTAGTATCAATGAAATAGAAAGGAGTGAACTTGGTTAAAGCTTCCCAAGCTAGATAAACAGAACCAAGACTCTGACCTATCATTGTAAAACGAGGATAAGTGCTCTCCTCAATCCATTTCCTTTTGTTTAGATGAATTACCTGAGCAGCAACAACGTCAAGAAAAAAACCCAAATTTCATCAAAATTAAACCAAAATGCAAAATTGAAACTTGCCCTCAATTCTACAGAGATGGATCAACCTATATGTTATTAGAACCAAATCAAATTGAATTAAACTGTGTAAATTAGGTCGTGACCTTAGGAGGAAACTGAAGTTGGACACCGAATCTATCAACGGCGCGACGAGCTAAGCTATCAGAAGAAGAGTCATGATCTCCGGTGAAGATGACGCAGTCAAGATCGGGAGTCTCCTCTTGAATAGCTTTAACTGCGCACCAGAGAACTCTCTCGCCGCCGCCACCGTCGTTCGTATACGGATGGAAAAATCCCACTGCTCGTTTCCTGCTCTTTCTTGCATTGATGACGGAAAGAAATAAACTCAGATATACAGCGAAGAGGAATGTGAGAAGAGCATAGAGAATGAAGTAGATCGCCATTGAAGCAGATCGCCGATCAAAATATTACAGTTCCGCCAATCTTAGAACATGTTCATCTTTTAAGTGTATTTACAAAATATTATATCTTGCTTTGATTATTTAAACTTTTTGAGGATAACTCCGAAATTGATGCCAATGTGAATTTATAAGTTTATAACTTAATCTTCCGCAATTTTATTTTACTGTAATTACAAATCATAAAATTTGAAAGAAAAAAAAATCAAAGCCTAAAGAAAACTAATCAATCGGATAAAAGTTAAATGTGTAATTACCATATATATATATATGATGCACCTTATTTGAATACCCGAAAACATTTATACCTTAAGAAAGTTTGGACCTAAAAGTAAGCTTCTCTACATTCTGCAATTTCTCTAGGATCTTAAGCACCATGACTTGTAGAAAATCACCTTTCAGTTTTTCAAAGCTAATGTCTAATTTAGTTTCGAATAAAGACGATTGTGGCACCGCATATTCATTTCTCGCTCTCAGATTAACGAATAAGTTACCATGCAATTAGTGAGTTTGTGAGAGATAGTGGAAATACATAGCTATGTATCATATACTTTAGTTGATTAGAACTCGGACAATCAGATAGAATCTTAGCAATCCAAGAGATTGCAATTACGCAATAACAGCTTCGTCAGATATGTATGTCCAAGACACGTGCCTGCCTCCATCGTCTTAACTATACGTGAAAAATACGTGAGTCCTACTCATTAGTCATTACCAATTTATTGTTTGGCCCAAAATGTTAATGGGTTTTAAAAGCCTTCATACAACGTAACCAGTATATCTCGTCTTCTAAGATATATGATGTGCTTAGTGCTTACCTACCCTACCTCTGTCCGTTTCCATTTGAATCCTTCAAATGCAATCGGCTTTTGTATTATGCAACAAGCACACAAATGATGAAAAATAAAAACTTTCAAAATAAATAGACTTATGTAATTGAAAAATAAAAATAAATAATTCATGACTAGACTAAATTTATAGAGAATGTTCTTGGATCCTCTTGTTCTAATAGTTGATTATTTGTTTTATGTTTGATTCCAACACTATAACTGGAGTTCGATTTCATATAGCGCCATTTCTATATACTATTAATACAGATTTTTTGGAGATTTCAGCGTGTACAAATTATATGTAGAATCTGTTATTGATATGATGTAAAGACGACAATAAAAAAGCCACTATTAGATTGCTATTATAATTAGATAAATGGTACCATATTGCTGTTCAAATGATGTTTGAATATCAATCAAACAAAAAGACAACCGCAATTTTAATTTGTTAAAATATCATGTACTAATATTATTCATTTATGTCACTTAAGTACTCAATAGCACACATCGAACGGATATAGATTAACGACTTTTGTCTCAAAATGGTTAGAAAGTGCAATTTCATTTATATAGGAAGCAAATCTTAAATATTTGAAGCTTGATATCCCCAAGAACACTAATAATAAATTCAATTATGTTCGAAACCTTTATTTACATGAAAAATGTCGAACAAACTTATCAATGACTGATGAAGATCTTGAAATTAATTAAGTTTGGCTAAATACTACAAGTTAATGAATCACGGAACAAAATGTTGTAAGTGAATAATGATTATACTTATATCATCCAAAGACCCTCTCTTAGACGATAGCTCGGCTAGTTTCTTGCAAGCAGAAAGTGTCTTTGGATTCTCCACGCCTACGCAGTATGGTCGAACCACATCCACAGCCTCTTGGTTCGTTACCTATAACGTCCCAAAAACTTCGGTTCAACATTCAATCCACAGACCAAAAAAAGAGAATCAATTTTAGAAACATTCGTTTACCTTGTCCCAAAGACCATCAGATGCTAAGATCAAGAACTCAAACTCCGGTCTAATCTGTAATGTTCTTGTTTCCGGTTCGGCTATTACCCACTCCTTGAGAGATCGATCTCCAATTCCACGTGAGACGGCTAATGTCCCTTGAATTCTCCAAACGCCGTTGCAGCAGTCAACATAACCACCCTATGCACACAGACAAAAGTAAGTAAACCAGACCCAATCAAACTCAAATTAAACCAAAAAACACTAATTAAACATAATTTTAATTCAAAAACGGTACAATGATTCTCCTTATTTTTAGTAGGATCACGTTTTCCATTCATACATGTTCCATGAATTTAATGAAAACTATATACTTTTAATGCAATTCCACAGAAGGATAAAAACTCACCAATGCTTCAATCCTTTTGAGTTCATTTGCTTGAGAAGGATTATGATCGGAAGTGAGAGCTTCCGCGGTTCCACCACGACTTATAACAGCGCGGCAATCTCCGGCATTCGAAACCGCAAGCTCACCTTTCGATAACAGAGCGGTTACACAACACGCGCCGCCTCTAGAACCTTCTTTCAAGAAATCTTCATCCGTTTTTATGTAACCATCTCTTATCGCTCCCTCCATTGAGCAACCTTCTTCTCCTGATCTCACCTCTCCCATCGCAGCTTCAATATTATCCCGGAGATTCATCGCAGCGAATTCCGCCGCCTTGGATCCACCGTGACCGTCGAACACCCCGAAGAAAGCACTTTTGTTAGCTCCGTCGTTGTGATCAACCGCGGCGAAATGGCGATCTTCCATTGGTCCGCGTCTTCCTCTTTTACAATAGACAGAGTAGTATCCATGATCTTCTTCTGCTTCAATAACTTCCTCCCTTTTCTCCGGCGTCTCTCTCGTCGTACTACACCAAGATGAAACCGTCGTTAGGTCAAGCATAGGCGGACGTTTCCTTTTTAACACCGTTTCAGAATCCGAACTCGTCTCCTTTGGCTTTCTTGGAGGACACGCGACCATATTGAGCTTCGGTGGTGTCGAACGAGGAGAAGAAGACGGCGGCGTTTTGACTGACGACGTCGGAGAGAAAACAAGCGGAGATTGGAAGAAAACCGGAGAATCCGGAGACATGATTACTAATCTTTTCATCGTGCAATCGCCGGTGAGATTCTTCTCTCGATTAGTTTGTTTGATCGGAATCTTTGAGAGTTGCATATAAGAAAAACTAAAATTTGTTTATGTTAAAGTTTTGGTTTTTGTATAATTTCTTGTTGTTTACGTTTTGATAAAGCGAGGACCTTGTGAATATAGAGAGAGGAATAGTGGGCGGTTGGATTTTTTATATATACGACTAAGATTTGGTCAATGGTCAACGAGGATTATTTCTCTTTCATTCCATGCTTAATTAAACACCTTCGTGACCAAGTCTCTCTCTTCTCGTAATTTAGTCAAATTCACGTCGGTGATCAAATTACCAATCTCTATCGATTTTTTTTTCTTTTTCTTTGGCTTTTATTAAATTGCCATAACGAGAAAATCTAGTTGGACTCGGTGATCACGTGAATTCTTTCACCTTTAAATTATGAACTGTATATTTACCGTCCATTGAATTCAACACATATTGTGGTCTTCATTTGAAATTAATTACTGTGTTTAATGTTTATTGCCTTGTTGGTCTAGTAAATATTCTGAGGATGTACATTCCCATTTTTGGGTTTTATTCTCAAGCGTCAGATCATTTATTTCTTTCGAATGGACCCACGCATTTGTTAAAGAAAAGCAATTAAAAACATACATTAGTTCAGACGATTTATTTTGATAAACAGAAAACATACATGTATTTTGAATCTGCTGCAAATATTTGTAGTCCAATGGTAACTATACAGATCTTTCAAACCTAATGTTTAATTCTGAAAATGTATCATGAAGAACATGGATTACTGACGTACGTTAATATATATATTTATATAGATACAGTAGTTTATCATCAACTTACACGTTTTAACAACACAAAAATTTAGTTCACACGCTAGAAAAAATTACATAATACAATTAACTTATAAACTATAAGTCTATAATAATAGATGATTACAGTATATTTTATATACAAAAAAAATTATAAATACAAAGAATTGTTGAAAATAAGGATAACTGCCAACAGTTATAGAATTATTCATCCATATGTCCCGAATCATTAGTTATTCATTTAGAAGTAGAAACCATCAAACTTCTTAAAATCTGGTCAATGTTAGTCTATGGAGAATAATTTAGTGATAATATGAATTAAGTAAATTAATGATTCCAAAACTTTTGATGGGATGTGACTTGTGAGTGATCAAAAGACTCGAAGACGATAGAACTAAAACATATGCCTTTTTACGAAAAGCGCTATTACATGAGTTTGGATATTGGCATAAATTATATTCTTCATAGTGAAGTTGAAATAAATAAATATATAACAAAAATAGCTACGTATATTCACTTTCATTCGGCTTTTAATCAACCCGAATCGTTTTCTAACGTAGTCGAAAAAGTCAATAATATTTTGTAGACCAGGCAAAATGTATTGTATTCATTTAGGGAACGATAAACAATATATTGATTTTAAGGCATCATAGCATACGCCAGTGTGTATGTATTAACAATGTGTAATGGTTGACCCTAATCGTCAGAGGAACAGAAACAACTTCTCTCGTAAGGTTCTGTCTCGTGTCTGCCTTTTTTGACTTGGTAAGCCAGTTTATCATTGCAAAATTTGGAATTGTTCCTTCTCCTTTTGTTTAATGGTTTTCATCTTTAATTATAGAGTAATTTTTGGTATACAATACCGCTAAAGAAATATTAAAACATAAAACACAACTTCTAGCAATAAAATTGACGTGATACTGACACATATAACTGTTTAAAAACACTGACGTATATAATAATTTAAACCAAATATATTCTCATTCATAAAACGAACCAACAATTGCCACATTTCAGACAAAGAATAATGGATATGTCAAAAGAAAAAAAAAACTTTGGTATGCCGCAAATACTGCAGACACATACAAGCAACAGAGAATGCCATTACAAAATCAATGTGCTAATAAAAACCTGGGCCAGGCGACATAAGCACAGCCGAACGAAACAGTAGTTTTGGATCCCTAATTTTAGAGTCAATGATAACATATACGTAAAAGTTTATCTTATTAAACAATAATGATCCAAGGAACAGAGTGTTTTAAATTAAAAGACATAACATTCGAGGTTGTTGACATTGATAAATAAATAAGTTAAGATTCAACAATAGAGTTAGAAAGGACTTAGAATAATATTTGAAAACTATATGTCAAATAGTTTAAAATCATAAAACATAAAATTAGGATATTAAAAATTAATTTGTCGACTGAAAGAAGATAGTCCAAATAGAATTTGTCGTCAGTTTTAGTCTTTTAGAGTATGGAAAAGTTGGGAATGGAGTGATAAAAAGTTAAAAACCATCAATTGAAATCTAAAATAAATTTTGATCAAATAAACTAATAAAATTTGATCAAATAAACTAGTAAAAATAGAATTAAAAACTATATGATCATACATCCAAAATTTTAAAAGAGATATAATAATATACAATAATATGGAATATTACTCAGTTACTAATATGGATTAAGTTAAATTTTCTTGAACCCAAGAAAAGTTTAAATTTGATTCGAACTTAAAAAATTGATATATGTGCTGTAAATTCAAATATAAAATTTTCGAAGTTTTCTAAAATAAAATTCGCTATGTTTCTTATATTTACTTTCAAAATTGAAAATTGTGAAAATACCATCTAGGAAAATAGGAAACGACTAGATTCGATGAACGTATATTCAATCATTTTTTGTCAAATTGAACTGAACATAACCTATGGCCCACCTACGCCAACGTGTCTTAAGTCTTGTCCAGCAATTTATACACCTAACCAACATTCAAATCAAACCCATCAATAGTCCGTATGCGTCAAGAGTTCTTATTCACGAACTCAGAGTTCTCGGATATACATTTATTTCCGTTTTGCATAGTCAAAAAATTGGAAGACTTTATGTATATAAGGCAACACAGAAAAAGTTTGAGGGTATAGCTAAAGGACAGGCGGCAAAGAAGCACGGCATTTCCTAGTTCAAGTAAATGTCAGCTAACTAAGTCAGACACGTGGCATGTCACCAGCAAAGAAGAGCACACGTATGACGTAGCGATTGTTCTTGAACCACCACGTCGAACCTCCATGTGGCAAGACTAGCAAAACGACCTCCGTATCAAATCGCAACTCTATATATAGAGCGAGCTCCTCAAGTCTCTTATCATCATCATCATCAAGTTATTTAAAGTTTGTTTGGTTTTTTTTCTGTCGAGTGTTTCGATAAACGCGTGTTTCAAGTAAAGAGCCATGGCGTCTCAACAAGAGAAGAAACAGTTGGACGAGAGGGCGAAGAAGGGAGAGACTGTCGTGCCAGGTGGAACTGGAGGCAAAAGCTTCGAAGCTCAACAGCATCTTGCTGAAGGTATCTCTATTTTTTATTTGGATCTTTTGGTTAGTTATCTTTCAAGTTATATGTATAATTGTGGAATATTAATATATGAAGGAAGGAGCCGAGGGGGGCAAACTCGGAAGGAGCAGTTAGGTACTGAAGGATATCAGGAGATGGGACGCAAAGGTGGTCTTAGCACCGGAGACAAACCTGGTGGGGAAAACGCTGAGGATGAAGGAGTCGAGATAGACGAACCAAAATTAAGAACCAAGACCTAATCCTTGCTTTAAATGGATGTAATATTAACCTGGGTTTAAATCTTTCCATGTAGCTATATTTCGTGTGTTTAGTCTCCTGTCATATGTTGTTGTGTTACTAGATGATGATGACCATGTACATGTCACATGTGTATGTTTCCGTCTACGTAGAATGTTTCCGTTGTTGTTCAACATCGATCCGTGCCACAAGTTGGTATTTTTGCTAGGAAGTTGAAAGATTCTGGACTCCTAACTGTGTATTATTGGAGTTAAGGTGTCGGAAAGTTGAAGTGTAAGTAAATCTTATTCAACAGGATCTGTAGAAGATTATAACTCATCTAGTTACTAAAGAGAAACAAAAATTATCTAAGTTCAAACTTTTAGCCTATATCTGAAGAAGGATAATTCACTCAACCGTTCCGGTTGTTATTTCAAACGTTTAAAAGACAATTATACGATATAATAACATCATTCGTTAAATGGATCCAACCGTGAGTTGAAAGTTTGACGCAGATTACACAGAATTTGGTAACAATCGGGCCGGTTCAGCACTGGTCTTCTCTCTCTCCTCTAAACCGATAATACGCGTTGTTTAGCCAGCAAACCGGTTCTCTCTTATTTGACGAGGGGACAAATCTCTCGTCTCTCCCCGCAGCTTTCAAACGTTTTCAACAGATTTGGTAAGAATTTTATGTACGGACACGTGATTTGGTCGGGAAATTTGAAAATTATCACATTCAATCAGCCAATCAAATCGAAAAAAAAAGAATTTAGTTTTCGTAGATAATATACAGAGAGAGTAACTCATTCCATGTATCGGGCAATCCTGGAAGACACCAATGATAACAATCAGCGAAAGTTCTCGGATCCAATTTCTGCTCCGGAGTTATGATTTTCCCGCTGCTTGAACCGTAAAATGTGGTATGTCCATCTTTTCTATACTCTGACATCGTCGTTATGTTGAGGAAGCTTATCGGAACTTTTGTTGATTTCGTCACGTTCAATGCTATTTCGTAAAGCCTTCGATTTGTTCCAACATCTATTGGTTTTGAAATGTCTAGTATTGGCTCTGTCTCTTTTTCACACTTGCTTCCTCCTTCATTAGCACTCCAATCTGAGCTCCTGTCGCAGTTGAAACTATTACTCTCTGTAAATTTTTGATTTTTAGGGGATTTTTTTATATAATATTTTTGTACCTGACATGAGTTGGTGACATGCTGCTGAAGAAGATTGATGTTCGATTTGAGTCAATGTTTTGTTCTAGCCAGTTTTTCCATGTCTTTAACACTTGTTCGTATACTATATAGATTCCGATTTCACCGTACTCTTTTGAGTCTCCTTCTCTGAAAGATTCTTGTTTTCTTCTTTACAAGCATCAAGGTAGAGAATTTATCAATAGGATTGGCATAACTGAAAGTTTGGAACTTAGTTGAGAGAATCACTTACAGAACTTTAATCTTGGAATGTCTGGTCCACCATATGTATGTGTTGAAAATGAGGTAGTCTGCGTCTTTCCAATTCTCACCGTGTTTTGAGATTGATTTAGGTATGATTATTGGATCTGTCTTCCCATCTCTCTTGTCTGGTGGATCAGCATTTGATTCGACTAAGAAAGGTGCCCAGTAAAATGCTATGGTTGTATTGTACTCCTACACATTCAAAAATAGTAGAGAAGCTAATTAAGATTTGGAGTTCTTTTGCTTCTTCAAGTACTATTACTTTTTGGCTTTAATACCTCTATATTGAAGCTTGAAATTTGTGCTGTGTGTTTTAAGGTCTTTTTGCCGGAGGAAATGATGGATTGGACCATACAAACCATGGACTGCCATTGATTATAATGTATTGAATCACCAATGAACATTAGTTTCTTTCCCCTGAGTTTCTCTAAGAGCAGCTTTCCGTCAAACCTATAACCCAACAATATAAAGTCTTTTGAGTGAAGAAGAGAGTGTAATTCAATTTGCTTATTTTTTTGTTCTCAGAAAATGGAACTGACCTTGGTAAAGAGCAATCTCGAGGTTGCCATCTCCATTTCTGGTACTTAGAGTCTGGCCTCCCGTTTCTCGTACATGCCACCCACTCTGATAGAAACTCACATTCATCTTCTTTGTATAAAGGATGTGTGACGTTATCAAGAACCCATTTTCCAGTGAAAACATCACAGAGATCTAATCGCACCAGATCAGTTTTCTTGGCTTTATCTTCTTTGCGTTGTTGTGGTGTGCTGATGTGTTCTTGTGGGCTATGTGCCTTGAATTCCTGAAACTGGCCAATCCTCAGCTGTTTCTCCTTGTACAGATAGCATCCGAGAAGTAACATGGGAAGAAGAATGGCTGCAAAGTATAGCAGAGAAAGGTAGGCATTCCTTCCTCTGCCATCACTTTGTTTCATCTCGATATCTTCAGCTTCTGGTCATACGAGAAAATGGTTTGACAATTATAAATATGTTGGGTGGTAGTTGGTATATCTTAAAGTTCGTAGCTTCAACTAATTTAACATATTTTATAATCATGGAGCAGATAATACACACCAACTAATCTTGTCATTTATTGTAATTATAATACAATTATATATTGTGTTTCCCTATAAAGTTTGCATTTTTTTAAACATTTGTTTAGCCTTCATTCACAAAACATTATATCCATTCTTGGCTTCATCGTCAAATCTCATTCTATACACATGACAAGAATTTTTTTAAATAAAAGGATGAAGAGAAAATCCAAAAAATGTCTATCTTTGGTTCATGATAAGCGTATAGAGAAACTCATTCCAAGTATCGGGAAGGCCAGGTAAGCACCAGTGGATACAGTCAGCATAAGTAGCTGGATCGTTTTGCTCCTGCTTAGTCAGCAAATGACCTTGCCTGATTGTGTAAACCGAAGTATGTGCATCTTTACGGTACTCAGATAATCTAGTGATGTTGAGGAAACGAATAGGTACTTTGAGAGACTGCGTGACGTTTTCTACCACCGAAAACAGCCTGTAGTCCGTCCCTACGGTGAACGCCATCGACATGTTTAAGATCGGTGTTGTTTCTAATGCACACTGTATACCCTCAGGATTCTCCCAATCCAAACTCCTAAGAATACAAAATACAAAAAAAAAAAAAAAAAATTGATTAAATGTAAGAATATACTAATATTAAAGAGATTAATTAAATAAATGAAAAGGTGAAATTAATTACTTGATGTGTAGAGGAGACATGCTCATGAAGAAAACGGTTGTACTTAAAGGATCAATGTTATGGTCTAACCAATTTCCCAATGTCCTCATCATCCTCTCGTAAACTATTGGCCGTTGGATCTCATCATACTCTGTGTCTCCTTCATCGAACGATCCACGTCTGTTTTCATCACCATAATCTATCAATCCTCAGCCGTTCATTAATTACATGCACAAGCGGGTATTATTACTACTACTTACAGGACTTTGATGGCGAGAGTGTTCATCCACCAGATATAGCTATTGAAGACAAGAAAGTCAACGCCTTTCCAGTTGACTCCATGCTTCTCTATGGACTCTGGCATTATTATACGATCGACTATACTGTGAATTTTCGGATTGTCTGAATTTGATTCCACCAAAAATGGTGCCCAATAGAATTCCACCGTTGCGTTATAGTCCTATGTTTAATTTCCAAGAAAATAAGAAACTATATATACAAAAGGAAAATTGAATGTCATTAGTGATTGTGTCAGTATCTCTCAACTGTTTTACATTACCTGGATTTGAAAAACGGTGAGAGAACCGGTCCGGTTTAAGCTTTTCCTACCGGGAGGAACTACTGATTGAACCAAACAAACCATTGATTCCCATTGATTTCGGTTTAGAGAGTCACCGACAAACATTAGTCTCTTGTTCCTCAGCTTCTCTAGCAACATTTTCGCTTTAAATCTTCAAAAACCAAATCAAAACCAGAAATTACACTTATCAAAAACTGAACCTGATCAAAACCAAAAAAAGAGCAGAGGAGGTTGAAACAAATAGCATTACTTTGGCAAAGAACAGTCTTTGGGTTGCCATCTCCAATTCTGAAACAGAGAATCTTTCCTTCCATTTCTTAAGCAAGTCACTTGCTCCGTCAAGAACTCACACTCTTTCTCTTTGTACAATGGATTCGTCTTGTTGTCAAAAACCCATTCTCCGGTAAAAAGATCGCAGTCTTCCGGCGGCAATTCATCTCTACTGAACGATTCTTGATCTGGGTCAGCGTTCTTGATCGGTTTCGTGTAGGTTGAGAAAGAGAAGTCAGCAATGGATTTGACGTTGTCATTGTACATAAAGATCCCGAAGAGGAAAAGGGAGAAGACGATTACGAAGATTGAGATATTACTCTTCTTTCTTTGCTTCATGATCGCTATAGTTTCAAAAAATGGAACTCTTGTTCTTGAGGTTTGCATGGTCAGAGAAAGAAGAAGAAAGAAGACGGCTTAGTCAACAGTGTTGTAAGTGTCGGTATATGGCTCGGAGAGAGAGAAGAGAAATCGATGGAGAAGAAAGCTTAACAAATAGCCAAACAGGAGAAAAGAAGATAAGGATTATTAAAGATTAACAATAATGCGAAATAGACGTTGGTATGGTATTGGTGGATTGTATGATTTTGATCTTATTTAAGCTTCTAGCTGGACACATCATTTCTCGTGGTATTCTACTTTTTCCCTTCATAATTTTAAACGTTCACAATCATAGATTTAACTAATTGTGGAATTTGGAAAAAAGAAAAAAATTTAGAATAGTTTTGTTTTAAAATTGATAAGTGAAACTTGTCTCAGTCCCCACCTGAAGAATTGATGTAGATTGTAATTTGTAAATATTAATGACTTTTCCCTCATCAAATTTAGAAGAATTCTTTCCTAGCTCTAAATAGAGTATTGAAAAATTAAATAGTTAGAAAGAGATGGTAACTATATTTAATTAAGTATATCTCTTTTGAACATCAGTTAGACTTAGTGCTGTCAAACATGTGTAATTTCTCATAAGTTTATGATGCAACTTAAATATTTAAAATAATATGGTGCATTGGTGCTACCAATTTGAATCTCAAATTCATGCCTAGTTTATATTCTGGCAACCACGATAATAGGTGAGTTGCATTAATACACATCGATAACACCAAAACTGAAAGATTTATGCGACATTGTCTCATGGTATGGATTTTTGACTGTGGTTAAAAAAAAGACCACATGTTACATGCTCTTCTTAACTTTACTAAAACGATGCTACTCTACCGTTTTTTTTTCCTGGATAAAACCAGTTATGAGTTTTTAGTACTTCCATGATAAATTGTAAGCAAATGTTGTTTTTGGTGTTTTTTTCTTTTGTAACCAATTGTTCTAAAATATTTTTTGTAGAAATTTGTTTTGATTCTGGATACTTGCATCAGTGCATGTGAGGGGGAAAAAACAAATTAAAAGCTCCCCTGTTGCTTTGGCATCCCAAATCTCTTGTAGGTTTAAAACTTTAAATTGTCTAAAGCACTTGAATGAAATTTCCATTCTTCTCTAATCTAAAAATATTACCAGTGAGTTCATTAATATATCACAACCATTACCAAAGCAAATAAGATTTAAGATCCTTCAAAGGACATTTGAACTCGTGCATCAATTATTTGATTTTAATCATTACATAGTGTCACAAAGGACAAGAGAATGACAAGAAGAAGAAAAGAAAAAAAAAACAAGAGAAGATAAAAACACATATACTAGCACCAAACTATGGGTCAAACACAAATCAAAGAATTACTGCAAGATTTGTTAGATTCTGTGTATTAAGGCCCAGAAGAAAAGCAATAAAATCTCATCTTTCTTGCTGCTTCTTACTTATGCCACAATCTGCTGCTCATGGTCTATGTACATTTGCTCTGCCCACGACGGCAACTTAAACTTGTCCCTATCTGCTGCACCATTCAGTGTGTTCCCAACCCTCTCATTCAACCCGAAGGTTCTCTCTGGTGCACTCTCTTTCACGAGTGAGTTCACCCATGACACATCAGGCTCGTCACTATAGTCTCTCACTGGACGTGACACATTGTTGTTCCCGTGAATGCCGAAGGAGGCGCTTCTCCTCAGCTTGTTCAGCTCTTCTCTTTGCATTCCCCACTCAAGCTTCCCACTCGGTGATCCCCAATCCGAGACATTTGAAGAAGTTACAGGAGCTGGTTTGAAACTCAAACTGCGTTTCGCAAACGCTGAGGTTCTTGCATTCATAACCGCAGCTGCCATGGCTGCTGAAGATTCGAATCCGTGAGGAGGAGGCTGCCTCACTGGAGAAGACGGATAGTGGTTCATCTGAGAATGCCTACTTGGAGACTGAAGTTGCATCACAGAAGATGAATCATAAGATCCAAAAGTCTCTTCAAGGTTGGATGGCTTAACATCACCAAGTCTGCCATTATCATAACCGCGAAGCCTAAGTTCCATTTCGATATCCATATCTCTAGCACTCAAAGTCGACTTCAATCTGCTACCATTAAGCTGCAAAGGTGGCGGTGTAAGGCTATTAACTCTGTTCTGCCATAACCCACCATTTCTTGGAGACAAAGGAACACCATGACTAGCCATAGGAGAGTTCATTGGCGAAGATCCCAATGTCAAAGGAGACATACCAGACATCTCAGGAGATTGATTAGACGACCTCGGTGAAACCATTGCAGAGCCAGTGGAAGCATTAACCGGCCTTAGCTCATCCCTTCTATGAGCAAAGAAACAGACTCTCCTTGCACAACCCGTCTCATCTTTACAAAGCCGAGTCCTATACTGCGCTGGGTGAAGCCAAGACTCGAAGACACCATGAGCATACTCGCAAGAATCTCCTTTAGGACAAGACCCTTTACGAAACTCAGGACAAGGGACACAAGTGTAAGGATACTTCCTCGGATCTCTCCTCCTAGCATTCTCACCAGGATGAACAAATGGACACTCAGTCCAATCATGAGAATAAGCCCTAGAACATGGCTTAACCTTAAAGCTAAACATCCTAAACTCATCTGTTCCATAAACACCTTCATTAATATCAGGAAGTGATACATCAGCTGGATACTTAGTCACAATACTACTCTTCATTTCCTCCTCTTCTTCCAACAAATTAGCCGAACCATGATTCCCAGTTAACAGAACCTCAACCGCCTTTCTACTCTGGTTAGGAACAAACCGGAAAGCTTTAACTAACAGATCAACCGGTTTTTTACCATTAGCGTCAACACAATTAGGTGAAGCAGAAGCATCAAGCAAGATCTTGATGATCTCAACGATAGAGACAGAACAGCCAGAAACTGCACAGTGAAGAGCAGTGACTTTCTCGTCACTACAAACTCTGTTCACATCGGATTTGCCAGAGGCAATTATGTAATTTAACACTTCGATGCTTCCATACATAGCAGCAACCATAAGAGGTGTTCTTTCTTCAAAACCCATCTTCTTTGACCCGACCCGTCTGCAATACCAAAACCCTGGCTCATCGATTTGTATAGGTTTCTCTTCGATCTCTCTTATGAACGATGAAAGATCGTCGCAGGCAGCGAGTTCGAGCAGACACGTGGATGCAACTTCTTCTGATCTCTGCTTCATGAAGTCGACATCTGTTAAGGTTTTAGAAGAGCAAAGGTTGATCTTTGTGCCATACATCTCTTCCTGTGGATTCATAAGTGAATTAACGTAAGAAGGAGAAAGAAACAAGAGTTGAGTTTGACACCAAGTTTCAATCTTTTTCATTTCTAAGATTTCTTACACCTGAATTTATGCCACAATTTAAGAAAAAATAATGAATACAACTGATTCAAAGCAAACGACCGTTTCTATTCAACTGATAGAATTAAAAAGAGAGAGTCAAAATCAAGTTATTAAATTTAAAACCATAAAGATTGAAGATTATAGCCTTAAGAGTTAAGACTAACGAAACCCAAAATCCTTAAAGATGAAATAATCTGTCTAGAAATAGGAAAAAAAAACAGTCTAAAGAATAGAAAACATACCTAGAAAGAAGATAACTTTGAGGTTTAGAGAAGAAAAGATTGAAACTTTGGGATTATGAGAAGAAGTAGAGAAGTGGATGAGTTTGTGAAGAAGGATCAAATGAGAAATGAAAGGCTGCTTTTAAAAGGAACTTGGTTGCGAAGAAGGAGAGAGGAAGGTGTGCTCTTTCTTTCGTCTACCTTTCTCGGTCTTCTCTTTTTTTTTTTTTTTTTTTTTTTCTTTTCTCTCTCTTTGATATGAAATTTCCATTTGTTTTTTTTTCTCTTCCTCTTAGACATGGTTTAGGTCAAAAGTCAAAACTGGGACACTTTTAAAAGGCAAGAACGTCGCTGTTTTGCTGACTCTTATACTCAATTTTTTAGTATTTTTTGTCTTTTATAATATACTCCTATCTTATTGATTTTTTCAAAATGTCTTTTAAACATGGTCAAAAGCTATTTCCTTTAAGGGGAAATAAACCATGCCCATTCGATTAGTAAAAAGAAAAATTCGAATTGATTGTTTCTAGATTATAGCTTGTGTGTGGTTAAGTTTCTAGATACAAGGCTAATTAATGTATTCATTTGGTTTTTACAACCGAAACTATTGTTGGGTTTGTATATTTTTTGATTATTTAACCAACAAAAAAAAATTGGTTTAATTATACAAAGAAGAAGAACATCAAAGGGAAATTAACTTTCCCATCCGGTTCAATTCAGGAGATCCTATTATATTCAAACCCACAGTAGAAACTAACCCAAATTTTAATGGTTGTTGTTACTATTCATTGATTTAATTCTCCATTTGTATGTGTTATCAAATTATCTGCATGTGTTTAGCTGATTACTTAACAAAGAAAAAAAAGAAAGTCTTATAATTATATAATATATGGACAAGATGGTTCAAATTTCAATAGACATTAAATTTTAATATCTGACGAGATCTACCGGTGTTTATAATTTCTACTGCATGGTGCTTTCATGTAAATGCATGGGTATGCGTATCTGTGTCCAAAAAATGTATGGGCAAATTATCCTGAGATGTTAAGAAATATATTTGTGTTTTCCCAAGAGACCCTAAGATATTAAAAACTGTTTGCAATTTTTGTATATTAAAATAGGATAAAGAAAAGAAAAAAGAGACCAAAACATATGTGGTTGATAATGGTAAATGGAGTTGGGGATGTGTAAAGGACCCACCATTCGATCGTTGCGACCGACTTAGTAGGTAACCCTTCTATTCTACACGCGAGTGAGTATTACACGCGATTTCATTAGCACGTGAGCTATTGGGAAGTATATTTTAATATCACTATAACTCCAAGGGACAATCTTAAATATATTTTCATGATCTATTTTTTTTAAAAATAGTACATGTTTTAAATATTTTATTGTATACATACATATACATCCATACTTTAGATACGATGGTAAACAAACAATAAATAGAGATCAAGGTTTATCTCAAATGGCTCTTATAGATAATGGCTGCAATTCATTTATATTGAGATGTTACCAGCAATCAAACTTTGGTCTTGTAGGTAGGTGTAAATTGTAATGGAGTGATTAGGGTAAAGAGAGTTAGGAACACGCGCAAGGTAAGCGAGTGAAGGGAGAAAGCAAGAGAGAAAGTAAAGCACGCCTTTCTCCTCTATGGTGTGTTTGGGTGGGCGACAGAGAATGTCTTCACTTGGCCGCCCTCTTCAATTTTTTTCCATTTCCTTAATTGTTTACTAGTATTAATTATTAAACAAAACCTTGAACTTTTTTCTTACAAAAAATAATAATAAATAGTCTCTTATCTTTTCTCTCTTTTAATTTTAATTAATTTAATTTTAGTCACACAAACCATAATGGATTAGTCCGTTCGATTTAATCATTTGACTTACTCCTCGTTATGCTTTACTTTTCTATGATTATATTCTCTGTTTGACGACTGGTACGATCAGTCTAATCTATTCTGCATACTAAGTTATACTATTCCACAAAAACAATAAAACCCAATAGAAAGAAAATAAACTACGCTCCCGTGACAATGTGAAGAACAGTTAGGTCTCTCAAATTATCAATACAATTTAAGAAAATGTAGTTGTCACCATTTATAGTCTTTTTTCTTAAAAACTAAAAAATTATGTTTAAACTAATTAGTAAGCACCCATCATAACTCATAATTACTTTAACATACGCTGGAAATTTCCAACCATTATTATCGATTAGCTGTGAATTCTAACTAATTGGGTAGCTTCTATTTATCTAAAACTTACGTGCACCATTTTCTTTCCAGGAAGGTATCATCATGTTGTTGAGCAAGTTTGGTCATATAAATGCTGATAAGGTTTGAAGAGAAACTCGGGACTGAAGACTAAAGACTAAGCTAAGCATATCTCAGGTCAAATTCGGTTCTTCATTTATATGGTCAACTTATTATTATAATAAAGTTATTATATTGTTATAACTTTGTGTTTTGCCTTCAAAATACTTCCCAAAACTCGTCAGGAAACTACATAAGATTGTGGACCGATCCACCAGTGATGTTCAACAGTTTTCTTATGACATTAATAATTTAATATTGGAACTCGGAAGACTCCTCCTGAGTTATTCACCCCTATCATAGACCAAATAAAGAAATATCAAAATTCTGTGCTATTCATAATATGTAAAAACCTTCGTAATTGCCGAAGACAAAAAAAAAGAGAGGAAATAAATTGGGATAATAAGAAGGATTATTCATAAGAAGGATTCAATCCAATTCTTTAAGTGGGATAATAATGTGGGCTATAACCCCGGAGCAAAACGCCTTTGTATTTAGAACTAGTCAAATGAAAAAGATTATTACACTTAGACATCAAATAAAGCAAACTAATAAGCGATATTTGGTATATTGAAATGGTTTTTTCATGATTTTCGGAAATAACTAAGTGTTTGATGCCTATTCCGATGATGATTTGTGTTAACAAGTTGGACTCCTATTCCAATGAAGATTTGTGTTAATAAGAGAGGGATAAACGAAATTTGAAGACGCAAATCACGAACAAGAGATTTTGCAAGATGCAACAATTATGAAGTTTTGAACTTAAAAGCGACTAAAGTCTTAATAGCTTCTAAGTTCATATAACTAATTCGTTATTTCCTAATTCTTATTTTTCTACCAATATCTGATCATTAGTAAAAACCTCTGAATCTGATACCTTTGATCATGTGCTTTTATTTATTTTTTAACAAATGGAATCACTTTTGTCCAATTAGTAATATACACACCAATTTTTTGGAGTATCGAGTCTGTTTTGCTTTGAGGTTTATTTGCTTATATTGAGTCTTGCCTAGTCAATGCTTCATTAATGAAGGCTGAGGGATTCTGGTGCAAATTTGCTTTTCACACCAATATATATAACTATGTGAGAAACCAATGAGGTTTAAAAAAACGCTATGATTGGAAATATATAAGGAAATAACTTATAATTTACAGAAACTTGTACACATATAAACAAGGAGAACGAGCCACTCACAACTACATGATATATCATCACACATTATAATAGTATGGCAACACAAAAGGACAATAATACCTGTTACGAACTCTACCTTATATGATACACTTTTCCAAATAAAGCTCTCTTTTAACCTACATAGATTTTACAAGGAACATGTCCATTTCATCCTCACGAAAAATGTCAAGATCTCGACCAACCAGCTTGACAGCACAAATAGTAGTGATTTCATACCTTTCTTTAACTTTCAAGAACACTCGGGCCATTACTTTCTCCACCAACTCTTTGAAGGTATCTTTTCTACTGTCTGCGAAATAAACAGCCGCTAATAGTCGTTCTATGATCTTTGGGTCTATCTCCAGCACGCAATCAGGTCTCACGCACTTGTCGAACATTTCTTTTACGCTATTTTTGATTCGTTCAGCTAGTACTTCAAATTTGAAAGGCTTGAAAGGAACTTCAATGAGACGTTCGTTATTCTTCAAGTTCGTTAACCAAACGCTTGTGTTCTGTTTGCATAGATTTGTTTCCTCGGTTTCGGTTTCTTGAGCCGGAAGGTTCAGATCAAGAACTCCATTAGTTGTTCTGTTCAACCGTTTACCAGTCTCCACAGTCTCTTTCTTCTCCTGAATTTTTCCTAAACCCGTTAACTTCCGCTTATTCACTGAGCTCGGGCCGGAAAGCAGTCTAACATTTGGTAACCTGGATACAGTTTCAATCCATATTTCAACTTGCCTGCCTTTGGCTCTCAATAGTTTCTCTTCAGAATAAGTGGTGGTTGTTCCAGAATCTTCTGGTGAACTTGAAGTCATAACAAACATGGTGTTTCCAATACCGACTTCTCTCCCGTGAGAATCCATAAACTTCCCTGTTTCAATAGCCTTTGACAAACTCATCTGCAGCTTCTCATCCGCTTTTTCAATGTTCTCAAGAAAAACTACACAGAAGGGATTCCTACACAACACCTCAAAGATATGATCCACCATCGTCTTTCCTCTCGATCGCATCGGATCATCACAACCGCCCATTCCATTTTCCGCGGCACCAAGATCAACGGCCATAAATCTGTGTTCACTTTGATACACAATCTCAGCAAGCACAAGGGACATTCTCCTCTTACCTACGGTATCAGGCCCAACCAAATTGAGCCAAACATCTCTTCGAGTGCTGTTCTTAGGCGGTTGTGACAATGCGCAGCTGATAAGTCCAGCAGCCTCATCTTGCCCTAAAACTCTGTCGGTTAATCTTCTGTAAATAATCTTGAAGCTCTGTGCGTTGAGGTCCCTTGGATTATCCAAGAAAGAGGAGGACACAGATTGTTGCTGATTATAATCTTTGTTATCCAAATGCTTCTTGAGACTAGATCCTGTGGTGACAGAACATGTCCTCAGATTCAAATCAGTCGTTACCGATTTAGCTGAACCGGTCGATGCAGAAGCGCTGCTCGTGGACTTACTTCCACAAACTGATTCCAACCCGTCTTTGGTCTGCACTGAGGGGATGTAAATACACGTTGACATTAACATAACACAGTGAAAACTTGTAGTCCAAGAAACTTACTTTCGCTGAGTATGAAAGAATTACACAAATTAGGAGACGAAATAGTATACCGACCTTGGCATCAAACTTTTGGTTTAAATCGATTCTTGTGGTCATCTGTAGCCAAGGTGGCAAGGTAGATTGGGTCTGATCGGATACTGAAGAAATCGGTCTGGTGATTTCCTTGTTGAAGCCGGAGAAGGGTAGTTTCAGGTCAGGGGTGGAGAAGAATCCACCAAATGGAACAAATGATCCCATCAAACTGAATTCAATTACAACATCATGTAAGAAAATGGTATAAAGGAAAAAGGAAAAAAAATAAAAAAATACACTCATAAAGTTTAGTGCAAGAGAGGAATTTAGAAGTCAAATTGTACATCAATGCTCTGTTTCTACATTGAAATGACACTGTTTTTTTTGTATTGCATTTGTATTTAAATGTTAAACCATTGTGTTTGTCATGAAAAATAAAATGATTTTTAGCGTTTTTATCAAATAGCATGTAGAAATTGTAAATGCAATCGTCAAAACGCAAGAAAAAAGCCAAGTATTTTGATTGTTTTCTTCTTAAAAAATATTATGTAAGTTGTAAACAGTAAACACAAGAAACGAACACATATATTTAAAAACATACTTTTCTAACAGTAAGTTTAAAACAATAAGATCGTTGATCCGAACAAGAAAGATAAAAAATAAAATCTGAAATTGGTTTTCTTTATAGTCAACTCAAAACACAAAAACTCATTGTTATTAAACAATAAGAAAATAAATTAGTATAAAATATTCAACAAGAAGTTATTACTAGGTCCTAAAGCAGATTAAACTGTGTTTGGATGTGACAGGTGATGTTTTTGAATTTTATTAATGTTGTTTTAGTAGAAGACAATACTTGCTAAAAATGATTAAACATCCAGGCTGGGGCGGAGCTACACAGATGTCAAGAACGTAAGTTGACACCCATAGATTTTTTAAATTTAGTGTATTTTAGAAAATTTTCGCCATAATATTATATTAATTTCAGTTAAATTCATATATTGACCTCCTGTAAAATCAAAAATTTTAAATTTGACCCCTTCAAAAATAATTTCAACCTCCACCACTTATTCCAGCTGTTAGAGTTTACAATACGGCCAGACAAACAATTAGAACTCCAATCACTTATCTAGTTACTTATTAAACAAGCGATAGATCTTAAACCTCTAACTTCAATTCCCGATCACTTACAAAATTCATAAACTTAAGTTTTTTTTTTTTGAAGTATCATTCATTTACTTAATTTATATTATAAAAGTTGTATATAGTTTAAATGTGGTAGGCCAAAAGTGTAGATTTAGGACTTTTAAACATGTACGGATCTACCTACGCATGTAGATTTAACGCGCGAATTCCAAATCGTGATACAAAAACTCTTCGTAAGAACGCGTTTGGTGGAATAAAAAAAAAAGCGATCAAAACGCGACGAGAGAGATGAGTAATAATAACCTGGATTTGTGGTGAGGCAAATAAGGCCTGAGAGTGGTGATGTTGAGTAGCTGTAAATCCCAATCTTTCTCCACATTTGGAAACTTCATCACCATCTTCTCATAAACGTCGTTGCTCACCGTTGCTCCGATCAACCACACTCTTCTCCCGTATCTCCGCAACAGCTCCGAAACTTGACTCACGATGTAATCAACCGCCGGTTCGTTTCCATCGCAGTCGGTGAAAACCTTCAGATCTCCGTAGTTCAAGACTAATCCAGGTCCTGAACTTTGCTCCGCTAGCTTCCCTAGATCGTGAAATCTCGTATGGGTGTAAGTTTTATCGAATTTGACAGTTACTTGATCGGAGATTTCTGAGGCGATGTTAACGGCGGTTAAACCGTGGAGAATCCCGTCGGTTCGGTTATTTTCCAGCGAATTTAAGAAACCGGTTAGTGCATCGTAAGCCGATACACCTACAAGCAGAGGATTTCTATTTTTCTCCCTCATGAAAACCGCGCTTATCCTCTGGTGATGATCTGAATCGTCAACGAGATTCCGGTTTGGTAAACTGAAACCCCATCGAACCGGACTCGGTTCGGGATTCCCGGTTACGTTACAGAGAAACAGAGGCTGTTGAGATGAATATCGGAGAAGATGAGGAATAGGTCGGATAATCGAAAGCTTTAATTCGGAGCTCCGAAAACCCGCTTCACCAAAAACCCGACTGACAACTGGATCATCCAGGATCGAAAGAATCAACTGACGAAGCTCCACTTTCACGCAAGAGAGTGAATTTGAATTCTGTGACATCTCTTGATAGATCCTAAAATTCTCGGGGAGGCGACGTTGGTGAGCTTGAGATCTTTTGATAGCGGCCATGAGAGAGTTTGAGACAGGTGGATCATCGGATCCGGGTTGTTGACCCGATTGGATCCGGTCTAAAGAGACGCTAAGGCAAAGATCTAGAGCTTTGAATTGGAGACGAGGAGAGTAAGCAGAGTTTGGAACACGAGCACAAGCGTCGCGTAAAACGGAGGTTGGAAGAGAGAGTAAAGCTGAGATGGCGTGAAGCGACGTCGTTTGTGAGTGTCCTCGTCGACGTGCCACATTCACCGCTTCTTCTAACGCGTTGGCTGCTTCCGCCGTTAAGCATTGCTTCGCTACATTCACCGCCGTTGGCATCGCCGGCGACCATAAATAAATACACGAAAATCAAAAGTTTTAAAAATAAAATAAAAATTATTTAAATGAGAAAAAGCTTAAAGAAATTGAGTCTCAGGTAAACTATTTTACTATTTTTGGGTTGTTGTAATAAGAAAATGTAACGGGAAATTAATTTATTTATCGAAGAAGAAGAAGAAGAAGAAGAGGATACACATACATACACTGTTGTTAGTTGAGTGGACACAAAGGTGGGACCCAGACACGAGGGGGCAGGGAAAGTGAGAGTTTGGAATCGAACAGAAACAGGTGGGTGACTGACTGGTGGTGTATACTCAGATTCTTGTTGCTTGTCTTTAGATCATTCTGAACTTGCCGTGTACAAGTCAAATTATTTTCCAATATCATTCTTTTTTTTTCTAAATTCGTTTACAGAATTTTAACCACGTATTAAATATCTCCAAAATACTATTATGATAAATATCTCTTTTGTTACATATACTCGCAACTCTACGATGTGACTATTTTTTGATAATTGGTAGCATTATGAATTCAACAGTTTCAACTTTTTGGACTCAAGGGCTCTCGTATTCGACGATATCACTCTCCTTTAAGCGATTAAGTGTTTGGTCTGGTTGATATTCCAAATATTTGGTAAGACTTTGCAATAGAACTCGATGATTTCCGAATTTTGCAACAATCGGTTAGTTTTTTTTCCCCAGTTATCATAATACAGAGGAAATTGAGATTCTGGGTAGTTTTTATTAAGTTTCCTTTTTGGGTATTTTTAAGTTTTTAGTTGAAAAATAGATAATTTTAGGGTAGTTTTAAGAAAAAAAAACCTCATATGTTTTTTCTTAAAATTATCCTAAAACTACACACTTTCCAAATGAAGATGTAAAAGTACCCCAAAAACTTAAAAATTACTCATTTTCAAAAAAACACTATATACTATATCAATATGTATGGATTGTCCTTACTTCACTCATCGGTTATTTTCCATAAAGAATGGTTGACCCATTTGGAGTTTTTAATATATGGCGTTTGACCTCAAAAAGACATATATGTGTCAAAATTACTAACTTAACAATGACACTAAACTATGTGTTTCAGTGCTTTAATAAGTATATTATTCAAAAATACATTAAAGAATATTAAATTATTATTGCCAAACCCAGTACATTATTCAACCAACGTAGTCCACGGAGTTCATCCTAGGCTCCTAGCTAGCTAGTCCTTAGGAAATTAAATAAAGTGTTTCTAACCGTAGAACCCAAGAGATTACTATGTAATCATCTTCAGTACTTGACATATCTCGGATAATTATTATCTCGATTTAGTATAAAGCTGAGCTCATTACAAAAGTAGTCAGAGACGGTACTACCGCCCTAGAATAATGGAACGTCTAGCTCGACCATAACTTTTGTGAGGTCATTTTATTATATAGTAATGCAAATAAAAAAATTATATATACACAATATATATATATATATATACAAATGATATACTCTGAAAAAGGAATCCAATAACATTTATTAACGAAAGATATAGGAAGATCAGTGTCGGTCATGTTGGAGCAAAATAAAAACAATGGGACATACGACTTTATGAAATTAATAAAAAGAAAGTGACACGAACGATAACAATACAAGAAAAAAAGAAAAAAAAAAGAAAAGAAGGGTCGCTTTGCATCGTAAAGTTTGAAAGAGACAAATGAGAAGAAGGAACCCTATTTTTCACCACATACTTAAAGTCTTAACCTTTTATCACTTTCGCTATCCCTTTCTTTTCTTTTTCATATCTAAGATATATGTTTCTCCTTTTCCATTCTCCACAATATTTTAGAGATTCAAAATATTTGCAAATCCATAATTCCATATGCATCATCTTCATTCTCCACAATATTTTAGAGATTAAAAAATATTTGCAAATCCATAATTCCATATGCATCATCTTCATTCTCTGTATGCTATCACTAATTACCATAATATTTGCGTGAGCATGTTTATCGAAAAAAGGTTCTGCAAGAGTTTCTAAAATGCATTATTTTATTTTATTTTGGTTAAAAGATATAAAATATTTAACAAAAAAAAAAGAAGATATAAAAGTATTTAATTTTTGAAGCACACCTTTGAATAAACTAAGTAAATGGACCAAAACCTCGGACTAAATAGCCAGTATGTATTGTTGTGTAGTTAGTTATAAACAATTTTTTACTACCTGAACACATCCAAATACCATACTTTTCAAGAGTTTCGCAATGATATTTATGTGTAACAAAACTTTATACACTATAAAAATTTAAGGGTGGTATAACTTTACCACTTAAGTGTGGCCAAGGCTTTCTTGTCTATTCCAGGTAGTAGTCTCTTTATATCAAAGGGCTCCTCTGTTTTTGTTTTCTTTTTTCTTGTGAACAAGTTCGGATTCAATAAAATCTTAACAAAAAAATTACATGATTCACACAAGGACCAATAAAAGCGTGGCCTTCGCGAACCCACATAGATGTGGATTGGCTAGGTGTCACTTTCTCACTAGCTTAAGCCACTGCAGCTAAAATTTCGACAACTTCGATCTGGCACTTAACAAGAATAGATATTGATCCATCAGTTTGACCCAATAAAAGAGAAAGATATAATGCATATAGAAGCTGAACGATAATTTTTTGAATGAGGGATAAAAATATACGTACTTTGCATTTTATCCCTTAGGAGGAAGATATATCAGTTTGACCCAAAAAAAAGGAGAAAGATATAATACTCTGAGATGTGATTATCATTCCAATTTTTGCCTTAGGGTTCAGCTAACATTACTATAAATAAAATTTTAAATGATATTTTCTCCTTAACAAACATTTCCGTTTTTGCAGTTTTTTTGTTTGTTTTCTTCTAAGTGGAACTACGCTAATCCAGATTATATTGGACCGCGATTTATATTTAATTGGTATGTCGTATGTACTAGTGCTGAGATACAACCAACATTTTAGAAGATGATCGAATCGCTTTTTGATGTTTTTATTTTTCATTAGTTTACGGTATACACTTGGTTAGTTTTTTAATTGTCCACTTGATCTAAGGTTAAGCAGATTTTAGCAAAATATCCTCAAATATATTATCTAATAAGTTACTGAGTTAAGAAAAGTATATGTAATAGTCTGTAGTAGAATGTTAAGCTTTAACCAAAAAATAAAAATAAGTAGATTATTAAGCTTTAACCAAAAATAAAAATAAATAGATGTTAAGAGGTAACACCAAATTTTCAAATATATGTTCTCAACAGTCTATAAATTTTTGAGGTAAAATCATAAATAAAATTCATACCTGGCCAATCCATTCATATTTGATGCAATATCATCATAGTGTATACAATTACTATCTAAAGTAAAACAACTATTCTTTTTCACAAAAAACTAATCTTTTTCACAATCATAGAAACTCATATAAGACAGCTTTTTACAAACCAATGAATGTGTCACATGAGAGATAGTTTTTTCAATAAAAGTGAAGGTTTCTTCTTTAGGGAACCAATATCCTCGTTGACGTTTTCGGAGCATGTATACACCAAGAAGAATATGACACTGATTTAAAGGAAAAAATCATTTTTTGATCAAATTAAATTAAAAATGGCGACCACAGATTCAAGTTTTTGCTTTAGATTTGAGTGAATTGGTTTTGATGAAGCAATCCCGGAAGAAGAATACATAAATATATATATATATTTAATTTAGCATGTAATGTTCATAATCATAATAAAACACATTTTCTGAAAATTTTATGGTCCTTATTGGATGATAATTAATTAAACACACATGTACTCGTATAATCAATCATAAAGTGTGTTGAAGCTAGCCAAAAAAGAAATAAATAGAGAAAGAAAAAAACAAAACTATCATCATTCCTTTGGCTCTAGATTTACGACTAAGAGTTAGAGTTGACTATTAGTCAACTTATGTCGTCGAATCTGTTTTAGAGTCCAGATGTTTAGGTTCGAACGTATCTCAACGAGATCATTGTTGAGCCGACAATGAAAGGCTAGCATATATAGCTAATCGAATAACAAAGGGTGAATGATGATTTTTTTTATCTATATGAAAGTGTATTGGAAGAAATATAAATAAATAAAGAGTATGAACAGATGGACTTAATTTGCCAATGGATGTTGATTCAACAATTCCGTTAAATGTATTCCATCTTCAAATCTGTCGTTTTCTAATGGGTGTCGCATTGGTGGCCTTTAATTTTTTTATCCATCTTTAGTTAGTACATCGTATATTAATTGACACAATTTTTTTTTGTGAATGTTTATCACATCAGACTTTTGATATGTATTTATTTCCATGAAACCATGAGGCATATCTTAGTAGTTTATGATATTTTTATTGCGGCTTTCTTATCCAAGTTCAAATCCGTATAATACATGTTATCAACAACAACAAATCACATGATAAAACTATCGTAATGAGTTAATGTCCTGGCCCAAATTGTAGTGATATACTTGGAATTCCAGATGAGTTAAGGCCACCATGTGAATGGTATTGTTAGTAATTCATCTAAAATTTGGTTGATAATCAAACGTTCAATTGAGAACCAATAATACTATTGCAGTCCGTCGACAAAATTATTGCTACGTACACCTATAAAAAACAAAACAAAAAGATAAAAATGAAATGAAAAAGATAGAGCGAAGAAAGAATGACATTTTGAAAAGTTGAGATTTGAAGGGTCGGTCAATCCATTGAGGAGGGTGGGGGACAATGTGAGATAATATTAGAATATAGAAATGATGAAGTTGCCATTATTCATGTAAGTTGTATTTTTCTGTTGAAATTAGAGAATATAATAGAGATATTAGAATTTTTGTGGGTCTTTAGTGTCATGTTTACAAAACTAATCACCAAAAAAGATTTGGAAAAATTATGAATCAAATATCAAGGGGCAAACTATGTTTGTTCCTTGTCTAAAGTATAACGATGGGACTTCCCTCTTCTTTTGCTTTTCAATATTTTGATTCAAAGTTCTTTTCTGCACAAATAAATTGTGATGTTTGTTTTTCTTTGGCGGCTTGACGTTATTGTTATCATAAAAAAAAAAGTTGAAGCAAAACATCTAATACAAGGTTATTCTCCCTTTCAACGGTTAGGAAAACGAGTAGTAGTATTCTAAACATGATGAAAGTTTATGTTGTTGTCTGGTAGAAAAAAAGGAATAGTAGGTGGAAACCAACAAAACATTAATAGAGTTGAATAAACTTTACTTATGATAATCATAAAAACACTTTCTTTGTTTAAAAAAAAAAACAGTATAGATGATTTAATATTTTTTTTTGCAGAAGCATGTAAAATTGTATATTAGTTATCACAAATATCTAAAGTCGGCGATACATAAATGCAATAGAGTCATAGATTCAAACACTATGTCTAACCAATTTTGCTACCAAGGTATACCATATTTAGAACATATTAATTATACATAGCAATTTTTTTGGACAAACAATAGAAGTCAAATCATGTAAACAATTGGAATTTTTTATCGTCCATAATGAAAATAAGAGCGGTCTACTACTCAACTGGGTGGTAGAGGATAGGTAGTTGCATTTAGTTATATTGGTTTAATTTGATAAGAGAGAGAGACGGAGACAAGACACCAATAACAAAGGCCAAACCCACTACGAGCAGAATCAAGACTGTTAATACACAATCACGGGGACCCTATAATCACGAGCCCTAAAGAACAAATCACGAGCTCCACTAAGCATCTTTACTTTTCCCATTTCTGGTACACTTATGTTCTCTCTCTTTTTCTTATTTGCCTTTTCATATATGGTAAACTGTGACCCTAAGATATGTAACATCTATACCCAATGGAACCATGTGCATCACTCAACATCAGTTTAACATTTTGGCATAAATAGTCGTATTTAATTGTACACTTCAGTTTCATCATACCACATATCTTGAGACATATCATGTTGATTGACAATAGTTGAATAACACTAAAATCGTAGAGTTAAAAGAAACAAAAAAAATTCTAGAAATAAAATGAAACTTTTGAATAAAAATTGAAGAGTAATGTGCACTGAAATTAATTTTCACCAACCTACAACATAGGTATAGTAAATGTACATTACTTTTGGCCTTTTATATTGAGAATGGTGACATATGATATTACAAAAAGTGACGCAAATGGTTACAAAATATCATTTCACTATCGCATATTGGAGGTCTATATACACTGTCACATGGAATCATCATAAAACTCTTTTCTTTTTCTTGTCAACTTGCTTGTATTGATTAACCATGAAAAGTGTGACGTCTTCCGTAAATAAAACAAAAATTAACAGCGATGATATTCAAAATCAGAGCTAACTAGGATCAGTTTCGAGAGGAGGTCGGAAGATCTTTTATTTCACTTTTTGAAAAGCAAAACCTTTGACCAAAAAACAAATCATATCGTGGATGGGTTTATTTTCTGTGTGACACGTAAAATAGTTTGTTCCATGAGTGGGAGTCCCATAGTGACTTGATAAAGACTACATCACTTGAATTTATGTATTATTATGGATTTCTGATGACAAAATAAAAAGATTAAGACAAAACTTATGGAAAATGACTGTATTTGGTGGTTTTATTCCCGTTCTTTCTTTTCTCAAACAGTCCATCTTGGTCAGACCTACATATGTATATTAATTTGTAGTCTAGTGGTTTGATTCTAGAACATATGATTACTGTGGAATTCATATGAAAGTAAATCTGAGGATTTTCCTACTCCGATGATCATACATATAACTACTTCACCCATTTCAGCCATCTTCAAAATAGTATCTCTTTGTCTCATCATCATTCCCCACAAGTCTTTCATCCTTTTTAGTGAGCCATTTGCCATTTTACCAGAGTTCTTCGGAAGCTGCCCCTTCTCACCCAAATGACTGGTTCAAACCAAGTTAATTCCAGTCCGTCACCTTATATGGGCTTTGCAACCCACTTTTAAGACTTTTGGGCTTGTGTAAAACTCTTATTTCTACATGCTTAGTCACCTAATATAAGCCCATTAGTAGTTTAGTCACCAAAGCAAACGTTTTTTCTTTTTTTTTGGGGATAAAAGCCATATCAAAAGTTGTAAAAAAGAGAAACATTTAAATCAATATGCAAAAAACAAAATTCAGCAAAGAAAAAAAATACTTTGACAATTTCATATGCCCGACTATTCTAATAACGTGAAATGTGGCTAAAGAAAAGTTGGTTGATATCCTTGTAAAGTTTGATCAAATGTCGATTTCTGTATTGAAGTTGTAAGTGTGACAATGCTTGTCAAACAGTTTATGTGGAATGAAAATGGAAAACATTCAAAAAATATTTGTACATCCAAATGAACTATCATTATACAATGTGAAGGAGAATAGGTAGAATAAAGTTATTCAGTATCAAACTAATATTTATTTATTTTGACTAAAGAATTTTTGAATTAAGAGAATCGTGAAAATGAAAATTATACAGATGCTCTATGATCATATTTCATGTGTTATAGAACCAAAAGTTGGTCACATTGAGAAAGGATATGGTAACCAAATCTCCAACGAGGATGGAGCAGAGAACTCGATGATCAAGAGTAAATATAGAACACATACACTTGATGTCTAACGACTTCTTCCTATTAGCCAAATCCCATAGTGATCCACTGTAATTGCAGCCGAAGAAGAAATTATCCCTTGGTTCAACTGAGGTGCTACACAGCTTACAGACATGATGATCAGATTGGATTAAGTCTATTTATAATTTTGTTCATCTATTTTTTTGTTTCATGTGTCTAGACACTACCAGAAATCCTCATTACCGAACTAGGGGATCTATATGAAGAATAAATTAATTTCCAAATAGCGAAATCTCTAAAACCTCTGGCTGAAAAAACGTCCCAGAAAATGTGGTCACGTGGAAAAGCTGATATGGGTCATACACTATCGGCTTTGCTGAGAAAACCAAATAATGGTAGTCGGTGGGGTTCAGGTCAATTATAGCAATTATGATTGTTTACTATAGAGCTACTGGTAAAACTATGATTAGGCATCCACCAAATGGACGTCGTACCAAATCCTTGGGGTTTAAGGCTTTGTTTTCATTATTATCAGTATATCTAAATATCTTTTATATATATATATATATGACTCTATACTTATGTTTTAATTAAGTCTTCTGAGCATTATTTGGATCTTTTGAGCCAGTTCTAATTAAATCAAAACAGTAGTAACTATAGGCTTCATGGTATCTTCATGTTTATGTTTTCATTGACATTTGTGAACTATCTTCGAGCTAAAGCGAATAAATTATGATTTAACACAATCCATAATGATTGCGGTTATTATAGTTTCAAACCGCATCAAATTGTACCAGCTCAAGTTTCCTAATTCCATTTTGACAAAAGAAAATATTAAATTCTCCACAAATCGCGTTATAAAACATTATCCTAAAGTTCCGCGGATCTTCAGTTTGCCTTTCAGCTGTTAACTTTTTTTCTTTAGTCTTTATTCTGCTTTACTTGGATTCGTCTGTACAACTATAACGTTCAATATCTGTAGTAATGGGGCTTAAAAAGGCAAGGGGAAATACTTTACTAGAAAAAAGTAGAGGTAAAAGCAAAAGAGGGAAAACAAAACATCTCCTGTCATGGATTTATCTTTTTATATGTTTCTACAAGTTAATATTTCCATCTCCAAAATTCATGATCAATTTTTAAGAATATTCATCCGTGTGAAATTGATTTGTCGTATGACTCGTGCCTCAGCTTACTTATATGGACCAGACAACACTTGTCAAAACTAAAATTAACTCCAGTTTCTTGTAACATTGAAAAGTCAGTCTTACAGAAATTAAGATTAGGTAAGGGTATCAGATTGATAGATTCGCTTTCTTACATAATTAAATAATAACTACAGTGGAAGATTTAGAAAAATAATAACATAACTCTGAAAGATTCTTTCTTTTTCATTAATTTATTATACTTTTGAATTCGATTTGTCCCAATACAAAGACAACAAAAAATGTTAAAACTCCGTCGGTTCAACAATATAAAATAAAGTCAAAATATGCCCCGTAAAAACAGGGATATCGTTTACACGTGTCAATAAATATTTGGTACACGTTTCGGTAAGATTAAAAATCTCCCGAACGTTGAAACCAAACCATCACCGTACGCTAAAGAAACCTTTGAGAAAATTTCCTCCAACAAAAAAAAAAAAAACAAACTAGTAACTAGTAAGACAAGACATCGCACCATGTCCGTTATTGTTAGCTTTGGTCCTACAGAGCCAACAGAGAGAAGAAGAATCAGATGATGAAGGAGAAGAAGATCAGAGATTTAAGATTAACATTAGACCATGAGAGACTTAAAAGAAACTATCATCATCATATATCAACAATGGGTTTCAGTTTTACTCGATTCTTAATCACGTGATTGATTCCAAGTTTGCAACTTGCTCTCTCTCTCTCTCTCGTTGCTCTCATACTCTCGTGACGGTGGTTGGTCCATGGCGGTTGATGTGGAATCTGTGCTTGCGTTTCTCCGGAGAAACGGTTTAACGGAGGCAGAATCTGCTCTGAGAGACGATATCAACGAGAAAAACCAACTCGCTTCTTTCGATTTCGAGAAGTTTGTATTCCCTATTCCGCCGCCGATCAAAATCACAGCGCGTACTCGTCCTTCTGATTCTGCCGGCGAAGATTCCGGTGGTAATGGGTCGAAGTCTTCTTCCAACGACGAGTTTGTTAGCTTGGACTCTTCCACTTCAGGATTCTGTTCTTCTTCCGGTAAGAAATATAGACTGAATTTGCTATATATAGAAATCTTGATTCGATATATTCTTGTTCTTGATCTGATTTACCACAAAATCTTAGCTTGAATATTGAAGTTGAGCTATTGAAAAGATTTATGCATAACGCAGGGTTTGTGAATCCGTATGGTGATGGTTCATCATCTGATGAACAGTCTCAATTTGGGACAGCTCGTACATATCCTGAGTGGAGCGAGTTTTACTTGAATAATGAGAACGAAGATGAAGATGAGTTCATGTCTCCTGCTTTTAGAGAATCTGATTTCTTCATTTGTCCTGCAACTGCAGAAGATAAGTTCATCACAGACAATGAATTAGAGAATGTGATTGGTGTCTATGATAAATCATCATCTGAAGGGTCTCGATCCGAAGCAAGTCTTAATTTCCTAGATAACAAGCCTTTTCTTCTTAACAATGTGGAGGATGAGGATGAGTCAAAATATTACATTGGTTTGGATGATAAAACTGAGCTTGATGGGTTTAGCTTTGAAGATGATATAAAAGATAATGAGGATTTGAAGACAGGTGACGATGATCAGGTGAATGTAACAGATGAAGAGATTGATGTTGTTCATGATGTTGAAGATGAATATGAAGTATTTGATCTTAGAATCATTCACTGGAAAAACAGGTATGAATCGTTTGCATCAGGTGGTCTTTACATATATATGATTACAAGTAAAAAGAAAGATGAAATTTGTAATCATTACAGGACGGGATTCGAAGTGAACAAGGATCTACCAATCGTTCTAAACACGGTGATTGGGGGAAGATACTATATTACAGAATATATTGGTTCAGCCGCATTTAGTAAGGTTGTTCAGGCACAGGATCTACACAATGGGGTCGATGTTTGCCTCAAGATTATCAAGAACGACAAAGATTTCTTTGATCAGAGTTTAGATGAGATCAAGCTCTTGAAACATGTCAATAAGCATGATCCTGCTGACGAACATCACATCTTGCGCCTCTATGATTACTTCTACCACCAGGTAAAAATCTGGAAAGACAGAGAATGTTTCGGTTTCTCTCAGTGGATTTCTAATTCTTGAGGATATGTAACAGGAACATCTGTTTATTGTCTGTGAACTTCTTCGAGCAAACTTGTATGAATTCCAGAAATTCAATCAAGAATCAGGAGAAGAACCATACTTTAACTTAAGCAGACTTCAGGTAATTAGTAGTTTCCTTGACCCGAAAAAATTGCTTAAACCCGGTTTTTTATTGTCTTTGTTAATGTTTTTGTTTCCTTAGGTTATAACACGTCAGTGTTTGGATGCACTTGTGTTCCTTCACGGATTAGGAATCATTCATTGTGATCTCAAACCTGAGAATATACTCATAAAGAGTTACAAAAAATGCGCCGTAAAAATCATCGATCTTGGAAGCAGTTGTTTCCGCTCTGACAACTTGTGTTTATATGTACAATCGCGTTCTTATAGAGCTCCTGAAGTGATTCTTGGGCTTCCATATGACGAAAAGATTGATTTGTGGTCTCTTGGATGTATTTTAGCAGAGCTCTGCTCTGGTGAGGTACTGTCTGGTTTCCGTTAAAAGCTCATCTATATGTTTTATTCCATGTAAAGAAGAAAGTATCAACACAAATCGATCAATAAATATGTGTATATGTACATCAGGTTCTGTTTCCAAACGAAGCAGTAGCGATGATATTGGCTCGGATTGTTGGGGTTTTAGGTCCTATAGAAATGGTGATGCTAGAGAAAGGTCAAGAAACACAAAAATACTTCACCAAAGAGTTTGAACTCTACCACTTAAACGAGGTAATTTCTCTTGACTGAACCCAAAAGACTTGAGACTTATTTATTGAATCTGGTGCATTGTTGTTGTTTTCATGTGACAGGAGAGCAATGAGGTTGAATACATAGTTACAGAAGAATCTTGCTTGGAAGATCAGTTACATGTAAGTGATGAATTGTTCTTAGATTTTGTGAGGAATCTACTTGAGATCAATCCTTTGAGACGTCCAACAGCTCTTGAGGCACTTAACCACCCTTGGCTCTCTCCTTCTTCATCTTCTTCTTACAACTGATTCTGCGTTTTGTGTCTTTTGGCTTCTTCTTGTGTTGTCTGGTTGTCTGATTCTCTGTTTTTTCCCTTTTTTTTTTGGTCGCTGTAATTTGGTAATTGTAAGATTATACATATGTATAGAACTGTTTACATTGATTTTTACATTGTAAATAAAAAGCTTGTGCTGTGCAATAAAAATAATTTTGATACCTATTTATTTGGAAATCAACAAATTTAAAATCTGATCCAAAACTTTTTTTTAAAAACTTAAAATTTAAATGTGGACCTACAATTAGATTGTAGATTAGATTCTATGACGGCCAAAAGTGAACCATCACTTTGCAAGGCTCAATCACCAAAGTGCAAGGAAACTAAACATGTTAAAACATATATCTCCAAACAATTTGGAGCTGAAGCATTTTGAGAAACTCTGACTTTACAATGTATGGGGCATTGATTAACAGAGCTAACTGGCATGACATGAGTGGGAGTCCCATGTCTATGGAAGCCAACAATACTTTCACCAAAAGGATTCGCACAGATTTCATTGTGAGAAAAGGTGCCAACATAGCCCCATGTTCGTCTGGTGTCATCTCCTCAAACTCTTTTTGATGGCGTACTTGTGCTTTTCCGAACAAAACCTTGTCTTTTTCTTCTTCTTCCTTTGGTGCTGAACTTGTTTTAATCTTCTTTAAGTGCATCGTGATCTCTCCTTCGTTCTCCCTTTTTGGTTTCCTTGTTGTAAGCGGCAACTTTTCTAGGTTTTTTCAGTTTCCCTTTTTTTTCCCTATATAAATCGTTTTTGGGTAAGCGGCAACTTTGGATCATTAATTTTTCTCAAGATATTCTCATCCCTGTTTATAAATTATGTATATCTCAATTATGAATTAATTAAAGTATTTTTTCTAAACGAACTCTTTTTGGTCGTGAGAAAGCTATTATCCTTAACTAAATTCGAAAGTGAAATATTTCAATTTATTTATCTGATAAACATTTGATAACAAAATTTATCTTAGGTTGATGCTCTCTGTCTAATCTCCGCCAGGCAAAATATTGTGCAATAAACTCTAGCCACTAAGGTAAATAATTAGATATTTTAAAACACATGAGGCTTCATTTGGTCTCTTCGTCCAGGTTATTTAATTGAAGGCATGCAAGTTGATACTAACAAAAAACTTAAAACATCCACGTAGAAAATAAATAAGATTGTTTTATATACTGATTATGATGTGATGGAGTAATAATAAATTAGTAACTAAAAGAATTTAACCAACTATCTTATGATAATTTGTGCTTTTAATTTAAAATTAGAATTTAATTGTTGAAGTAGTTTAAATCATTACTAAATATAACTTGGTAATTAGCTTAGAGAAATGTAGTTTGAAACAAAATTCAAGAAGGTGTAGTTTTCAGATTTGAATTCCATTTTAGGTTATTTCCAAGAAAAAAAATGGTTTGAATGTGCAGATTTTTCCCCCCCAAATTTTCTCAATTCAATATATAAAAGCTCTGCAAATGTGCAAGCATTGGTCATCTTACATCAGATTTTACATATTGAAAAAAATATATAGACTCTATAATTACATTTTCTTCAATATGACACTTTTGGAGATATCAGAGCAAAGATCAATTAGATCTTCAAAGCTACAATATAATATCTCAAAAGATTTTTGAAAATGGTGCAAATTCTTTCTGAGACGCACTCATTTCTAAAAAACCAAATCATTCAAAGATGAAACGCATAAGAAGCCGCACAGATTTCATTTTCTCACCCTTCTTATCATACAAAGGCACAGAACGAATCCCCGGTCTTAATTCTGCAACAGGTAAACAAGTTTGTCCCCCAAAATCATCCTTCTCAGACATATCATACTCTCTTACTTCAATCCTAAGCAATGCAAGCTCTGGAACTGTTAATGGGAAACTGAATTCCTCATCCCAAATTGGATACCAATTGTCTTCTATTATTTTTGTCTTTTTAGCCGCATTATCCGCTGGTACACCCACTATGTACATCTACAAAGGTCACCAATCCGCAATTTAATAAGATTTTTGAGGAATTTAAAGAATGATACCACAAAAAAAGTCCAATTTGTGCAAATGACATTACCTTAGTGTAGAAATCAGGAGGAGAATATGCGTCAAAATGAGTGTGACTAAAGTCCATACGCCATCCATCTCCCATGTATACTTTCACCTGTTTAAAACCGCCAAAAAGATAAGGCTTATGACATTCGAAATGTTAAAACATACTATAAGTATATATATAATATACATGGAGGTTGTTGTTAGCTTGCCTTTAACGTTTCTTTCACAGGAACTTTCTTTTTAGGGTCAAAGACTTCGTCATGAAACCCTTTCTTCATCAAGAAATTAGGTTTCTTGACATATCCGCAACCTCCATTAGCTCTAAACATGCCGTGCATCAACCACAGAGATTTCCCATACCCCTATAGTCACCGAATATTGAATTTGTTAAACAAATGTCTATCGAGTCTTTTCTATATATAAGACATTATCCATAACAAAGGTAACTTAAGAGTCAAGGTATCCATACACCTTATAAAGCTTAGTTTGTTACCTGCATGTTGAATGCAATCATTTGCGCTCCATGAGTCCAACCGATAAGCGGTTTGTAGTTTGAAGAGTTAAATCTTGTCCCTTTTGGGTATATCCGAAGCAAATTCCGCTGTGTAAACCTAATAAAAGCATACATATATATATATAATAACCCAAGCCTATATAAAAGGGATTTTAAGATGGTATATAAATAAGTATTTACCTGACAACATCTTGGCTATTAGATGAACAAGTCCTGTCAAGTTCCTGCTCACTTAAACTCAAACGTCTCACTTTATCAACCACAACTTTCATTTCTTCTTTCACTGTTCCCTTTGGTTTCCCGGCATGTATCGTGATCAAACGTTTATATGCTGGTTTTTGATCTTCACTGACCTCTTCTTCCTCTTGATCACTATCACTCTAATTCAAAACTCGAAAACTAAATCATAAATAAAACAACTAACAGTGTATAACCTTTCTTCTGAGTTAAGTTTTTTTTTTTACCTTGCTTTCAAATTCTTGATCATCAAACAACATGCTTTCTAGTGTCTGAACACTCTCCTCTGTTCCAGGTGTTTGTTCGTCCTCGGATGATGGAGATACATTGTTATCCTTCTGTTTAACAATCGGATTCCTCGATTCGAGATACTCTTTAGGTGGTTTAGTTGAGATCATTATCCGATGAAGCAATGAAGCAGGAGAAGGAAACTCTGCTAAGCTATCTGATTCAGGGTAATACAACATTTGCCCAAATATTTGTGTAGCCATCTAAAGAAACAAAGAAAAAAAAGCCTCGGTAAATACAACCTCAAAAATCAAACTGATATTATTAATAAGACAAATAATTAATGCTTAACCTCAGCAACTTTGGCTTGAAGATCAGAAGTAAGATGATCCTCTAAAGTAATAATAACCGGATAAGGCGAACTAGAAAACGCGTAATCTCTAATGGATTTCAAGCATTTAATAAGCGGAACAGGCGTTGTAAGCGTTCTGAAGAAACATGAAACCTTCAGTTCATATGAAAATGTTTAAAGAGAAAGAAGAAGAAGAAGAAGAAGAAGAAGAAGAAGAAGAAGAAGAAGAAGAAGAAGAAGAAGAAGAAGAAGAAGAAGAAGAAGAAGAAGAAGAAGAAGAAGAAGAAAAAAAAGTGAACCTTCCATGAAGAACATTGATGTCTGTTCCAGTAGAGTTAGGCCAAAGATCAAGCTCGATAACACGAACACCTCGTTGTAAGGCTTTGATCACAGGGACTTCGCTACAATCGCTGCTTAGTTGGTTTCCTGTAAGATATGAATTGTGTCCTGTGTATATAAAGTAATGTGACAATGGAGCTGTCATATCTTGATGCACCTGTTTCACCAACACAAAAACAAATTTACCATTTAAAAGCTTTGATTTTTTTTTTTTGCTATAGAAACAAAAGATTAGATTGTTTTTTTCTGATTTGATTACGTGAGGAGTAATTGGAGGATTGAGATCATCGTAAAAAAGGAAATTAAAGAAATCGTCGAGATTAAGTCCATGGCGGGCGAAACGCGTGACGTGATGTCTCCGTCGTATGACCTCATCTATTAACCGTTGAGCCTCAGTGACGGTGGTTCCTGAATCACCTTGATGGTCGTCGAGGAAACAACAGAGCTGCTCTGCACCGATAATGCCGGTTGATCCATCGCCGTCACTTGAATCTCCGTCGACGCTTCCTCCGCCAGCACCGACGGCGAATTGGCAGAAAACTTCACGGACGTCGTTGGTGGGTGTGACTTCATTGATTTTGAATTTACGGTTAAAGCATTTGAACATTTTGTAATTGTAACTACCGCTATCGTACGACTCCGATGATGATTTCTTCTCCTTCCCCATTGTTTAGCTTTAGGGGATTCTTCGAATCCAGAAATCGGTAGTGGTATTCGTGGAAATCGAAGAACAGAGATTTGGGGATTGGAAGATTGAGGATTGAAGAGAAGAAGACAGTTTCCTATAAAAGAGGAGGTTTTGAAGCGGGATCGTTTGTCTTTGTTTTTTTTATTAGACTCTTTTTTGAATTATTCCTACCTTTTTCTTTTCCTAAAAATCAATTTCTTTTTTCTTTATATATTATTATGTATCCTTCTTCATTTATTGGGGAAGAAAAAAAAAGATATGTTGAAATTACTAATAAGAGAAAATTCTTAATTTTAGTCTTGGTTCTTTTTTTTTTTTAGTAAAGGTTCTTTCTTGTTTTTTTTCCTACGCTTTCAGGTCGAAAATAAATATTATTTTTCTGTTAAATTTCCAAAAGTAGTATTATTAATTCATATTTGGAGAATCCCTTCTTTTTCAATATATTGATCTAAAATGTATTACAGACTACAGATTCGTAAATTAATAAAATAATGTGTACATCGTCTTTAACACGTCCACCTTGGATCTGACTTGCAAAACTTGTTTTTTTTTTTGTAAGTTTCATACAAAACTATGGTCGATTGGCCTTGCAATAACAGATTGTTCAGATTATTTTAATCTTATTTCACAATATGCAATGCATGTAGGTGTAGATGTAGTAAGATTGGCCTTGTGATCAGATTTGTTTTTTAGATTATTTAATCATTTCATGTTGTTTGTTTCAGAATATGAAATGCATTTAGATGTAGGAGCTCAACCTTGCAACTTTAGACTAAGAGTCAATGACAATCAGGTGTTATTTCGCCAAATATAGTTTTTTTTGTTTTGTTCACTGCTGCAAAACATTTCATCTCATATACAACAATACCAAAAGTAAGTGATATGCAAATTACACTCTCTGAAAATGATTAACAATGTACAGAGACTCAACTCGGTTATGTGACTAAAGCGCCAACTAAATAAGCGAGGATCATATAAAAATCACACAAGATGAAACTTTTAAGTTTTTTATTTTTATTTTTTCGTAGTGTTGTGTCTACATGGCGGCTTTAGGAGTTTGGGATGTTCTTGAACTGTGTCCATGTAACCCGATCGTCCCTGAGGTGTAAACACGGAAGCCATTTCTGGACGAAACAAGTTTGATGCCTTTGTGTACATTGGATTTGGCAAAACTTTCATAGCATCTTTGATAGTGCTTTGGCACATGTATTGGTTTGATGAAACATGACTTTTCAAGTTGCGGAATTGCGTGGAGATGAGAAGGAAGATGAATTACAAATTCTCCAAAGTCATCAGTAACAGCTTTTATCCATTTTGAACTCTTTTTGAATCCAGTGTGACACTTTATGGCTACAGTGGCACCTATAAGATCATGTGAGCAAGTCAGATGATGTAAAAACTAAGCATAATACCACTTAGGACACAGTACCTGAAACAGCGGTGTTACAGAGAAGAGAACCGGTGATAACAACAGAGGAGAGTTTGTGTTCCCCGTAGCCAGCCATATCCGCCATCTCTCTTATACTCCATAACTTGCTTGAGGCTGCGTATGCTCCGTTGAAGAAGAAGAAGAAGAATAACAAGAAGCTACGGAAGATGAAGAAGCTCTCCATATCTAAATATGTTACTTTTCTTTAAGAAATGTTATAAGCATGAGAATGGATTTAAGGAGAGCAAATGTTCAATTTGTCCAACTCCATTTGGTTTGTATATTCATTGTTTGATCCCAATGTGTTATCCTAGCTAACTAAACTTAGAATAAAGGGGAGTAGTTAGCAGGAAATGAAGAAACAAACCTACCATCACAAAGACTGATCAATTGACTTTTTTGGGTTTGGTCAGTAAGCACTAAGCACTATGACGAAGCCACCATGGGTTAAAGGTTCTGTTGACCAAAACCACATTTTCTCAACAAAAAAAATCACCTTTAGTAGACCTCAATTTGAGCATCTACACGGCCCATTAGCTTTCCAGGTAGACAATCTGAAACATGCATGATCAGTGACCCTCCAATGTGAGCCCCATTTGACCCAAAGTTTGCTGCAATTTCAAATAAAACATCAATTGGTCCAGAGAGAGAAAAATGTTGACTATTAACTTTCAAGTCTCTGCGTTGACTAATAAAAGGGTGAGCAAAAAAAAAAACTAAAAAGGCCAAGTCTTGTCTCATTAAAAAAAAGGGTCTTGTCTCATTGATGCTCATACTTTTCGCCCCTAATTAGTTTGTCAGTAGATGGACTTAATCAAACCCGGTAGCCGTTATTGTTATTATCTTCTGTTAACACATATTGAATTGTGTGTGTACTAATTCCAAGACGATGGCCATCCAAAGCTCCTTTTTCTTTGTTTGGTAAAAAACACAAAGTCGGAATTCAAAGGATTTTTCAAGGTTTGTTATTGTAAATTTGTAATGTGAAACATACATAGGGTTTGATGGATTCCAAAGAAAACCATAAGATAATCATTACACATAATCAGATTTTATTTACTGATATAATAACAGTAAGGCAGGAGAAGAAAGGGATTTTGTTGTTAATCTTCTTAGCAACAAACTGGAATTTGCGGTTGAAGAATTTACATTTACAGAAAGTGACAAAGCAGATATGAGAGAGATGGTTCAAGCATCATCTGCATCACTTCCTCCTATGTGCCTTCCATGGCTACTCACCCAGTAGTTGCTCCCATCAGGACCCGATATCTTAAATCTGTCACAACATTTTCATAAATCAAATCCAATGTTCTTGAACTTGAATTGTTGGAATGTTGGAAATATAACCTTTCAAGAACTGATTTTCCTTCTTTGTACTTCTGGTTCTTCTCATGAGCAGTCTCCTGATAAAACAGCATACACAGCTTAAGCTATAACCACTCAAAGAATCGAACAACATTCGATATCTTTGCTTACGTATTTCCAGCCAACGATTGATCCACACGAGACACAGAAAATATCAGCCACAGTATGTTTTCCAGTCATCATCATTCTTTCTTCGGTCTCTCCCATTGAAACATTGGCACTAAACCAGATTAATCATCATCAGCAAAGCCAGCCCAACTTTTAGGAAGTATTTGATCATCATCACAATAAGGTGCCTTAGAAGTAAGAAACACTTACACCTTATCGAAGAGATAAGCTTTCCCATGCTTGCAGTGAAAAGACTGAACAAGGCAACATAAACACACAACACACAGAGTTAGCTAAAGCTTAGTAGCTTCAACTCTCAGATATTCTCAAGAAGCATAAAGAGAATCTATCTTAATTGCTTCTCTTAGATTAGTTAAAGGGGAGCTCAGTGTTCAAAACTAGCTATGATCTGAATTAAACAACCAATGAAATCATCATCTGCTTAATGGCAAGTGGGAAAATATAAGTATTAGACCATAACTTGAACAATGTAGTAACATAAAGTGATTACATAGCATGATCCCATTCCCAACAGAAGAGCAGACACAACCAAAGAAAAAAAAAACAAGATTAGAGAAGAATTTAATTATTCCTCATAACTGAACATTATCAACACACAACCACATCTCTTCTACACAATCATCACAAATTTGATGAGCATGCAGAACGAATAAAAAGAACAGATTAATCACAAAATCCATAAAAGTAAAAGTCCAGAAATATCAAAAGACGTGAGTCAAATAGAGATGAAAGAGACAAAACCTTGGAGATGATGTCTTCACATGAAGCAAGATGGGTCTTACAGTGTTTGCAGCTGTAGATCTTCCCTTCTAGATTCACTACAAACAACCTCCCCATTTTAAAATCCAATCAAGAATCCAGAATCTGCAGAACAGAGTTTTCGATCTTAAAGAGAAAAACCACAAAATAAAAAAAAGAAGAATTACAGAAACAATTGAGACTCTTTTGTATAGAGATGAATCAAAACTTATTAAATGGGTAGAATTTGGTGTTTGTTGTGTAGTTAGAAAGAAATGTGGATGGGGAAGGTATAACGTCTCATCTCAATTATTCACTTTTTATGTTTCTTATTTCAGCCCAGAAAAGTAGAACAACGTGTACTCTTCACCAATTGCATTTACAAATATTCATATACTAGTATTTTATTGCTTTATTGTCACTTTTATTATATGTTCTAAAAATCTCCGGTATCTCGTCTAGTCGCTAAAACCACATTCGCCACTTCGATTAATGACTAATCTCTCGAAAAAATCAGTCAACCGATTACTTTCCGCCTAATCCAATTAATCCCCGCATAATCCGATTATTTTGCGCATATTCATTTATAATCCAATTATTTTTAAATTTTCAAGTATAAGTAAATTTTGTTTTTGTTATTCAGATATTTATATTGAGAGTTTATGATGTTTTATAATAAATTATGTTAAAATTATAAATAAAAATCATAAAATAAATTATTAATACTATTTACTATAATTTTAAAAACAATATTATTTAAAATTTTAATATAATAAATAAATATATTTTTAAAATATTAAAATAATCTAAAATTAATCCTCGTTTACTCTCCAAATAATTCTTTAGGCGTTAAATCCACCCTCACCACCCGACTACCGGCTCGCGAATTTTAAAACATTGCTTTTATTTATACCCTTTCTATATTCTTTTCTATATTTTCTTGAAATTTTTATTTTCTTTTCATTACTACAAGTCTACTGGTGTTGTAAAAGTAACAAAATAAGAATATGTTCATATATTATCATTTATGTATCACCACTGGAACTTTATTTTTTAGTTATTAGTTTTAACTTTTAACGTTATGCAAACGGTAGTAGGATTTCGTACTTTAAGCTAAAGCTGATTATGTTATTTAAAAGTTTTGTTCGAATAGTTAAACAAGAAGAATATCATATCTTCTTCTCTTTTTGTTTGCCTCAATATCTTATCTTCATAAGAATACGACAACCAAATGTTGATTTTTCTTTTCAATTAAATACAAGCCATTATTTGGATGGTCAAATTAATCGAATTTCTATATGATATAATCTTTAAAAAAAATGTTGAATAATTTACACGGTATAAATAATGAATGTTTAGATTTCAATTCCGTTTAACCCACTAGCCACCTATAGCCCAACAAGGTAATCTTCCGAGTTATGCCATTGGTCTCACATGGGTTCAATCAAAAACGATGCATATGCTATGTGTGACTTCTTTAGTTTTTGCTTAATTTGTGTTAGGAAAATATATATCATTTATATAAGGTAATGGGATCGATCGATGCACTGTTCCATTTCATGAGCATAGAATGACAAATAGTGAGTTTGTAGATTATTGTTTCTCGTCTCACAATGTAAAAGACACAATTGTATCTTCAAATTTACAAGATCAACATATACCATAGCGAGTTTAAACGATTGATTGATATGATGATTAACATCCAACAACCCCAAAACAATAAACAATCTCGTTGAGATTATTTAACAAAAAAAAAAAAAAAAAATTGTGAATACCAGATGAATTCTTTTATTATTTAACCAATAAACAGAAGGAACCCAAACTCTATGCAACTAAACCTTACGTGAATACCAAAATTTATTAAAATTCAATACTTTCAAATAGAGCAGTTTGATCTCGTTGAGAGCCTCAACGACAATGGCGCCAAGCATGCATGGATCAGCTCACATTCTCTGAACCTTTGAATCCCAAAGGCTTCAGTGTACGGCTGAAACGGCGTCGGTTTTATCTCCGATAAGTCCTGGATGATCCCGATGACGTCACCCGCCACGTTCTTCGCAAGGTTTTGGTCAAGTTCGTCGAAATCGTACTGAAGATACTCAGCCGGTTTTCCTAAACCAAACGGGTCGAATCAACGGTCTCCGATCATCGATCCGTCTAACCATTCAGGCGTATTTGCGCCGGGGAACCAAACTAGTCTATCTCCGTCGTCTTGGACCTGCCTCGACTTCTTCGGGGGTGGAGCAGATTTCTTTTTCCCAAAACTGAACCCAAACCCGGCTTGGACCCTACGGATTCCAGGTCTCGGATCTTGAATCCGGATCCCAAAGATACCCGAGGCTGCTGCTGCAGTGGTGATAGCCATTGAATTGTTTTTTGAAGGTCGGTGTGATTCTGCTTCGGACTGATGATCCCAATGTTATAAGTTTATAATATAGTTTTAAGAAAAGATTTTAGAAAATAATAACGTTATATGTGATGGTAGTTGTCTGTCTCCATTTAAGGTTTTTTTTTAATTTGTTTTGTTTTCTTTTGTTTTGAAGCATTTATTTTGTCCATTTCGCAAAAAAAAAAAGAAGATTTTGGTCCCAGTTTAGGTTCTCTCTCCTTGAAGCCCATATATATATATGAGCCCGCTAATTGTCTGTATTTATAATGGACACTGCTCTACATATAGATTTATAAATTGAGGCGGTCTAGTCCAACAACTAGTTTGGTATTGGAAACTTTGGCTGGGTCAATGAATTGGTTTCAGTTTGTATTTGGTTTTCTTAGTAATTTGAAAGATTTTCAAAATGTATCTTGGTTTTTGGTTTGCACACTCGCATTTTCATACAATTCAATTTTAATTGGGAAGATTTTTAAATAAAAATGTATAATAGATTAAATTAGAATTGCTTTTGGCTTTCATATAGTGTTTGGTTCGAATGAATCAAACCAAATTGGGGTCTGTTCTTCCATATTCATACTCGGAAGGATTGGTTTTAGACATCCCATGTCTTTTTATTAATGATTGGAATATAAAGTTGGGTTAGAAACACGATAAGGATCAAGAAAAGTCAGTGAACTTGAAGAGACCTTTCTTATATAAATGGTATCTCATTCGGGGAAAAATAGAAAGTAAATAAAGTCTTGTCCAGAAAAGAAAAGAAAAAAAAAACTTTCTTAATTCTTATACACTTGTATAGATTGAGACTTTCTTTGATGATTAGTGTAAATATCTAGAATATTGTAAATTAAATAGGATAATATTAATCGTTGAAAGGTTGCTTTACGATTCTTAAAGAAATATTGGTGACGTATAGAAACATTCACGCGGACATAGCGCATATGTTAATAATTACACAAGTACTGTATATTAAACCCAAAATTCACAAACATATACTAACATGTAACAAAAACGGAAAGAGAAACAAAAAAATAGATGCCTTGGGCTTCTTTCCCGATTGATGAACTCTTGGTTAAAAGTTAAAACAAATATCCATAACTAGTCTCTACTATTAAAGCCAACAGCTGCCAAATTCATCGGAGTTGTTTCACATTAAAATGAAAACAATAGGTTCTACATAAGCTCTATTCACGATCCGTTCCTTCCACCTTTTAAACTACACTTCGGATCATTCTGTTAACAAAATAAAATAATTAACAACATGATCAGCAAATGGGCTCCCAACTTGGCTACCTCCATTGAATAGTACTAGTAACTAAGAAACTAATTATTATATGTATATCCACGAAAACAATAAGAATATATATATATATTACCTAAGCCATAGATAAAAAAGAGGATGATTTAATTAGGTTGGTTACCTGAAACTTAAAAGCGAAGGAGTTGATGGGTCAACAACACCAAGGCAGAAGAAAGTATGATTTACATTTATACGTCCTCTTTTGTATTGATATCTACATGTATGATGTAACTAAGGGTGTCATGTGTGTACATATATATTTACATGTATTGATTCTATTTGAAATACGTCTCTATTTGAGCCTCTCTTGTTGTAGGATCTTTTGGTATCTTGGGTACACGTTTTTACAAGCCGAAACCTGAAAATAGATTAATCAAACATATAAACCACATTAGTTTCCCCCACCCCATTGGATAATAACAACTATTTAACTTATATTTTGAGTTATACATATTTATGAAAAGAGATTAGGAACTTGATCGGACAAATCATGAAGCATGCGTGAGGTGTGACGTATCATGTCGAATTATATATAATTAACTCTCTTTTTCTTTTAACACAAGAAAATTAGGTTAAATACATGCCACACGGATTCCACATAATTCTAACCTATAAAACCAAAGTCTTAACACAAATCCAAATTTGTTTTGTGTTAGTAACTGAATGCGAGTGAAAATTCTAAACATTGTGAACGAGTAGAGGCTTTTTCACAACCAACAAGTTGGAAAGACAAATCTCTACCCCTCGAGATTCTAGAATCCCAAAAGGACCAAATGTGTAAAACTGTGTTTAATATTCAACATGGACTATTTACATTCACATGCTATCTCTGACCCAGTCTGATGAAGATATCTCAGTGCAGGTAAAAATCTAACTCATCCTAAATTTGAAAAAAAAAAAATAATGCAACTTGGTACCTATCTTTCAATGTAATCAATCTAAATCGAATAAAATAAAAAAATCTTAAATTTAATGTAACGGCAAAAAAATCAACTTGGGAAGAAGAAGATGAAGAAGTGGACTTACGGCTTCAATGTCGATTTTAAAGACTAGTAGTTTTCTTCTTTCTTTACAACTTGTTCGATACGCCACAATGATGTGACCTATAGCTAAGACCGATGAGCAGAGAAACAAAGCCACTTCCGCCGCTCTGAAGTAATTACCTCCGTCGTCTCCGATCGCTGGCTCGCCGAATACGAACGCAGCTTTTAACGAAACGTAGATTAAAGACGAGATTCCGCAAATCATTGTTATTGTCAAATACGGTCCTCTCGATAATTTTGGTCCGTCACAGAATCCATAAACACCTGTTTACACACAAAAAAATTTAAGTCTTTACAATTCTATGAAGAATGTGTGAAACAGAGTTTTGGTTTTCTGGGTTTTGTATTCAGGAACAGAGCAATTGATTCACAGTTATGAGCTTCTGGGTTTAATCAGGAACAGAGTAAAGTTTGAATCTTTTTAACTTACAGAGTATGACGGCGGATCTAATGATGGAGATTAAGGGAATATCAATGAGAGAGTGACGAAAATTGTAGTTGCTGAGATGAGAAGAGAGATTCTCCGGCGAAGAGAGACGGTGGAGGAGAGCAGAAGGGAGGAGAGCGTCGGCGACGGCGAGGAAAATCGGAGCAGAAACGAGAAGAAAAGAGAGGAACATTGTGAACAAAACGAATACAGTTTTGATGCCTCTCCATAGAGATGACCAAAGTTTTCTGCTTTTGCTAATTTCTTCTTTGCTAAAACCCATTCGAATCAGATTACAGAGATACACAAAGGATTTGTTTGAAGTGTGGATTGGTTTTAAGAGATAAGTGTTTTTGAAGACTTTTGAGGGGTTTCTAAAAGGTTGACGATGACGACGATGATGATGCCTTAGATAAGTACTAGGGGGATTGATTTCAATAAATAATAATGATTTTTCTAGTTGAACTTTATAATATATTTATATGAATATATAGCCGTATTGTATTTGTTCGGTGATTTTTTACCTTTATATACTTTATTTTTACCCTAGATTTCTATATATAACTCATAATTATTAAATATGATTTTTTTTCCTATAGACGTGTTTTTAATTTAATGTAATCTTTTTGTTTTTTTCTGTTTACATAAGTTGTCGAAGTTTTATTTTATTTTATGAGTATATAAAATATTTCACTAATATCTAAAAGATTGACGAACTGAAGATGATGTTTGATCAATCATATTCCATTAAAAATCACTATACTGTTAAATACTTTATATAACGTGATTTTTGATTTGAAAATTTCTACGAACATAGGATTCGTGGATTACCCTGTTGAAATTTCTTATCTCTATGAAAATCTTATAACTTAATTATTAGTTTTTGGTTTCTTTGTATCTGTGTCTTTATTTATTTAATACAAATTACATATTTATTTATTTAGCTAAACATCAAATTATATTTTTTATTGTAATTGTATTTATCCATCAATTTAGTTAACTGATTGTTTGTATAATGACTACATTTGTTCTAGATAATTAATAAAATTTGTTTGCCGTAAAAGAAAAAAGGTCGACAACTCAAAATGAGACGATGGCGACTGAAGCTGGATCAATTGTTTTTCATAATTTATAGACAAAGACGATAAGTATTATGAACGGTCATAGTAATGATTTTTTGGGTTAGTTACTTACTTTTGTTATAATTCCTCTTTCCATTTAAATCATAATTACCAAGTTTTAATGTTTTATACATTTTGTTCTATATATGTTGGGTTGATTTTCCAATTCATCAAATCGGGATGCAATATGTGGAAGAATCACATGCAAATAGAGAAGAGACCAAACCTCCATGAAATCGCTTGTTTTTAATGAATTTTTGTTCGATTATTTTATATTCTACATTAATAAGATAAAATTTAGCGAAACTTCTAATATCGAAAAATTCCTTGATAGATGTTAAAAAAGACGGGAAAAGAAAAATCTTGATAACGTGAAACATTCTAGAAAAAATGTTGAGAGAAACTTCTTTGGTCTTCGAGTCCTTTGACATGTGTATTATTCAGAGCTGATAATGACTTATATTAAGCTTTGTCTAATAACAGTAATAAAATAGCCTATTAGCCTGAAGCGTACACAAAATTCCAATAGTTACTTATGACATTTCTTGATTACATTCAACTCATTCCAATCATTTTTAAAATCATTTTAAATAATAATATATTTATTTGTATACTTTAAATTCATTAATAATTCCTTCATTGAAGATAAATAAATAAATAAATAAGGTCGAATATGTTATCGCAATGATTATCGTTTTAAAAAAAATTGTTAGTTGTAAAATAAGGTTTAACCCATCCGCTCCCACCGAAGGAAATGAACCGAGACAGTTAACACAAACAAAAAAAACGGGAATGGAGGAGCCGACCGATGTTTGCCATGTGACCACATGCCGTTTATTGGCCGAACGCATATCATGGCGTTATTTTTTACATGTACATTTGAATATTTGATGAAGGATAAACAAAAGTGAGCAGTGAATATCAAATCCAAATTTTTATAAAAACTATTTGTGTGGATTGAGATCTTCAACGTTTTCTCGTCTAATGTTACCAAATATAAGGATAGGAAATGGAAATATATGTTTGCTTCTTTTATTAACAAACTATTTCAAAGTTAATAGGAATTTGCTTGTTAATATATGAAGAATCAAGAAAGCATAGTCAGATAAGTATTACACAAATAAACTATGGAAATTCATAGAAAATCCCAGGGAACGCGTGTCTTTGCGTGAGTATGTACATGTCAACTGATGATAATCTACAATTCGTATCGATGGTTATTGGAATGTATATAAGCAAAATGTTTGGAAATTTCGGACCTTAGAATTTTTTCTATATTTTTTTTTATTTTCCAGCAGACACTCTAAATCAGATTAAGAATTCGAAAATGTAATAACGAATAATATGTTCAATTTGTTTGTTTGTTTCTTGTGTAGCAACGGCTGGATTTACATTTCAATAATTATGAATCATATTTGATACTATACATGTGTAGGACCAACCAAATAATGATTTTCCATGAATTAGTTATTTTCAACGTCATTTCCATGAATAAATAATTACAAAAAAGGAGGATATGAAAGTCAAGAGTTTTAGGCATACGGAACTGACCGGAAGCTGAAGAAACTTCTAACCAAGTCAAAGCCATCACCAAAACAAGCACTCTACGTTTAGAAAATGAGTGGCACAATTAGAGATACATGAACCTTAGAAAAAACGTTTTAAAAATAACTAGGGGAAAAAAACTCTTCTAAGTGTTTTATGTTTAATTTGACCAACGGTAGGCCCATTAAAGGCCCACAATTTAAAGCCCAATTGATCAAGCAATAGCCGAACATAATTTAAACTATAAAGATTTTGTCGGATCATTGATTCCGGTCGCTCAAATTGTCTCCCTCCATCTCCATGGCGGCACGATCTTTATGGAGAACCCGTACGAAGCTCCTCGTTGTCTCTACCGCTTTATGCGGTGGTTCCGGCGCCGCTTTCATTGCTTCCTCCGATGACCCATCCACCTCCCTCAAGCTTTGCACCGCCATCCCTCTCCGTCTCTTCCGCAATACCGTCACCGTCACCGCCGCCTCCATCGCTTTTGGTACACCATTTTTTGCTGCAATGCTCTTTCCTTTCAATTAATTAATTTGGTGAATGAGATTGGTTTAAATTGTTTTCAATTAATATATTTGTGTGTCTTGTTAGATTATGAATACTCCTTGATGGGTTTAGCTGAGGGAAGCACTGAGATGGCTAAGGTCAAACATCAAGTCCACCTTAGGTCAGCTCAAAAGATTCAAGAGCTCTGTTTCAAGGATGCAGGAATCTATATCAAACTCGGCCAGCATATTGGACAACTAGTATGTTGAGCTGTTTTTTTTCCTGTACCATTTAATGTGTAAATGAAAGGCCTTTATGTTAAGAAGACCAATGGGTTTCATTTTTCAAGGACTATCTTGTGCCTGAAGAGTATGTTCGTACTATGAGGGAGTCTATGTTGAACAAATGTCCTGTTTCTTCTATGTTGAACAAATGTCCTAAGTATATGAGGGAGTCTATGTTGAACAATACCTTATAGACTACTATGAATAATTATTTTTTGATGTGCAATAAGTTCTTTTTTTGCAGGTGAGTCAGACTTTTGCAGAGATGATGTTTAAACATGAATTTGTGCATTGTGACCCACACGCTGCCAATATGATTGTTCGTCCAGATCCTTCTGGTAAAAGGAACATATATGGCAAGAGAAAACCACAATTGGTGCTTCTTGACCATGGCTTGTACAAGGAGCTTGACTTCAACACAAGATTCAACTATGCTTCACTATGGAAGGCCTTGATCTTTTCAGATGCTAATGCCATTAAAGAACACAGTGCAAAGTTAGGCGCTGGAGATGATCTCTACATTCTTTTCGCCATGATTCTTACAATGAGACCATGAAAGCAAGTCATTGATACATCTGTGAATCATTCATTTAGTCATCCAAGGCACCAAAGAAGATCGGTCAGAGCTACAAATGTATGCATCACAGTATTTCCCTCAAATCTCAGAGCTTCTCAGGACATTACCACGCCGAATCCTTCTGATGCTGAAAACGAATGACTGTCTCCGGTCAGTTAACAATGAACTGTTGCAAGGATCATTCCTTGAATCGTTCTTGATCATAGGGAAAGTATCGTCAGAAGCAGTTTTAGAGGCAAAGAGGTCTCAGAAGCAGTCGTTGATAAAATGGTTGAAGATATGGCTTGAAGGAGTTTCAGTTGAAGCAAGGCTTTGGGTAATGCAATTTGCACTTTGGATCTTACAAGTCAGAAAAGCCTTACCTCTATAAATTATAATATCTTGAATTTATGAAAACGTTATACACACCCCTCAATTCTTTGGTCTGGGTGGGTCCATGATTAACATTTATCATTCTTTTTAATACACAGGCTGTCGTTATGTACCAATAAAATCAACTTCATAAGCTATAGGCTATAGCTACTTCATATATGAGTTTTGTATTGTTTTGTAAGCTAGTAAGAACTCAGTACTTCATTTTATCCCGTTTTGTAATAATTCTTACAAAATTCTCTTTTCCACAATACAAACTCCGTTTCATCATCTAATTCCGAAGCAAAATACAAATATCATTGTAATATCTTCAGAAGCAAAAGTGTAATGAAGAACCATAATTTTCATATATTCTCATTGTATGATTAAATTCTGGTACTATCGGAATCAGATGTGAACATTCAAAATCAATTAAACCGAGATGGTACGGTTCGGTTCTGGTTTTTGATTAACTAAAAAAAACCTTAAGTATATGAGGTGACCATCATCTATTTGTCTTGTCAGTCTTTTGGACACTCCAGAGTCGAATCAGTCGTCACTCTCCTTCACAGCCGCGTCTTGTCTCTGTCTCCACTGCTCTACAATCCCCCGCCGGTAGCTAATTTCATCGTCGCCGGTAAATTCTCTATCTTTATTCATTTCGCTTTGTGTATTGTTTAACCTACATATAAACCCTAGAGAGAAATTGAGTGCCTTTCAAAATCGTAGAAGCATTGTTGATATCTTGATTTTGTAATGAATTTATGTTGATGAAATTAGGTTAATTTGAGCTGTGATTTTGTCTTTAAAGGTCACTAAGTTTTTGAAAAGCTTACACATTTGTTTAACTTGTGTCTGGTTTGTAGATGGAAGAGATTGATGGTGTCCCAAAACCAGTTGTTGTTGACCCTCCTTTATACAACGAAGCTCCTCCTCCGTCGCCAGCTCCAAGCCTTCCGGTGGTATTCGCCGCAGATCCGCCGGCAGAAAATAATCTGATTCAGAGAATTCAAATAGCTCTTGTGGAATTGCGAGAATTGAGAAATCAGTTTAATGCCATTCTTAGGGAACTAGAGCACGAAGGTTTGTTTTTGTTTTTGCTTCTTTATCTTGATTGTGTTATTTATTTTCTTTGTTTGTCTTATAAAAATAATGAAAGTGCAGTTGGAGAAGATGATCAAGCGGAATCATCAGTGGAGGATCCAGAAGACTCTGATTCTTAGTAATTAGATGTTTTGTTTATCTAGTAAACTATTTTTATCTTTTAATTTCAGCCACCTAAACTATTCTTGTGCGTGTGGTAGCTGTGTTAATCTAAATCATCCAACTAAACTATTCAATAATTGTATAAAACAAACTGGAAAGAAAAAGAATCGAACGAAAACGAAACTGCAATTGCAATTCGTTTTAGGTTAGTAAAAAGGAACAACATTTACACAGACATCGATTTGTCTTTTTGACTCTCTATCAGTTAGCTTTGTGTGTTATATAACACCCACATAATCTCCCATAAACACAGACAGAGAGATCCAGATTTTTTTCTTCCGTGAATTAGAGATAAACTGATAATGTTAATTCCATTTATTTTTCCCCAGCTTATAAAAAATATCAAAAAAATGGAAACTTTTCCCGCCATGAAATGTTTCCACACTTTTGGAAATAAAAAAAGCTTATCCCTTGCGGGTTTTTCAGTAGGCTTAATATTCAACAATCACTTACAAATCGCCGCCGGTAAGCTCTCTTTCCTCAATCTTCCGGAGAATTTGTCCGCCACCGTAACCGTATGAGCATATTGGAGCATACTTGATGTCGATTCCGCCGATTACTCCAACGGCATCTCATCTAAGATCTATTCAAAAGTCAGATTTGAATTACGGATTGGATTTTATTTTTATTTTTTATTCTTAGTGTATATATATTCAGATGCTAGATTAAATGATGGGGTTTAGACATTTGGAGACTATTCAGTTTCTTCTTCCCAGAATTGACCATTGGCTAAAAGGTTAACTTTTGCTATTTTTTAACGACTTGTGTGTTTTGCTTATAGGCTCAATCCAATCTCAAGCTTGATTTGTTGAAATTCGCCACTAGTGTATGGCTAAGTACTATGACATTGACGACATACTTACAGAGGAAGAGGTTAACAACTTCTTCTTCTCCTATAGATTCTTCTCTTCTCTTCTCTTATCAAAATTATAAAGTTGATTACATCAAGTGTTTTTTTTTTTTTTTTTTTTAATTTGCAGTTTGTTCCGGTTTTGTTTCATAAACCAGCAAATGGAGTTACTATTGATCCAAGTGCTGAAACTAACTGTGTCAGTGTTCTTTCTCACTTTTTTTAAATGGTTAATTTTGCATTTTGTCATTTTTATGTAACCTTCTTTGTTCCTGCAGGTTGAACAAGGCGCCAAAGTGGAATTACCCTTTTGGCTTGCTCATGAGTTGCATTTGAGACAAGCTGTTTCCATCAACCTTCCTGCTTGTTTCGATCAAAAGTAAGTGAGCTTACTGTAATGTTTGGAGTGTTACTGAAATTTCCGATTAGTTAGCTTTTGTTAATATGATTGTCTTTTCCCTGATTTCTTTCTTTGTGTTTATCTGGATCCATGAATTGTTTCAAATCTCAGATAGCCTTGAATGCATTTCTTTCTTTTGTCCTTGACAAGTCTTTTAATAGCTTTATTTGTTGATGCAGGACAAGGTTGGAAATACAGGCTGATGCAGCATGTGTGGATCTTAGATCACGCTGTCAATACTTTTATGAATTTGGGTGCAAGTTACAGCCATTGTGAGTCCATTTCTGAATCTTTCCACTTACCTCCCCGTTTTAGTGTTGCACTTTGTCTTTGTTTTCCTGGTATCAATCTGCATCTTGACCTTGAGATCTCATTGTGTTTAACTACGATTGCAAGATTTCATTGTGTTTCAAGAAGGTCATCCTAAGCTTAACCTGGCACATGATAGTTCGAGTTAGTGGATTAATTTGTGGAAAAATTTGGAAGGAGTTGCTAAATAACTAACTTAGAACTGAATTGCCAAATAACTTAATGTTTTCATCATCTTTTACGATAAACCAGATTACATTTTTTTTGGAATTAAAGCAACTCTTCTTAGAATCTTTGTTGGTAATCCGATTAGTTTGATGTACATCTCTTTGTTTTCACAGTTTGTTTGTCTCTTTTGATCTCAAAACAGAGTTACAGATAGAACGATTGGAATCCTGCTCTCGACTGCGTTTAAGATCAGATACAAGGAGACACTGACTAAAGTATACACTGCTGCTCATATAACAGCTTCCAAGTTCTTGTCACTCTTAACAAAAGAAGAAACAAACTGTAATGAAAGCCTTTGAACTCTTGTTTTTTTTTTTTTTTGAATTAGTTTCCATCTTCTTCACCTGAAAGATCCTTTGCTTCCATTGCAGTGTACGAAGCAGCCCACTTGTCGATGACAGCTTTCAAGAAATGGAGAATAGGAGGTCCTAGATTCCAGAGAGCTTCAATACTCGGAAGAAAACGCAAAGAATCTAATTGATCTGAGGTCCCTAAACTCTTATTGCTATAAGCATCTTATCCTCTTTGATCATGATGTTTAGAAACATTTATGCAAACCATCATCATAACCGTTGTGATCATTAGAGTTATTGTTGAATGGAGTGATTGTATCATGTAACTGTGGAGATGATATAACAATATAAACTAGGCTCTCTTTAATTATTGATTAGAGAACAAATACATTTTGGTAGAATTAATGAATAAAATATTGTGATATGTACCGATGTGGGTTGAATGGCGTTTGACAGATTTGGCTGGCGGAACTTGTTCACCTCTATAAGATAACTACTAGAGAGAAGAGCCAAAAAGTGCAATAAAGTTGTGTTCTTCTATAATGGAAGAGCACAAATGGGAGGAGAATCGTGATTACCTAGCTAATATTGTTTCGCTGTGATGCTTTTGGATTTTGCAGACCAAATAAATGATTGAATTAACTAAAAATCTTGTAGATAAACACTACAAGATTGTTTGATTTTTTTATCTGAACTTGGAACTACGTAATTAGTAAATCACACAACACCACATAAATTTAGTTTGGAAGTTGGAACTAATGATTTGAAATATTTGTGTGTGTTTAAATAGAGTTATCTAACAAACACATCACACAAGTTTAGTATTTTCAAAAAGTTGAAAAATCGTCAAACTTGCCTTAGTTCTTACCATCTAAAGATATGTTCGTTCTTTTTGTCATCTGCAAAATTGTCAACCTTTCTAGATGTGTAACACTAAAATTCATTGTATAAAATATTCAGTAAACGGTATTAGGAGTCCATAATAATCAAGGATGATTTGATTAACACAAGTCAATCCTCTGATTTATGATATACAATTTACAAGATTGTTAATGGTCGTACTAAATACAAAAAAAAACTAGAAAGAGTCATTTGCGACTTTTATAATAAGAGATGTTTTTCTTCGTTTTCTTGTCGAAAAGCTATATTAGGAATAAAATCTAGTGTGTTAAAAACGCTGATCAGATCAAAAGGCAAATTTAGTTATGTGACATTCGATGAGATCATGCATATGGAGAATTCGGTTCCTGCACCGTGGCAAGTCATACGCCATATACCTTTTTCCTTATTTTATTCATATATATATATATATTCACTACAATAAATATCTTTAGTTATTTCTATTCTATATTTGAGAATCACAGATCCTTATCTCTCTCCCTATTTTTTATATTAAAAAAACTTCAGAAAAGTGCAGAAAAGGCTCTGTGCTTTATTCCTCCAAGCCAATCACTGCATTGCATCAACTCACATTTTTCCAGCTTCTCACACGCGCGTGATCTCTAATATTCGATAGATACTTTTACGTGACAAGCACGCGCTTTTTATTCGAGTGCTGAAGAGACGGAACTTACTCGCTTCGGTGTCTATTAATCAGAAGATATTTACTATAAATATCTGATAACTCTTGAGTGCGAAAATCCAAAAATCAAAAGATAAAACACAATTAATACTCCATAAAAAAAGAAGAAGAAAATCTTCGCCGATTAAACAAAATTTGGATTAGAATTAGTATATTTTGGGAAGCGAAGGAAAGAAATGAAGAGAAACGGTGAGACGAAGCGGCGGAGGAACGTGGCGGAGGAAACGGAGGGAGGAGGTGAAGATCCGGCGATGTGGGAGAATCTAGACCGGAATTTCAGACAAGTACAATCAGTTTTGGACAGAAACAGATCACTGATCCAGCAAGTCAACGATAATCATCAATCGAGAATGGCTGATAACATGTCCAAGAACGTTGCTTTGATTCAAGAACTCAATGGAAATATCTCTAAGGTTGTTTCTATGTATTCTGATCTCAACAATAATTTCTCATCGGCCTTTCACGGTGGAAAGGACGGCCACGATGGTGGTGGTGCTGCCGGAACCAGAGCTTAATTAACCGGGATCAAATGATTTATTCTTTGTTGGACCGGTTGGTTTGGGAATTTTGAGTCTGTTGGTTCAATATATGATCTAAAAGTTATCATATGTTAGTTTTATTGTAATGATTGTCATTAGAATAATCCGTGGGAGAAACCCCATATTTGGGCTATTTTAATCATGGGTTGAGTTTTTTCATTTTCTCTCTACTGCAAATAATAATTTATATTTTTGATAACTCATCTTTTATATTCTGATTCTATTTAGAGCCTCTTCTTATGTGATCTCAACATTAATGAAGGTTGTTGTTAGATTTTTGCAACTTGGAGTAATTTCGTCACCTAGTGATGCAAATTGGTATGCGACATGTAGATTGATAAAATAATAAAACAATTGTTTTTACTGACCTTTCACAATGCTAGTTGTGTATTAGAGAACTCTTACATCTAAAACCTTGTGGCAATATTCATATTCAATGAAATTACAAACAAAAAACTGAAGTAAACTCAGTTTTGATAAGTTATATTATATTTAGACCCAAGTAAAACTATTTAAGAAAATTTTACATATAAAAGTGAAGAGATCTTAAGAATAAAAGTTTTTTGAATTTGAATCATATTCAAATATATGAGTGAAATAATCAAGAAACTCAGTCATTTAAAAGAGAAGGGGAAATTGCATATCAAAACATGAAATATCAAACCTTAAGTCGTTAAAAAGAATAACCGACATGAGTGGATGTGTAGAAGACTGCATTTATGCCAAAAAGATGCATTTTCTCACTGGGTTGTGTTTTAGTTTTACTTGCATGGTGGGCAGAAAAAAAACAAGCAACGACGCATATTATGGACTGGGATGAACAAAAAAATGTGTTTTAACTAGCAGAAACAATGGTTGCATTGTTATTGATTTTATTCCCATGTACTAAGGATAAATTTTCATTTACATTGTTTACTCTTTATATAGAAGAGGTCCACGAGGATGAATTTTCACCAGATGTAGTTGAGATATTAATCACGCGTTACTTTGTGATTCGATGATTGAACTCACATATATATGTTCGATTGTTTTGGATATATACCACATAATAAAATATACTTTCAACATTTTTATGACGATATTTCATTTATGACCATTTTCTTTGTACCACCTTGACAACTACTGGCTATGTCTTCTCCGAATACTTTGTTTTTTTTAACATTATGGTGTTCATTTATTATGTGATGCCATGGTGGTGGTGACAAAGACTTAGTAGTACATGCCCTTAACCATATGAATTGTAGGAGAAATATATGTTCTTTTACCGTATTCCTTTATCTTATTTGTTTTCTTTCATCAGATTAACTCAGTTATGTAAACATTTTTCTTCATTGTATGAGGAGAAGATTACCTACCTACCATAAATAGAGATGTAGAGGCTAATCGCTTGAATCCTAAGGGCCACAAGTGAAGCCGCCGTGTATCTTAGCAACATCGAGTCATCAACCATCGATTCTAAATTTAGGACTGTGGTCTAAAAGTTCGACCAAAGTGTCTAAAACCCAATTCAAATCCAAACCCAATAGTTTTTTTTATATGGAATATATTAGGTTTGGTCTATTATTCAAACTTGTATGGGAATCATTTTGTTTATCTTCTTGGACAATACTTAAGTAAATTATGTTGGGTCGGCAAATTAAATTGGTTGCTTTATAAAGCAAGCATTTCTGTAGGTTTTATTTTGTGATAATGAATTTTTGCAACGGAATATCAATACAATTCAAAAATTCATAGTAAGATTGTCACTAGTTTAACGATGAAGTGATACCAAAATCATAAGTATTTAGTTTGATCATGGTCAATGTTTAAGAAAGCGCTAGACGCTAGTCGGACGGTGACCCTTCGCCTAACGCCTAGAACGCCTAGTCGGGGTCTAGGCGATTTTAGCCGGTTTAAGTAATTTTATAATATATATATATATATATTTAAACATATATATATTAACATAATATAATATAACATAATAAAATTATAAAATTGAATAATTTAAAGTTTTTAAATTATAAAAAGATAAAGAATATCAATGTTTTGTAATTTTAAGTTTTTTAAATAATTTTTTTTTTATAAAAACATAAATATTATTATATTAAATAATTTATTAAATCCGCATATCTCACATAATTTATAACTCATATAATTAGCGTTTAATTTATTTAATTATCGCCTAAATCTAACTATCCGTATAATATAAACTGATATTTTAAAAATTTAAGCGGTCTAGGCGTTAATCGGTCAGATTAAGGGGGCCTTGCGCCTAGGTGACGCCTAGACGACCGCCTAGACCGCTATTTAGAACACTGATCATGTTACATCCCATTTTTTTTGCTAAATGAAAAGCAGTTTGGCTAGCATAACATACTAATATTGTACTTTTTCCTTATGGTTGCTATCGACAACCGTCCATTCCAATCATAAGATCAAAAATGGGATATGAAATATCAATCTTCACAACTTAATAATAATTAAATGAGTTCAAACCAATAGAACAAAGATCTGACTCGCCAGCTTGTCAAAAATGTCGACCCATCTGAAATACGATGGCGATTGTTGCCAATAAATATTTATAAAACTATACTATATTTAGAATTAAATATTTTCCAAATCGTCACTAATTGGTTAACAAATTAAAAATCTAGTACGTACCTAATAAGTAGGTAATTAATGACAGATTAAGGACTTAATAATTTGTAGCTAAAACTGGAGAAGACTTCGCGAATTAGGTGTAAACTTAAATTTAATTCTTAGTTCTATTAGATACATCATTTCCAACTTGAGTAGTTTTAATAATTGTGATTTTTAATATTATCAAATTTGATAATCAGGATTCAAAGGTCTTACTATTCCAAACATTTTTTTCATATATATGGTTCAACAAACGGATTATACTACAATAATAATCTCAAGATTACGTAGATTAATTTATAGTAAGTTAGACAATAACCCAAATATGGTGATCATTCGACATATGAAACATATTTCTTCATAGGAGTAATAATTGAGCAACACAAAAGAGCAGAGCAGAGCAGAGAATGAGAGAATCCTGAAACCTTAGGCTTGAAGCGATATAAACAATTGAGAGCAGAGCAGATTAGGTAACCATACCAAGTCCAAATGTCCTGTCTCGTCAAAGTTCATCAAACCCCAAATATAAAATAAACATTTTTTTATTTGAACTCATAATGAATGAGTTTCCAATTTACCCGATCACAAAGCTCCATAATTACACTACATGCCACTTCTCTTCACATTTTCTCCCTCGATCTCCAAAGTCTCTCTCTCTTTCTCTCTCTCTTTCTCTCTCTCTGTGCTTAGGTTCATTCTCCTGCTGGGTTTTATATTCTCCGTTAACTGTTGTTTGCTTGGGTCTTGAACTCCGTTTCTCGACAATGGTGGTTTCTTTGAGAAAGCTCGTGTCTTCCTTCTAAAAAAGTTAACTTTCCCTTCTTCTTTTTTTGCTTCCTTTCTGCTTACTTTCAAAAGGGAAAAATTTGTGAAAATGTGTTGCAACTTAATGTTTTTAAGCTTGTGAAGTTGGAATTTTCGTGTTGGTTTGTTCAATTTTAGGACTAGTTTTTAACTTTGTAGACAATAATTTAACTTTAGATATTAGGATATTGTTTGTGTTTGCTGAGGTGGGGAGTAAATTGGAAGCGAAGTTAGGTTTTCTAGTCTCTTGATCTGTAAGTTTAGTGAGATTTTTTTGAGAAGATGAATCGAAGTTTTAGGGCACAAGAGTCTCTATTGCTGGATTCAGCAGAGAGGCAAAGGCAACAACTTAGGGCTTCTATGATGGCTGAGAAAGATGAAGAGCTTTCATTGTTTCTTGAGATGAGACGCCGTGAGAAAGAGCAGGATAGTCTCCTTCTCAATAACCCTAATGAGTTTGAAACTCCCTTAGGTATATTATACTTTTTTTCTCTTTCTAATTTGTAGGAAACATGTTGTGATTTGGTTCTAGGAGCTTAATGGTTTTGGTATGTAGGTTCAAAGCCTGGAACCTCACCTCTCTTTAACATCTCAAGTAGTGCTCCAGCACGAAAGACAGCTGCTCCAGATGATTTTCTCAATTCTGAAGGCGATAAAAATGATTATGAATGGTAACTTTTTAACATCAATATACTTGAATTCGCTGTCAGAATATGCAACTCTTTGTTTAGGACTTTGCTGCTTAAAGAATTCATGGTCTTTGTGATTGATGTTTATTATTTCCGTTCTAACTTCTCGTATTGTCTTTCGAAGGCTTCTTACCCCTCCAGGTACTCCTCTATTTCCATCACTGGAGATGGAATCACATAGAACTATGATGAGTAAGACTGGTGATGCCAAGGGTCTCCCAGCTACATTGGTTTCTAGGGTAAGAATGTTATTGCTTAGTGTTCTGAACCTTTTTATCAAATCCTAGATACTAGTTAAACAGCCAAAAGTAGTGCAACCAGTGTTAATATAGAGCTTCACTGATATTGGTTTTATATGTTTTGAACCCTGACTATTGGTAAAAAAGGCCATGCAATCAGTCTGAATGAATAGGTTCCATTGTTCTATCTCTAAAATTTTTGTATATTTTGGAATTTCATTACCGTAACCTATGAATTGTATGTCGTAGTTGGCGAATTCATCAACTGAGCCTGCTGCAAGGAACCATCTAACATCTAGACAACCAAATTCTTCACCTGGATTGAGCTCTTCCAGTGGACCAAGTCGAAGACCTTCATCATCTGGAGGACCTGGATCAAGACCTGCCACACCCACTGGAAGATCAGCGTCACTGACAACAAATTCAAAACCTTCAAGGCCTTCAACACCCACTTCTCGGGCCACTGTCTCCTCGAGCACTCGACCTTCTATGACTAATTCTAGGTCCACAGTATCAGCAACAAAGCCTACGTCTATGAGTAGGTCAAATTCATCATCTAGACTCACACCTACTGTATCTAAGCCTACTACTTCAACCGCTAGATCTGCTGGTTCAGCAACTAGATCTACCCCTAGCACTGCCACAAAGTCTGCAGGTCCTTCAAGGTCCACCACACCTCTGTCAAGATCTACTGCAAGATCTTCAACGCCAACTTCAAGAGCCACACTTCCTCCGCCTAAAACCATATCAAGGTCAGCTACACCAACTCGCCGTTCAGTTACTTCTTCAAGTGCTGGAACTACTACAGCAAAGCCAACAATATACCAAACCAAGCCTTCTTCTCCAGCACCTGCAAAGCCTATGCCAACACCATCTAAGAACCCTGCTTTATCTCGTGGAGCTTCTCCTACAGTGAGGTCAAGGCCATGGAAGCCGTCAGACATGCCTGGTTTCTCTCTAGAAACTCCTCCAAATCTAAGGACAACATTACCCGAAAGGCCACTTTCAGCAACAAGAGGCAGACCCGGAGCTCCAAGCCCTCGTTCTGGTTCAGTTGAGCCAGGTGGTCCTGCAGCAGGAAGACCGAGAAGGCAGTCATGTTCACCGTCAAGAGGAAGAGCACCAATGTACACTAGTGGTAGCTCTGTTCCTGCGATTAACCGTGGATATTCCAAAGCCAGTGACAATGTTAGTCCTGTGATGATGGGAACAAAAATGGTGGAGAGAGTAATAAACATGCGGAAACTGGCTCCTCCCAGATCAGATGACAAGAGTTCTCCTCATGGTAACTTGTCTGCAAAGTCTTCATCACCAGACAGTGCAGGATTTGGAAGAACACTCTCCAAGAAATCCCTTGATATGGCAATAAGGCATATGGTGCGTACACTCTCTCTTGCTCTATATCTCTCCCCCATTAGTGGGAATCATGTTCAACTGATGATGATCAAACTGTATTATGTAAACAGGATATACGTAGAACTATTCCAGGGAATCTGAGACCACTAATGACGAACATTCCAGCATCATCAATGTACAGTGTGAGATCTGGACATACACGAGGCAGACCACTAAGTGTTTCAGATTCTCCACTAGCAACAAGCAGCAACGCAAGCTCAGAGATCAGTGTCTGCAACAACAATGGCATTTGCTTAGAGGCAAGTGAAAAGGAAGATGACGCAGGCAGCGAGAGAGGTTGTAGATCACCTACAAGCTTACAAGGGAGATGAAGGAATGAAGAAATATAAAGCCTTTTGTAAAACGTTAACCTTTGAGATTCTCTTCTCCTTTATTGTTTGAGTTTTTATCACACGAGTTTGATGATGATATGTGAAGCTGCGTTTTAACGTTTATGTAAACCTCTCCACTCGGTACTATTTAACCCTTAAATTAATGGACTCAGTAACCAATAGATATGAGATATTAACTACTTTTCAACGGTTTCTGATTTAATTCAAACATAAAAATATATCCAATATGACATAACTATGTTAACAACACACTTGGCCCATAGAATCTCTCAGCTGTTTATAACACAAGGATATGAAAAGACCGAATTCACACAACAGATGTAAGCAATGAATAAAGAAAACGGAAGAGGGTTTCAAGCGGCAGTGACAGCCTCGGTGGGCTTGGTTTCTGGAACATTCTTTGGAGGAGCGGGAGCAGCTGCTGCCTCCGATGGAGGTTGAGTAGTGAGTTTCAGGTGAGAAGGAGGGTTTTGCTTGAGCTTCACCAATATTTGTCTCATTCTAGTAAGATCAGTTGGCTTTCCAGGCTTTGGACCTTGAATCACAGAGATTGATGGCTTCTTAGGGTCTTGCTCTTTCTTTCCTCTTCTTTTCTCTATTGTTGGAACCTCTTTAGGAACTAGCTCTGCTATTGCCTTCCAGTAGTTCTTGCTGGCTTCCGCGTAGAACTTCTCCTGGTTCTCCAGATACAGCTAAAGTGTTCAAAGAAAAACAAAAACATGAACCAAGTTTAAAAAAAAAAAAAAAGCTGTAAACAGGTGATAAGCAGCTAAATATCGGCACCAAAGGTCACATTAATTACATACACGTCAACCAAATGAAGAAAGTTGACCAAGAAAAAGTCGGTCAAAACAGTTGACTAAGAAAAAATTGGTCGTAGTTTCAACAAGCCATTGGACTTTCATAGACAATTGTCCCCAGACCACAAGACAAAAGCGCAAAATTGAGAAAAGATGATAAAACTTTAGCAAAAAAAAAAAAAAGAACAAACCTTTTCCTTATCCCTGTTAGCTGCTTTGTTGTTTTCACAAGTTACTTCAACTTTCTTGTGAAACTCCACTTTGAATTGATTAGCTTCCTCAATTATTTGGTTCAACACTTGCTTTTCTCTCTGCTCCTTCTCCTCGAGCTGAATTGCATTTTGTCTGAACATAACATAAGCCATAGCACGAAAACATCACTCACAAAACTCATTGATTCGAGTCCACATAACATATCATTCAGATCTATACAATCCAATCAACTTAACAAACAATACAAGCTATAAAACAGCTAGAAGCATCTTCAATGACACATATAGCCATAAATATTGTTAATTTAATCTCAGATCCGATCTAATATTCTCTGATTTCTTCACAGAACAATGGACACTAAAGGTTTAATGAATGAAGCAGAAAACTTCAATTTGCAAAATTATGCAGAGATTCCAAGTTTTCTCGACTAAATCTATTTAATTCAGCTAATTTCTGAGGTACAAGTAAACCTAAAGCAATCAAAATAAGATATTTAACAGTAGATCTAACCTTCTCCATTCTCTAAGAGCAAATCCTTCATCTGATTCCATCTCTGACGGTGGTGGCAAAATAGGAGCGTCGTATCCACCGTTGGATCCGAAGACGTCACCTCCGTTCGAGTAAGCACCGTAGTCAGTGGTCGGCGCGACAAACACATCGTCGACGGAATCATCAACTGGGATAGAACCGTCGTAGGCTGAGAAGGAGTTGTCAGTGGTGTCGAAAGAGCCAGAGACCGGAATTGACTCAGACGCATCGTCGCCGAGTATAACGAAGGAATCCTCAAAGACAGACATCTCCGCAACTAAAGCTTTTTGTTTCTGGAAAAGCAGAACGAACAACTCGCAAATCTGTCTTTTCAAGTTTTTGAAGCTTTAAAGATAAATTGGCAAAGCTTTAAAGGCGATGTCCGATTTGTGTATTTGGTTTTTGTTCCTTAAATTAATGGGCTCTTTTTCTCGAGCCCAAATTTTCTTGTTCGTTATGAGAATTTCGGTTTAAATATTTGGTTACGAACCTGAATGATGGGGTTTTCAATTCGGATGTTTATTCGATTTCGGAGTGGTTTTTTCTTGTTGTTGCAAGGAAATTTTTAAATTTTGGTTGTATTTGTTTCATTTTTATTTGCTTAGAATTAGGGGTGTACATTTAAGTGATATTTCATATATGATTTCGGTTCAGTTTGGTTTTTAAAATACTTACCAAACTAAAATAAAGATATTTCAGTTCGGTTTATCTTTGTTTTGGTTTGCATTCGGTTCGATTCTATTTGGTTAGGTTTTAGTTTAGTTAGGTTTCTTTTTGGTTGAAAAACATATATTAATTATAAAACTAATTCAGTGATATATAAATAAAAAACATAACACGTTAAAATCCAAAATTTAAATATACAACACATCAAATCAATTAAATATGAAATTAAATAACAAATACGAAAACTGATAGTATCAAAAGTTTAAACTGGAGTATTAAGAATTAAAAAAAATATAAAATAAAAATAATAAAAATAAATATTTTTATATTTTAAATTAATTAAAATAAACACATTGGTTTATAAAATTATTTTGTTTGATAAAATAATGGCTTAAAAGTATTGTGTTTTGTAGTTTGGTTCGATTTCTTGTGTCATTTGGTTTGTATTATCTGCTCGGTTCTATTTCGGTTTAATTTGCCTGGAACAGGGAGATGTACATTGAAGTGAAGGTCCTTAAATATTAGAAGTGAATCTGAATATTTTTTGAAACAAGAAACAAAAGAGATGTGGCAAATGCATTGCCCTCAATAAATAGTCAATGTCAGGCATCACTTACAACGCCGTTAGACTCTATTATTAAACCAGTCCCACTGAAACCTAAAACTGATTTCGAGACAAACGATCTGCAACTAGACAGAACTGCATCTACACATTGTTTTGCAGTTCACATCAGATTCTTTTCATGATAAAAAAAACCCGGCATTCTCTCCACTCTTTATGTACATCTCTAAACAAAACAGTGGATGAATGGTTACCTAAACGAAGCTCTTTCCTGGTGGCTATGAAACTAACTTGGCTCTCAACTCATAAAAGAGTTTATGTCCGAGTCTGAGACGGAGACAGAGCTGGTGTCTGAGATGGGGACTGAGTCTAAGTCGTCGACGGAGACTGAGTCTGAGATGGAGACTGGACCTGTGCCTGAGATGGAGATTGAGTCTGTGTCTGAGATGGAGACTGAGCCTGAGTCTGAAAGTCTTCACCTCCATTACCTATAGATTGAGTAGGAGGCTGAGTCTGTTCTTCCCCAGGTGGTGTGGCATCTTGGTTGTTTTTGTCTTGGTTACCTTTAGGCTGATTTATCTTAAAATATTTGTCAATGAATTCTTCAGCGAGGTTGGGGTATTTCTCCATCAAATACCTGTTGAGACATTTTCTGTATGAAAAGTCCTGTTTGGCCCCATCAGTTGAGACGACAAAGAAACACCTGCTGTCTGTGAACGTCGTGTGCTTATCAACCTATATTGTTGATCCACCAGTTTCAAATCAGACATAAAGCTAGGTAAGCATTAGAAGAAAAGCTAAAATTGTAAGGGATGATGCTATTTACCGTGATGAAATCAACACCAGAACCTAACTTTGTCTCCTTTTCGGGATGGAAGTTCAAAATCTTCTCCAGGACAAACGTCTTGTCATCTTGCGAAATTGGTTCTCCATCAGGATACCTTCATTAAAACAACACAGTTTCACAAAGATGAAGCATAACATATATTTTTATGGAATATGCAATTGTATAAATTATACATACAACTGTAAATTGGATAGACTGAGCTTAAGAACTAGAAAGGCATACCCGGACAGATGCATAATTTTCCTTAGAGTCTTCATTACTGGCTCGATATCCAAGAGAATCTCTTGCTCCTCAGACGTGAACAAGTCCAACCGCTGTCTTGTAACTGTAAACATGGGAGCCAAATTATTCTCAGATCTAGGTGTCCTAGGAGGACGGTTCCAATTTCCTCTCCAGTCTGTACCGCCACCATTGGACCAGCCACCATGTGATCCTTCGGGATATCTCTTGGCTGGATTTCCCCACTGGCTTCTCTCGTTCTCATCCTTCTCTCCGCTTTTCATCCCCTTCACAGAAACCCACGGATTTCCATCATCTTCAATGGTATCATTGTCTGTTGTAGTGGGGGTTGGCCGTCCCCAAGCAGCAGTAACTGATTCATTTTCAGAATTGTTTTTGTAGCCTGAACTCCAAGCAGCAGCACCTGATTCAGTTTCCATGCTCCTTTTGTCCCAAGAACTATTTGCAGCACCATCTGATTTAGTTTTCTCCCTAGAACCCCATGCAGCAGGAGCTGCTTCGGTTTCCGAGTTCTTTTTGTCCCAAGATTTGAGTCCCCAAGCAGCAGCAGCTGATTCAGTTTCTATGCAGCTTTTGTCCCAAGAACTATTCGCAGCACCATCTGATTTAGTTTTCTCACTAGAACACCATGCAGAAGGAGCTGCTTCTGTTTCCGAGTTCTTTTTGTCCCAAGATTTGAGTCCCCAAGCATCAAAAGTAGGCTCATTATTTTCTAAAACAATAGAATCTGTTTGAGCTGGTCTTGTTTCCCAGTTTGGTACTGTATTTGCATCATCATCTTTTGTCTTTAAGCCCCAACCACCCCATGAATCAGACTTGGAAGATTCTTGAGCGTCCTTTCTAGTGTTCCAACTAGACGAAGCATCTTCCTTATCAACATTTGTTGTCTTTTCCCAGACAGACTGCGGGTTTGCCTCATCACCAGTAATTTTTGAGTCTCCCCATTCTGAGCCCCCACTGCAATCATTATCCTGCAGAAAGCTTGTCTCCCAATTGGCTGATGGCTTTCCTTCGTCATGCACATTTTGGAACTCAGCACTGTCCTCAAACTTGGGTTCGCCAAGAGCTGGGTCTCGCTCGGGCGATTCAGCCCATTCAGCCATTTCTTCCTCGGTAACATCAAAACCAGGGGAAGAAACATATGCATTTGTAGTTGTGGTGACCATTTGAAGAAAGCTGTACACATCTGTCTCTTCTTCATTACCAAGATCAGTCTGCAAACAGGTTGACAATAAAGAACATCAACTTTCACATATGAGATCAAGTCAGTCAATTGATAAGTTTTCTGGTGAGAATATCTACCTCTTTTTGGTCCCATAGCAGCTCAAACTGTGAACCTGTACCAACACCCACGCATTTTCCCCATGCACAAGACCCAACAACTGTCGATAGAGAATCTGTATGACATTTCTCAGCCGCTTTCTCAAAACATTTCCTTGGTGTCTAAAACACAAAAAATGTACTTCCTGTAAATATCGACTGCCAATATAGTCTTAGAAAAGAATTGGTATTAGATATTAAAGCATCAGACTACTAACAATCAGAGTCGCTTCTGTGAATGGAGCCTTGATGTTCAAGGATCGGGTCAAAGCCTTATACCCTCCAGCATTGAAACCCAACATATTTCCTGAACAGCTCATGTTATTAACCAGGAGAATGATATGTTCTTTCATAACTCCTTTCGAGACCATTTTCACTGAAGCTGAGAGACGCTACAAAACAAATCAACAACTTCTTTAGATAAACAATGAGTAAATATGATACCAAACATGAAAGATGACAGAAGGATCATGATTTAAGTGTAAAATTCAGTGTATGAACCAGGTTTAAAGTTATTATGTACCTGAACTGCTTGCTCAAAAGCACATGATAACCCAAGCAATTCTTGCACTTGCTTTACGGAATAAGGGATTGACCGTTTTGTATCTATTAGATGAAGCACTGAAAGACACGAGTCTATAACAACCCTCCATGCATCGCCGCTTTGCTTGACAGCAGACTTTTCAACGGTGACATCCAAAACCCATTCCCCTCGGCAGGGCGCATGACGATTTTGGATCCAGGTTGTCATTTCTGTACTATTCCAGATTATATTTGCTGAGCAAACACGTGGATCACCTGCACAGTTTAGATACAGAAGTATCATCAATAACATTTTACTAGAAATCTTACTGTAAATAGGCTTTTTAGTCCAGAATTTCAATCACAAATTGGACGACAGATCTTTCAGACTAGTTGAGGATATGTATTTGGTTCATTAACCTTCTGGCAAAAAACAAATTTTCGTATGGCAGCTAACAAAAAAGATAGACGAAAATGAAAAGAATCATTCAAGTACCTTTGATCACTGTTTCCAGGAGAACCGGGTAAATTGTATTGCAAAGAACATCAAGAGTTCTTTCTAGATCAGGATCTGTGGCATTGTAGGAGGAGAACGTCAAGCACGGCATTTCCGAATCTTGGAAAGAGCAGCACTCACTGTTCATTGGAGAATAGATTAATAAAATCAGGTAATAGAATTAAGAAACTAGACATAATAAGATGAAGGACAAAAATGATGGTAACAAAAGAACTGGAGTAATTTTGGATTTTATCCAACCCTAGACCAAACCAGTGGAAAAGCAAATCATGTACACACCTGAAAGACAAATTTGTTCTCTTGAATTCTTCAGTTTTCTTCTTTTTCTTTTGTCCGAGAGAGTTAATTACACCTTCACACTTTTGGAGTATATCCTGCATACTGATGTCCCAGTCTTCCAGCAATGTCTAGTAAACCAAAAACACCAATTACACAGAAAGAATTGAAAAGATAATTAGGAGTAGAGTGTTTCTATGACAGGTAGAGGCTTCCAAAAAGAGTCAACAGTAAAGGTACCAGAACTCAAACCTTATTTAGATGAATATGGCCATGTAGGCATGAATCAATTCCAAAAATTTCTGATATCGTTTGTTGCTTTCTGTATCTGCATGCAAGTAAAGAGAAAGCAGATTGCAAAGAGGTTTAGTAAAAATGGAAAAAATTACACACTAAAACGAGCAACATAAGTTACAAAAAAAACCAATACTTACTCGACTAGGAATTCCACTGCAATATCTTTAAGACTAACTTTCTTCAGCTTGTTCCTAACAGTGCACGCAGCATTTTCCTGGCAATACCTCTTTCCACAGAGGCATTCATTTAAATAAAGGATTACACGTCGATCATTAGCAGTGTTTTGGAAACTGACTTTGCAGAGAAGAACTTCCTGGGAAAAGGACAGTAACAGAAAACAGTTAAGCATACGACAATACAGATGATCAAAGTTGTACTCAGGAGGCAGATTTGAGGATGCTCTACCTTCATTAGTTCCCATGATGAATTACTACTTGCACTTGAATCAAGCACTGCCTTATACGCTGGATTTGACATGGCTGTAGCTGCCAATACTCCAACAGGTTCCCCCGCTTCAAACGGAATTCGACGTATGCGTCTAGAATCAACTTCATATTTGAACTGGACAACTGAATTACTACACGAGTTTCTTACAGTTCCATCGTTTGTAATCACGATGTCTCGAAGGACAGCCATTAGGTTCTTAAAGAGTGTTCCAGGCTCAGCTAGTCCCCTTGAAGAGCGAACAATTACCTCCCTGGCTGCAATTGAATGAGCCATCTCTTCATAGGGATCCAGCCCATGAAAAAAGCAGCCCTTCACTATTCCAAAATCACCAGATGAAGAAATCCTGCCATACTTTCTCTTACAAAACTGAGCCATGTCCTCCACCAGAGTCTTTGTGTAGAACTTCTTCTTGTCAGAAAGCTGAAGACCCAAGAAGCCTATCTGCTGCACTAGTTTGTTAATTGCGGAGTTACTCTTGATGTCAATCAAGTTCCGCATGGAATAAGACTTCAGCATAAAGTTAGCAGCCACTTCCTTCACTTTGTGGATGCTGTTCTCAAGTTGCAATTCATCTTCGTATGATAATCTCAAGCGAGACACAATAGGTGAAATCTCTCGGATTATAAGCTTGTGAATTACATCCATGTCTGCCCTAGACATGGATAAGTCTTCCAAACTCACACTAAAGCCCTCAGCAGAAATGTGTTCCATCAACAGAGGCTGCAGCGAATCAAAGAATCCAAGTGCCTCCTTTGGACCCTTCTCCCAGAAGATTGAACTTACAATATCATTGATGTCGGACGCCATTGTGTCAACCCCGAAATCAAAGGTCAGCAAATCACTTCCATCAACCATGAACCTGTCCCCTTTGCAACTCAGATCCTCTGAAAAGGCAAGCTGTATAATCTGAAAAGCTGTCCATGCTGGGCCAGATTTACCGGACTTCCTCACTGCTGGTGGTGGCAGAGACAGAGAGCCATACATAGATAACTGTTGAGCAGTTTCCTTGTCCAGAAACACCCGCTCCAGCATAACCCTCAAAGACAGCAGAGAATCACAACCCATCTGCAGAATCAGCTGTCCAGTATGTGAGCTAAGCAGTTGCTTCTCCACGGCGAAGAGCTCCATAACCTCAGCCTTAGCGCCAAGTGACTGTGGGTAGAAAAGATGGACACAATCACCATCAAAATCAGCACTGAGGGGGCCACACATCAGAGGGTTAATCTTCACCGTATTGTCTTCATGAACATACACCCGAAGAGCTTGAAGAGAATGCTTATGTGTTGTCGGAGGTCGGTTGATAAACACAACATCCCCATCCATGACCCTGCGATGAATAACCTGCCCAGGTTCAAGCTTAGTATGTCCCTTGGAACCATCCCGTAAAGAATAGGTTGTAGACCCTTGAGTATAACTCAAACACAACTTGTTGTCCACCAACTCTTGTAGATAACCTTTATTGTGGACACTAACCCTTTCCTCGAATGTGATTCTTCGCGCAATTTCAATTGGGATCCCTACCTCATTTACACGTCTGTAAGCGTCTCCAGTGATGACACTACGAGAAGAGAAACCTGAACCCTTTCGAATGAAAAGTGTTCTCATTTTTTCTGTCCATGCTTTGGAAGAGGAACTATCCGAGATCTTAGACACCCCGTATCTCATATCAATGTTTCTTGTTGCTTTTGCAGTACCCCTCACCTGTAGATAGGTGTCCACCACTCTAAACATGTCATTGGCTTCAGCCTTATGCGACTCAAAGTTTGTCTCACCAGATCTAGAGGTTTTTATGGCTATCCCTTTCTTAAGAACGTCTTTAAGCTCAATTCTGGAATGATCCTGAAAATAAGAATGAACAAATCCAGGGGTTATTTTCTAAACACAAGCCAAAGCATTCAATAAACTCAGCACACCATTTTAGTTTCAACTAGCTTACCACTGACATGGAACTGAAACCATCAGAAACATCTGGCACTGCCAGACAGTTAGGTGGGACTGGAAGATATTCTAGTATGTATCCTTCTTGAGGAATATGTCCCTTTGCTGTGAGTTTCTTTTTTGTTTCTTCGGGGATCCGTCTTAAAATTTCCTTTACCTATTTGTTTTCCCAGCATATGGAGAAGGAAAGGGAAAGAACATAATCATCAGTTTCCAAAAACAAAAACAAAAAAGCTTCAAAAAGGTGTAATTTCAAATAAACAAAAAGAATCAGAGAACACCTTTGACCTCAGAACCTTACACGAATCAGTAAACTATGTGATCACATATTATGAGCCATTGTCGCCTTGCAGAGACTTATAAAGGTATATTCATGGTTTCTTTTGCTCAAACATTCGCACATGAAAAGTATACCTACTTAGCTTAGCATACTTCTAACCAACAATGTTAACTAATTTGAATAAGAAACCCAAGGTATACCAAAAACTTATAGAGCACATAATTTCCTCACCAACGATTATGCACATGTTAATAATTACAAAAATAAGTATTTTGAAGGTAATTAATGAACATTCTACGATAGAAACAGATATATAAGCATACAGAAGAAAATAAAAACCTCTCTTGCCAGCAGGGGCCGCGTATAACCGCTTCCATAGCGGTAACCATATCTTTCCAGGAAATTCCAGCAACCCGCTTGCAGTCTTGACCTAGATGGGAGCTTCAGTTCTAGGTATGAGGCACCATCTGATGCTTTGTCTCTGATTGAGATGTTCAAAGCTTCCTAAACATAATAATTCAGTAGTTAAAAATCCAAGAATTTCAGGAATAATAACATCCAAAAACAGATATAGTCAGTGAATGTTCCATGGTGCCACAAAAATACGAACAACTACTTCACAAAGCATTGATTAACATTACATTCATTGAATGGATCAAAATACGCGCACAATAACTACTCTATATTTGAATTAGCAAGTTTCTAACATGAAACTAATTGAAGGAAACAATCAGAATGTGCAGTACATGCCACTCACCTCACAACAGACACCTAATAAGCGCTCCGCAAGACCACCACTTGTGCTCTGTAATCAGAAAGGTGGAAAAATTGGTCGAGATTTAATATGGTTTATGATGGATTTTATAAAATTATATGAATGGATCACATGGAAAATTTAAAAAAAAACTCAAAGAGGTTATACCTTTGCCTTCTTTATCTTCAGACATTTCAAGCACAGAAGGCTCAACATTTGTTTCAGCTCATTAACATAAGCAGGGTGGTAAATTGGAACTGGAAGCTCAATATAACCAAAGTGACCTGAAAATGTAGAAACAAAGATCGATATCTGAAAAACCATTCCAACAAACAAGTTAAGAAACAATATATAGCAAAAACGGAACTGGATTACCTTCACATTTATCTAGTTCTGTCGCACCACAAGATTCACATTTACCAAACTCAAGAGGTAACCCCAAGAATGCGTTAGAGAGTTGACTGGCATGATTTATGGAAGATCCACTAATTGATGCTGTACACTGCAAGAAAGAATTACAGTCCAGTGAGAAATAAAAGAGTGACGAAGGATATATTGCAGAACAGCATTTATAAGTAAAATTATGGAACTTAGCACTATACAGAGCTGAGTACAACTATACTGAAATTTGGAAACTTGGCGCCAAACTTAACCAAAGTATAGAGGGTTTTTAATATTCGTTTTCCTTACTTCTGTAGAACTTATGATGAACATTTTAGCTTAGAACTAAAGAAGGACATACATGCAAATTTTGATGACTCTTGGAACCAAATTCATCAATTTAATCGTGGGTATAAAGATGTAGAACAAAGTAAATCAAGTCCAGAGAGGATAAATCTTTAAAACTTACAATTTCATGGTGAGTAGCAAGAGAAAATGTGATTCCAACAATCTCTCCTTTAAGAATGTCTAATGAAAACTCTTCCTCCATGACAAAGCCCTAAAAATCGAAAATACACAACGGCGCCACCAAGTTAGCAGTTAGCAAATGAAACAAGCAGAGAAACAGAGACATCTAAGCTCACTACTTGAGAAAACTCAGAAGTTTCCAAATAAAAATCCAGTCTTTGACACAAAAAAAAAAAAAAAAAAAAACTTGAGTCGGAAGAACAACTTCGAAAATCTGTAAAAGACACAATTTTCTGCTCGTTTCCACTAAATCTAAGTAGTAATAACACACGGTAAACAAAAATTTCCAAAATTTCAAACCTACATTTAGAAACCCAATAAACCCAGTACGGACAAAACCCCCAGAAACACGACGGAGTCATGATCAAGCTTATTTTTCTCGGTCAACAAGGAAAGATGGAGCTGGGTAAGACGAAATACCTGAGAATCGACGGTCAAGCAGCGTGGTTGACTCGTTTGATCCCTGAACCGGAGAAAGACAAAACGAAACAAGGAGAAGAAAGGGTTTTGCAGGTGAAAAGAGGAAGAAATCTGAGTGAGCAATTGAGTCAGAGTGAGCAAGTGAGAGCGAAAATGGCATGAGTCTTCTTATAAGAGAAGAGACCAAAAAAATAAGATTGCGAGAGAGAGAGAGAGATAATAAATTATAAGCGTCTCCCACAATCCTTTGCTCTCTCCTCAGCTTTCGTCTCTTAAACCCCACATTGCATGCAAAGGGGGAAAAATTTTCAGTTTCCTTTTACCTTTTATGTATATAAACTAATAAAGCAATCAATCTTAATTTGATATTTGTAAATTATCTCCCTCTGTCACACTTGGTAATATACACAATGCTCGTGGAAATTGTTAAAGAAATATATCTGGCTTACAATGAGTGACACTCCATTATTAAAATGAAACTTTTGATTCATATATACTTGTGAAACAACTACAATTTTAAACTATTTCTTTGAGAGTTTTTTTTGTTTATGTTGTATATTTGTTCGATCGGGTATATGACTCTCTCTAATTGTAATACTATGTTCATTCATGCAATAAAAATATGGAATCTTTAGGATAAAATATTATTTGCACCTGAAAAACGGTAATTAATGTGTGGATCGAGTTATAAAAATATGGAGAACTTTTTTAAAATATTGTATACAAGAAATGTGTGGATCGACTTGTAAAGAAAAGATTGAAAACATTTATTTAAAATATTTTTTTTATTTTTTTTCTTAGAATATCATATATATTATATTTTACTACAACTTAAAATTTTATATAGTTTTAATACTTCTATGAATATTATATAAGTAGATTCCATTCTACTTAATTTTAAGTAAACTAAATATTGTAATTCAAAATACTTTTATATATAGAAATGGTGTTTTATATTTTCTTCCATTTTATTAGATTCATCAGAGCATTATACGGTAAAAACATTTAGTGATATTGTCAAGGATTTGTTTCCGAAAATAGTGTTCGGGGTATGGAATAGGATTGGAAGATGCATGAATCACATATATATATATATATATATATATATATTTTTTATATTTTTTAAAAAGAGCTAAATGCTTCTGGAAGATGATTCTGGTAAAATGAACAATGGCAAAAGAATAGAACTAAATACATTTAGTGGATCATATGCTTTTTATAAAAAAAATACACAAGAACTAAAGAAATAGTTTAAAAAAAAAAAAGAAAAAAAAACTAGAGGAGCACATGCCTTTTGAAAGATGGGCAATGCCAAAAGAATAGACTAAAGACTAATTTGGGACTAACACTTACTAGTAGATCATACGGATTTTGAAAAAATGAACTATAGGCACATGAAATATGCTTTTTGGGAAGATGGGCATTCCCAAAAACAAAAAAAAGATATGGACTTAATGGTGATTTTGGGTCTATATTTTAATAAATTAATTAAAGGCACATGGAAAATATCATTTGGCATGTCCAAAGAAAATTGACTAAATGCTGATTTCGGAACCTTAGAGATTATAACTTATACTCGAATTTCAAGCTATAAAACATGATTTTTTTTGTTCCCTCCGCTCAAATTTTTTTCCTATAATGTGTAATACTACTTAAATTCTATACTTCTCTTACATTTTCCAACATTATAACATAATATAAGTATAAGAAGTATATATATTCTAATAGCGACACATAAGCTTGTTTATGTTAGTTTCCAAAACTACTACCTATTAAAATCTCCAAGTGCAAATTTCGGGTCTTGAATACAGGGGTAATCCCGATTAAACCGACTTCAGATTTGGTCCAGCTTTTAAATTGGCTATTCGGTTTACTTTGGATGAAATTGATTTGGACTTTGGATAGGTGGACTCCCGTATTGTGGCAGTATTAAGATGATACAACTAAATGGTTAAACTTTTTTTTACCTTTTCTAATTCATTATAAATTATATTAAAAAGTAGCTGAAATCCATAAAAATTAATTTCAAGATGGGTCCTTTTTACCTTTTTACCTCCAATACTAGCTTACTACTCAACTTAGCTTCCTAACAACAGATCGATTTACTTACAGGAGCTCATGACTCCTTAAGGTGTCTCACTTCGACGCTTTCTTCCTCTCCTTCTGTCCACGTGCTTCCCTGAGAAGCTCTTCAAATTCTTCACAAAGAGGCTCAGGAGTTAGATGAATAATCTCATCATCATCATCATCTTCTTCATCATCATATTCATCATCATCATATTCATCAGCATTTGTCTCAACATCAACTTCATCGTCATCAGCATTATCATCACCAACATCCTCTTCCTCTAGCCAGCCACAGTTTGTGTTCTCAGCACCTAAAGAATGATTTTGACCTCAGTTAAAGAACGTTTCATGTGTTGAGGTTGTTATGGCAATGAATAAGAAAACCTTAACTACCTTCAACCGAATGTAGTGCATAATTATCTGATGCATCCTCAAATTGAAAAGCTGCTGGTGATGGGTCCATGGCTGCTTCGCTAGGGATAGATACCGTATCCGCTTGGTCACTTCCAACCTCAACATGAGTCTCCAACTCCTGTAGAACAAAAGATGGATCATGCCACAAGTTCGTTTAAGAAACCCGTCAATAGTTTCTGATCTTGCAAGCAAAACTAATCCAAACAATGGAACAGAAGCAACAAATTCAGGACCAAAGGTTTAGGAAATCAGTTATATAGTGCCATGGGTAGAGCTTATAGAACGTGCAGAGAAAGAGAAGGATGAAAAACAAACACACCTTTTGTTCTTCTAGGTTTTCAGTCAATGCTTCTTCTTCCCCAGCTAGTTGATTGGCTTGCTCTTCATGAGCTATTACTTCGTTCTGGTAGTCAGCCATCTGTTGATTTTGATTCTCAGCCAATTGGTTGCTTATCTCCTCTTGCTTTTCAAGGCAAATATTAAGGAGGGGATCATAGCTCCCATCTTCGATAAGAAACCAATGGTCCTCACCATACACCTGAAAATCCAAAGTGTTGTGAAGTAGTGACTTTCAAGTTTCAAGGAAAGTGTTGTTAACAAAGTGAAAAAGGAGAAACTAAAAAACTAAGGAACAAACCGTTAGCAATTCTTTGATGCTTTCATTAATCACACGCTCCTGAAACCCCATATCTCTCATCCGGTCTCGTGCTGCATCCTCTCGCTTCAGTCCAGCTTTCTGCAAAACAAAATAAAGAGGAACAAAAAGTAGCAATTTACAACCCTATAAGACAGGGAAAAATCATCAGACTTGATATCTATTTCTCATTGAGAATCAATTTGAACAAACGATAAATCCAAAAAACAAAGCAAGTCTCAACTGATCTGTTTAATCGTCAATGTAAGAAAGAGTTAAAGCTTACCCTTTTTCGTCCTCTGGGAGCCATTGAATATCCCTAACAAATCTCTGAAGAAATTAATCGATAAAAAAAAAAGTGTTAAAGTCTTTGGGTTAAAATCAATCAATCAAACAAACAAAGGCAACCAAAGAGTGATCTGTATTTTTAACCTAAGCATTAAGCAACAACAAAAACATAGCCGATGACAAAGCTTGGTAACACTAAAGAAGAAGATAACAATGAAAGTTCTATTTTTTCCAAGAAATTCTAAAGCAGTAACACTAGAGATTGAGCAAAATAGGCCTAAATTTCATACCCAAATGAACCTAAACAGAAACAGAGAACAAACCCAGAAACACCAGCTTCATTTCCCGACAACGAAAACAATGAAAGACATTTTATATTTCAGATTTGATAAGAGAACATACGGCAGAGATAATCAGCAGCGACTGTGGAATGACTCTGAAGAAGAAGCTTTTAATCGCTTCTCTTCTCCCAAAATCTCTTGTTTTATACACACAAAGAAGAAGACGCACAGTCTGACATTAACAGGATACATATATGACGACAATTAAAAATAAAATAAAATAAAATAAAATAAAATAAAAATATTTTTTTATTTTTTGTTGTTTTAGTCAACAAAAACGATTGTCTTATTAGCCACTGCCTTAATCGTCAGTAAAGTTGCAAATAACGGATAAAATAGAGATTTTATTAACCCAATTAAGTGTACAGATTTTATCAATATCTTAGTTGAAAACTGGTAAATGTAGTAGCATGATAAACACACTTAAAAAATGGTTTAGCAAATAGATCAAAAGCATCAACTTGTTTAATGAAATTAATCACACTCGCCCATTCTCCTAACCACGAACATCATGTTCTTCTTTTTAAATGTGGACTCTCCCAACGATTCATTAATTTAGTACTATTGGGCTAAAAGCTCACTCGACCCACATCTCAAGCCCAACATAGAGATAATATAGCAGTATACTACAAATCCATCCAACAAATATAAGCCGTTAGATCTAGGTCATCCCATAAACTCCGGTAACTATATAAACCCAAAGTCTTCTTCTTCAACCTTTCGTAGTCACACGCAGCTTTTTTTTTTCTAGATTCGATAAAAACAAACAGTATCAGAGGTTAAAGAGACGGCGCCATTTCGCTGTCCGCCTTGAACGAGCTCAAGCTTCGTCTAGGCCCTCGATTTTCTTACCCTAATTTAAGTTCCTCTTTAATCTTAATTAGCAATGGCAGTGAAAGCAACAAAGGCGGAGAAGAAGATCGCTTACGATTCAAAGCTATGTCAGCTTCTGAATGAGTACCCTCAGATCCTTGTGGTAGCAGCTGATAATGTTGGATCTACTCAGCTTCAGAATATTCGGAAAGGTCTACGAGGTGATTCCATTGTTCTAATGGGGAAGAACACAATGATGAAGAGATCTGTGAGGATTCATGCTGATAATACTGGAAATCAAGCTTTCCTTAACCTCCTTCCTCTTCTTCAGGTTCATTTCTTCCTCTCTTTTTCATAAGTTTTGCTTTGAAGCTTTTATATATTTATATGACTTTAAGTCTTCTTTTTTTTCGTTGAATGATTGTAACAGGGGAATGTTGGATTGATCTTCACCAAAGGTGACTTGAAGGAAGTCAGTGAAGAAGTTGCTAAGTACAAGGTTTGTTATGTTTTCGTGTAGTGCAAGTATCTATTGATAATCTCGTTTGCTTACTATGCTTTGAATAGAGAAAATCTTCATTTGGGGTTAAAAATGAATTATATTACACCTTAGCCACATTGTTGTAGTTTCCCTTTTGTGTTTTCACTGATTGATTGATGTGTTACTTAGCTTGTACTGTTAATTGATTGATGATTTGGTTTCGTTTAATGTATTCCTCAAGATTACTAACATGTAAACTGATATAATTTTCATTTTGGTATCAATTAGAATTCAGAAACCCTTTTGTTCTGTCTTGAGCACATTCTTGATTGAAGTTTTCTAACTAAGCTTGTACTGTTAATTGATGAGAAATTTATTGTCCTGTTTTGACAGGTTGGAGCTCCTGCTCGTGTGGGTTTGGTTGCTCCAATTGATGTGGTTGTTCAACCAGGCAACACTGGTCTTGACCCATCACAGACTTCCTTCTTCCAGGTGCTTAACATCCCAACCAAAATCAACAAAGGTACCGTTGAGATCATAACCCCTGTGGAGCTTATCAAGAAAGGGGACAAAGTTGGTTCATCTGAGGCTGCGCTTCTAGCCAAGCTTGGAATCAGGCCATTTTCTTATGGTCTCGTTGTTGAGTCAGTCTATGATAATGGCTCCGTTTTTGACCCTGAAGTGCTTAACCTCACTGAAGCCGAGCTTGTTGAGAAGTTTGCGTATGGTGTCTCGATGATTACCTCACTTTCTCTTGCAATCTCTTACCCAGCCTTAGCAGCTGCGCCTCACATGTTCCTCAATGCTTACAAGAATGTTCTTGCTGTGGCCTTATCTACTGAGTATTCTTTCCCTCAGGCAGAGAATGTGAAGGAGTTCCTTAAGGTTTGGCCCTTTCCTTTTTTTTATGCGTTTCATTTTTTCATGATAAGTCTTGAAAGTGTTTTTGTAACTGTAAATTGATGGTTCAGGATCCGAGTAAATTTGCGGTGGCAGTGGCTGCACCAGTCTCAGGAGAATCTGGTGGAGCTGCAGTTGCAGCAGCTGTGGAGGAAGAAGCTGCGGAAGAGTCTGACGGGGACATGGGATTTGATCTGTTCGATTAAAATACGCCGTCTTAGCTTTTGCGAATTTATGTTTATGATTATTAGTAATCAAAGTCTAACCCTTGTTCTCAGAATTTCATTGTTACACGTAATGGATAACTTGTTTCTTTATCAAAAATCCCTTTCTGGATTTGAATATTATCTTCGTTGAGAATTGGTGTTATTGGTTTGTTTATTCGTGTAAGATTTTTCTAAAATCTATAAATGTGGTGTTATTAGTTATTACGTTTCATAACAGGTATTTTGAAATCTATAAGAGCCTTCACAAAATGAACCACAAGTGAACACAAATTCAGCCACTGTTAATGTAATATTGTAGTCTCGAACACAAATCACGAGAATTTCAAGATAATAAAGATGACATGGAGGAACTCTTTGCCAGAACACAAAATATACATTTATCTAAGAATGTGACAGTTGCTGACGTTCTTGGTAATTCAGTACTTGTTCTTGGGTTTTTTTAGCTGAGCATATAGATTATGCCGTTATGGTATGGAGACGGTAAATGAGGAGGTTAGGGGTTGGATTAACGGGTTTGAAGGCATTCGCTAATTTGTATTTAAGAAGAAATTAACTCCTGTTTATAAAATGGGTCTCAAATTGCTGCTACCAGCTGACATGTTCCTAAGCAAATGCAAGTCAAAGCTTGGAGACCTTTTAGTGAACAGAACATTAGTTAGTTGAAGTAAACCTCACTTATTATATAACTTCATGTTTATTAATTCACATCACGCTTCCTTAAATACACATAAACAAAATAGCATCAACTTATGAAAAAAACTCTTTTAGAAGATTGCATAGCTTTATAATACTCCTTTTTATTAACAAAAAAAGATTCCATAGCTTTTCCTCATAATAAAATTTTAAATTAATTTACATCTTTTATCAAAAAAAAAAATTAATCAAAACTATACGTTTTCTTTGAAACTGTTTAAAGAATAAATTAGAGGGGATACCCATGCTTTATTTTCTGTTTGAAGCACGACCATGCTTTATTTTCTGTTTGAAGCACGACCATGCTTTTGTTAATAATTTTTATAAAAAAAAAACGAAAAACCCAAAAAAAAAGTTTATAACATTTGGATAAGACTCATCCTAGGCATTCGATAAGAGAAGAAACATAAGCGTGGGAATTGCGTAATAAAGAGAGGAACATGTCGTCCCACTTTTGATAACTATAATAAAATTAGAACCAAAAAAAAGGTTTAAAAAAAATGAAGAATGTGGTGTTGATTAAGGGACGTCGATTAAATTATTTTGATATTTTAGAAGGAAAAAAAGAAAAGAGGAATGTGGTGCTTGATGAAGGTAGGACTTTTTCTACGATAACGTTTAGTGATGACATCAGAATTATTCCAAATTGCATCCATTTTCTTGGCAATTAAGTCAAAAAAAAAAAAAAAAAAGAGTCCGACATAAAAGAAGAAGGAGAAGATGTTTTCATGTCTCCGAATGGATATACATCAACTTTCTACGATCTTTTCAAATATATAATTATTACATCCTCAAACGTCATACATCTTTAGTACGAGATTTAAAGAATTAAACTATGATAGACAGATCACATGAATTCACGAAAATATGGTTACTGTTGTTAATTTTCAGTACAACAATTAGTTTAGTCCGGGGCAAGTACTATGAACTCGAAAAGGGCAATTAGCAAATCTAAATTGAACAAATACCATTTAAAAATTATTTAGTTAATTGATTACTTGAAGATGACATAACAACTGTCCGATTCCAACTAAGTTTTACTTATAATCCAAAATATCAAAATATATGTTTTAAATTTAATATGATTTTCTCTTCAAAAGATAGTTGTTGGAATCGATAAATCCAACCTAGCCTAAGTAATACTTTCTAACTTTTAAGACTTTTCAGAAACCAAAATAGGGTGCCAATTTTCTCTGTTCACAAAAATAATTGAATACACAGTAAAAAAAATAGCTTAGTTCTGGTGCGAAATGTATGTTTTCAAACACTTGGCAATTTGTTTTTAAAAATTAATTTCTTGGTAAGTGAGAGATCTTCAATAGTCAATAAATACATAAATAAAAAGGAAAGTAAAAAACATAGATTTGGAAGAAAAAAAAAATATATATAGAAATTTTAAGAATGTCCCGTCAAAGAATTTAGTAGTTTATATGTTTATTGGCGTTTGGTCTCATACCACATGCAAATATAATAATTTGGTTCCGGCATTTATTGAGGCATTTAGGCAATGTGATGTGTTCCCGTACCAATTATCCGAATCATGCCATCATCTAATATAAGTTAAACGATAAATTAAAAACACATAAGGCACGAAAATTTTATACGATAAATTAAAAATAACTACTTGTTGATTGTTTAGGTATCGTTGTCTGTTAAGTTTGTCTTTTATTTATTTAATATTATCAGTTGACTGTTTTAATTGTTTCTTTCAATGTCTGCTAAATTTTTCTTTGAGTATCTAATATTTTCGGTTGATTTTTTTATTTTTTTTATTTAAATGTAAATACCAGATCAATCATATAGTATTATAGATTTAAATTACAAAAATGTAGATGAGGCTCAACTAAAATCCTTTTTTCGATATCCAAATTAATTATTGTTAATAACTGAAATAATTTGGTTTCTTGTTTAAAATTAAAAGAAAGTAGAAAAAGGAAAGGAAGAGAAAAAAAAATAGATAATGGTCGGATAATGCGGCCGGAGACATGCTTCATTCCCAGGAAACCTGTTTTTATTTTATTTTTTAAAGCTCAACCTTTGTTGACTCTCCCCTAACTCTTTTATTATGATTTAAATTTTCATAACAATAATCACGAGCTTATCCACTAGCGAGGCTACAAACCAAATCCGTTGTTTTGTTTTCCTTTGGATACGAGTTTAAAATGAGAAATATTATACAACATTATTTTAATTAAAACGAATCCGACGAAAATACATAGAACTGCGTTTTTCACTAAAACAAACGCAACAAATGCATTTATCACTACTCGCATTTAAAAAAAAAAAACCCGCAGTAACTTAATGGATTGTTTTACCTTTAAAAAAGTTGTACCAGTTAATCAATCCGATCATGAAATTTTGAAAATCAAAAATAGTTGAAATTTGATGGTTATTATACCATTTTGAATAAGTACAAAACTCATTTTATTTCCATACTTATTTTTCTCCTTTTTATTTTCTTGATTGGTGATGCTGTGAATTGTTAGGAGAGATAAATAACGTGAAAAAGGTCGTTGGTGGGGGCCCATCCAAATGGATTAATCAGCGGCGTAGATAAACGTGAAAGCCAATCACCGTTCCAGCTGTCTTGCCACGTGTATTCTTGTTTTTGAACCTTTAACTTACTCTGCTTCTACCACGTGGCAGTTGAGTAGACAAAAACAGATAGAGTTGGACTTGGACCAAGTTGGTGATGCACATGACCAATCCCACGTGTCATTTTCGTACGCGCGAGACTACTTGATTGGTTTGCAAACGGATGGAAGCCAGGCCCCGATTTAGAATGCTTTCTCTTAATGATATCTCTAAGGAATATCAGTTTTTTTTAATTTTAATTTGTTTTATTTCATTTCTTTTTCATTGCAGGTGAAATAAAATTAAATATTCTTCTATGACTACCGTGTTGACAATCAAAATTTTATAATTCAAAAATTAAGAAAAAAAAACAAGAAAATAGTTTGATAATCCTTAATGCATATGTACAGTGTCTACGTTGATTTTCCATTGGCATAGATGCGAACGTCAATTTGAAATCTTTGTTTTTACAATTTATCCAATTTCATATAGAATACATGTGATACTGCTCTATTGTTATCTGCCAAATTAAATGTGTATTCTTACATCGTTATTAATCTTTAAAATTAAATAACAACTAGACTGTTTAATTTAGTCCCTTCTAGTGGAAAAACGATGTCACTGTTTTTCTTTTTGTATATATAACGTTTGGAGAGGAAACAATGTATAAGGAGAAAGACTATGTACATATATACGCAAAATACACTTTTCTAAAGAGTGGGAAAGACTTATCGTAAACGTGAAAGGAATTCTAACAAGTAACACATCTTATTTTGATACTTACTTGTATTGACCATTTGATATTGTATCCATTTCTAGAAAAGTTATGTAGAGATATATTTCTAATAATTCATTTTTTTTTTACATAAACATATCTCACACAAATATTTACGAAAAATAATTATATGTCTTGGAGTTGGATATACGTAGTTTAAAAGTTACTATTTAAAATACAGGTGGGCTAAATTACCCTTTAACAAAATAAATAAAATACGGGTGTGCTATACACAGATCCGGTTTTCTAATAATTTTCTTATATATATATATATATATATATATTTGCACGTGAAAAAATACTATATAAGTCTAAATCCTATCATAAGACGTATGACTTTAAGTTAGCATAGAATAAATGGTGAAAGATAAATATAGAATGAACATTTTTTGACCATATACATGAATTGTTCATATATTGTATAATTTGAATGGACCGGTGGTTGCTTGTTTCATTTGATCATACATATCATATTGATGGTTTAGAAAAAAAGAAGAGATTTGATATCTAAATGGAATAAATTGCGAGTCTTTATCTATCCTAACCAAATATGTGGATGAGATATATTCTTATATTCTACTAAGCAATAATTTTATTTTTCCCACGATGGATGACTTATTTAGTTATTTGAATTCAAAGTTAAGGAACGAGGAAGTATCCAAGGAAAGCCTAAATAAGCAGACAATCTACAAACTCCTCCGCATACTTTCCATATGTTTTTAAAAAATGCAATAGTAATTCCTTCGCATACTTTTCGTGTGTTGTTTGATCTGAGTTCATTGTGATACTAATGGGGTGGGTAGTATTTTTAAAAGGAAACTGAATAGTAGAATTGTAGAGTTGCTAAAAAGTTTATTTATGTCATACGATATTCGCAAAAAGAAAAATAGTTGTAGAAGATAATTGTTGTTTGTATGAGTATAAATTACATTTAAGATGTCAAATAAATAAGTAAACCAGAGAACATTGCGATCAATACTACAAATATTGCAGTATAATTTTGCAGTATACTAACCTAACAATTTTAACAAATATTGCAGTATACTAACCTAACAATTTTAACAAATATTGCAGTATAATTTTTCTTAAAAAATATTAAAAGGAACATGCCATTAATCACATATATAACTGCTAATTGAATCTTAATTAGGTCACGGTTTAAAGATAACATCTTTACTTTAAAGCTAAATTTGGAGATCTATGGCCTACAGGCTACAAGCTATACTACGAATCTAACAAGTAACAACCGAGTATTAAGCTTCCCAGGTTTGATCAGTGACTACTTTTATATGATTCAAGCATAATGTTTTTTGAAGTTAGAACACTTGTATGCTTAAAATGGTAAAAGATAACGACGAGAAGTAACTATAGTTTAAATAAAATGAACGGTTAAATGATGATTTTTATAAGTGACAAACAATTTGAAGTGGAAAATTGATTAAAAATGTATACCAAATAAACTAGAACTAGTTAATTTTTTCAAAAACTATAGCATAAAATAAAAACGGCATGTTACGAAATATGTTTTTCAAAAAAAATATATATCATATAAGAATAAATAAAAGTGATAGTGAGATGGAGTAATGAACTTGAAGATTGGAAAAAGAAAAAAAAAAACCAAAGTCAAAGGAAGGACAGCTTCCAAGTAATTAACTATTTTGAAAGGAAATTGAGACCAAACTCCAACCTTCCTTTCGCGTATTTGGATAAGCTTCGCATCAATATCCTTCCTACTTCTCTTCATGTGCCCTTATTTTATTTTAAATTCACACCACGGCACCGTCTAAATGCTTATCTACACTAAAATTAAAACTTCATTTTATTCTTTTACAGAGTAACGACGGTAAAATTCTCCATTAATACTAAATAGTAGGACAATATATATATGAAAACAAGCAAAACAATACAATATTATTCGTTAAGGATACATGAGTTAAACAGGCGAATGGAATCCACAAAGCTGATATAGACTACTCTGTCTCTCTCTTTTACTATACAATTAGAGACAAGGATATATTAGATCTCTCACTTACAAGTATAAACCTGATATTTTGATGCTTTGAGCAGCTGTAAATAGTCTGACAACTTTTGTAAAGAAAAATGTTTTGGCAAATAGAAAAAGTCGAAAAAGAGTTTTCTCCTATATTTTGTTTTGATATTCAAGTTTGATTCAACGTTACACAAAAATAGAAACTTAGCTTTCAGTGATGATGCAACTAAAGAATTGCATACAGTTTTGGTTGCTTTTATAAATAGATACACGTTTTGTTGTGTGGTACATTACATCTGTTACGGATTTAGATTGGTAATACAATATGAAAAACACCATGTGCATGATTGGTTGAAATTGGAGTTGAAGGTATAAAACTGTAGACATGAAAGCTATATAATTTATTTTCCTTTGAACAGATAGTTACACCTTGTAAATATGTGGTTTTAGGAAGAATAAAATTTATGAACAAAACAATAGAAATACGAGTTTTAGTGGGATCTGCACATCAATGACAACCCATAACGCATGATTGACTTTGAAAATGTAATGGCAGAAATTTTATATTATTATCAATGAAACCCAGATGTAAATGAGAGATAGCAAATATCTAATAGAAAGTTGTTATCCTTACATGACAGCATATGTATCTTATGAGCAAAATATATAATCGACTAACAAAAATACAAATCTCAATGACACAAAATTCAGACGTAATGACAAATCTCAAAAGCATGTAAAACTCTTTAATTCGCCAATTTTATTTTCTAAGGAAGTAGCAAATATAAGTCATGTTATATAATATGCAGCGACTCTGTAATACATACAAACAAATATTGCTAATATATATATATATATATAACAGAGTGAAAATAACAACGGCTATAACAGAGCTGGTAAAAAAAAGTATCAGACAGATTCATAGCTTGCTTTTTCTTTCTTGAAATGATAATTTCTTACCAAAAAGAGAAAATTATTTAGTCTAGATAACTGCAGATTGGATTAATTATGCAATTTTAACTCTAATGGAGAACAGTAGAAAAGCAATAAATTGATTATCTTATCATATATATAAAAGATTAAAGTTTATCTTCGAAATGAAGCCGAAAAAAAAAGAAAATGCAATTTTAACTCTAATGGAAAACAGTACAAAATCAATAAATTGCTTATCTTACCATAAATATAAAAGATTAAAAGTTAATCCTCCCAAATCCCAATGAAGCCGAAAACAAAAGATAATCATGAAACAAATTCACAAACCCACGACTAATTTCCTAATTACGTAAAATAAAACAAAATATTTAAAATAAAAAAAAGAGACCGCGTCTCTACGCTGACTTTGAAAATAGTCGCGTCGGTATAATTCCACACGCCTTTTCTCCTACCCCTATCCACTTCCCACACCGCTCTCTTTATCCATTTCTCTCTATATATATAAATAATACTCTTCCTCGTATTCTTATACTCACTCATCAAACTCAAATTCGAATTTCACAAACACACTAAAAAAAACCATACATATATACACAGAAAAAAAAATGGTTGACATGGATTGGAAGAGGAAGATGGTATCATCAGATTTACCAAACAACTCACCAAAGCTTTCTTCAAAGCTTAACGTTACTATTCCTTCACCCTTCAAAGTCGCTCTCTCGTCTCCCATCTCATGTTCCGCACCAGCTGCTTGCTCTGCTTACGAGCTCTACCTTCGTCTTCCTCACCTAAGGAAGCTCTGCTCATCTCGTGACTTTCCTCTCTGGACATCTGAACCGATTCTTAAACCGGCTCTTCAAGCTTTGGAGATCACTTTTAGATTGGTTTTAGCTGTTTTTTCTGATACTAGACCTTACATCAACCACCGTCAATGGAACCGGAGGCTAGATTCGCTCGTTACTAATCAGATCCAGCTTCTGGCTGCGATCATCCAGGAGGAAGGTGAACCGTCGGCGGCTCCACTCGGCGATGGACGGAGTTCGTTTAGCTTGCTACCTCACCTAGCTACGTGGCGTAAAACGGAGGCTATAGGGAAGAAGATCTTGTTAACGATCGATAACGAGATGCGTCCGTGTAACTACACGCTTGGACTCGGTGAACAAAACATCGCCGGGAAACCTAATCTCCGGTATGATGCGATTTGCCGACCGAACGAGCTTTTTAGTATCAAGGATAATCCTTACGCAGATCATATCGATAATCAAGAGAATCAAACTCTCTATATCATTCATCAGATCCTTGAATCATGGATCTACGCATCTGGAAATCTCTTAAATCGAATCGTCTCGAGTATTGACGAAGAAAAATTCGAAAAAGCTTCCAACGATGTTTACTTGCTCGAGAGGATCTGGAAACTTTTAGCGGAGATTGAAGATCTTCATATTCTAATGGATCCAGAGGATTTTCTCAAATTGAAGAAACAGTTACAAATCACATCGACGGGAATAAACGATGCCTTCTGTTTCAGATCGAAAGGATTAGTGGAGATGATGAAGATGTCCAAGGATCTAAGACAGAAAGTACCGGCGGTGCTAGCTGTTGAGGTGGATCCAACCGGAGGACCGATATTGCAAGAGGCGGCGATGAAGCTCTACGCGACGAAGACAGAGTGTCATAAGATCCATCTGCTTCAGGGGATGCAAGCGGTGGAAGCGGCTGCGAAGAGTTTCTTCTTTGCGTATAGGCAGCTAGTGGCGGCCATGATGGGAAGTGCTGAGACGAACGCGACAGCGAGTCAAGAGTCGTGTGACTCACTGAGTCAGATATTCATGGAGCCGACGTATTTCCCAAGTCTTGACGCGGCAAAGACGTTCCTGGGAGAATTCTGGAACCATTTGGGATGAACAAGGAATTGATTATAATTATTTTAATCCATCTGCTATTTATTTTAAATTAAACTGGTAATATGATTAATTTAGTTGTACGATAAGGAAATTTTGGAACATGTGACGATCCATATTTGAATACAATTCATTTTTTATGATCTATAAATTTTACTTGCAGTACAATGCAAAATTGCTATCCATATTTGGGAAGTTCCTGTAAATAAACTCTAATCTAGATTTTTATCTCAAATATTAAAAAAAAAACTCTAATCTACAAAATGGATGGTCAACTAACGAGTAACGACTAATCTATGTTGTCTAGTCGTCAACAAATCAGCACCAATCTTTCTTCTTCTTTTTTTTTCCACGGCAGTAACCTCTTTTAAGATGTTAGTATAGTACGTGTTAAGGTTTATGGTTTATGGTTTCCAATTCAAAATTAATTGGCAATGAGTGGATTGACATATATTCTTAATATATTAGTGTTGGTTTCTTCATTTATCCGATGTGTGATCTTAACACACATACTCGAGATGATAGTTCTTACCATCTCATCTCGAACCGAATCCCACTTTAGGATCGGTCGTAAGCCCTTCTTGGGCCATTCTACTTGGGTCAATAAGGCTTTGATACCATATTAAGTTTTATGGCATTCCAAGTCAAAACCAATTGACAATGAGTTGATTGGCCCATATCCCTTATATATTAGTGTTGGTCCCTTCATCTATCCGATATGGAATCCTAACAATAAGAGAATTGTATTAGTATATGAATTGTATTTTGCATTGGACTGTATCTCGTGTAAAGAAAATACAAGTTTCCTCTGGTAATTTTGATAAAGGTTAATGTTACATATAAGAAGAGAAAACGTTTACATTTTCAGGCAAGCAATAACCATGATGATCAATAAGAACCAAATGTTTTCATTTTCGTCCTTACTCATTAAAATAATTCCAACATGCATGTCTACGTTGGTCAGCCTAATGCATCTTATGAACTTCCTCCATCGAAAATAAAGCTGGACCTATATCTTTACAATTGCTGATGTTCTTTGTAAACATTTGAAGTGACCAAATAGGTTTCGATTCCTTTGGGATGGTTAAACTCAGGGTAAAAACATATAGTCATGGTTGTAGAGATACTCAAACAAAACCACTGTGATTTCAAACATATGCAGTTATTTATTCAAGACAAAAAAAAAATAGAAAGAAAGAGAATTCAAGTGTTTGAATTATTGAGAGTTTTCTTTAGTCCTAGAAAAGAAATAGTGGGCTTATTTGTTGGCCCATTAGTAGCTGAGCCACCTTCTCTCTTTCCTATCTCGCTCGGATCGGAAACCCTAAATCTCCACCCTTTGTCGTTCTCCGTTTCTCAGAAACTTAACCATGGCGGCGGCGAGCGAGCACACCGTCTTGCAATTCGTAGCTCCGTCATCAACGGCGTCCGCTACTACCTCTGTACTCACGGCAAGGATTCACCCTCTCGTTATCTTTAACGTCTGTGATTGCTTCGTGAGACGTCCTGACTCTGCTGAACGAGTCATCGGCACTCTCCTCGGATCTATCTTACCTGACGGAACTGTCGATATCCGCAATTCTTACGCCGTCCCTCACAATGAATCTTCCGATCAGGTTCGACTTTGATCTCCGATTACATCATTTCTATCTATCGTCGTTTCAATTACATAACTGATTTTTTCGGCTTTCTCTTGGAGATTCTATATCTGTTTTGTAGCTTAAGAGTAGATATGATTTTTAGCTTTCATTATGGTTTTGCCAATGAACATTACTGTCAGATCAAATGTAAAATTTTGATTTTGATTTTGGTTTTGATTTTGGGGGTTGTTGTTGTTTATATGGATGCAGGTTGCTGTGGATATTGATTACCACCACAATATGTTAGCTTCACACGTAAAAGTGAATCCTAAGGAAATTATTGTTGGCTGGTACTTGTCAATTTCACTCTTATTCCTGATATTTCTTTGATGTGTTGGATTGTTACTTCTTAGTTTGGAATAGCTTACAGAATGGTTTTTTTTGATTTGTAGGTATTCTACTGGTGCTGGGGTCAATGGAGGTAGTGCACTGATTCATGACTTCTATGCTAGAGAAATTACAAACCCTATTCACCTTACTGTAGACACTGGTTTTACTAATGGTGAGGGTACCATTAAAGCTTTTGTCTCTTCAAACCTTTCACTTGGTGATCGACAACTCGCTGCACAATTTCAAGAGATTCCTGTTGATCTCCGTATGGTTGAGGCTGAGAGAGTTGGATGTGAGTATTCATTCTGACCTCAATGTTATTTATAGTCCTCATGCATGTTACAGGATTTAGAGACTGGTTCCTTAATGATCTGTTAATCAGTGAACTAGATTGAGAATCTTAGCGCGGCATCTCTACTGTTTATAATTTTCATCCTTGACTGAATAAGAAACCATCATTTTGATTCGCAGTTGATCTCCTTAAAGTGACAGCTGTTGACAAGCTCCCAAATGACTTGGAAGGAATGGAGCTAACGATGGAGAGGCTGTTGACTTTAATTAACGATGTCTACAAATATGTTGACAGTGTGGTGGTGAGCTTCTTATATCCTTTAGTTAAAACAGACATGTCTAATGTCCACCATAGATGCATGATCTTTGATATTGAGTTGTAATGAAATTCCACAGGAAGGTCAAAAATCGCCAGACAACAACATTGGACGAATCATTGCAGATGCAGTGGCCTCCCTTCCAAAATTACCCCCACAAGTCTTTGATAACCTCGTTAATGATAGTCTCCAGGTAAAAAGATCACAAAGCCTAAAAGCCAAAACAAAAACACGTTACAAAAAAGCTAATGGATGTGTTTTTTTTTTTATACAGGATCAACTGCTTCTGTTATACATATCAAGCATAACAAGGACACAGTTGAGTCTAGCGGAGAAGCTAAACACAGCTGCTCAAATGCTGTAATAAGTTGAGAAACGCAAGGTTTTGCTAAAAACGAGGAATGCTGCTGTATTGGTTTCAATATTTTTTTATTTACAAGTTTGTGTAAGAATCAGCTTCTTGTTGTAGCTTTCCTAAATTGCAATTTAGAAAGAGACAAAAGGATCAGTTTCATGAGTTGAAAAATCTTTAAAAGAGTTTTAGTGGTCGTCAATTGAGCTCTGTGTCTTTACTTTTTTCACTTGCTACGTTGAATTTTGGTCAATTGAGAAATATATTTACTCAAACTGTCATGGGTTGGTGTTTCATTGTCTTGTGTATGTAAGTAGGTTACTTTGGAAGAGCGTATAAAAGCTTGGACCTATATCATTTTCTATATATATATGTTTGGCCATTGACGTTATCTGTGTAATTACACCTAAACTGTGACTTAAACAGTAGTTCTAAATTACCTGACCCGAAAATATCAGAAAGTAAACTGGGTTGAAAATAATATAACAGAGATTTGTGGCTAATCGATTTATGGATTATTTTCCTGATAATAATTTGTAGAATGAAAAAAACATTTGGAATAACAATTTGTATAATAATTGACTATTAATTTGGATGATGGAAAATAATGTTTGACTGGAATAAGATTTTGATCGCACATATTTGTGTAGGATACGCATGTTTCACTCTCAATCTCAACATACTTAATATGTGATGTATACATATGGGCGTAGATATCAAAATTTAGAACAATATGTATAGGCCGGTGTGTAGATATGGGTCAACATTTAAAGACATGCATGCACTTGTTATATACAAGAGCAACTTGCATACATAGTTCATAGTAATCTAACTTATCATTCCACTTCACCCACCTTCACTCTATGGTCATTGGTCTCCATAGCCTTTAGCTTTTTCTTTTTTTTTTCTTGTATATTGACGCAGTATTGTACTTATCCACCAATATAGTAATATTCGAATCATTATTATAGTAGAAGTGGCCTGCTAGGCTGCTTCTGTAGTTGGTCACATGACCCACGTCGACCCCGATGGGAATTATTTAGAACCTTATTTACGATAATTTGCAATAAATTCATGATTTTATCAATTCGACTCCCTTTTTAAACACGGATAAAACACGTAACGCAATGACTACCTGCAATGCTGCAACTCTATTTATGACTCAGCGTATAGGGTGTCAAAAATAATCCAGCTTGGTTCGACTTTTCAACACGATCGACCTCATCATATTTCTGATCAAAATAATTCCAAAAATGCACTTTAATATTAAATGTATCCAGACGAACCACACCTTTATGGTCCCCTGATATATTATGACATGGTCCCGTTTAAACCTAACGATTTGGACAAGATGTTGTTAAGCTCGGTAATTTACTTCTGTAATAGTTAAACACAAATTAGATGATCGAGATGTCCCCATATAGTTTCGTGTAGGTACGAAAGACAAGCATACGGAGAGACGTACAGAGGTAAAAGTCTAGTCGGCAGTGTGTAGTGTCCCTTGATAGAATGAAAACATATTATGCAGTTGAAACAACTAGATTTATCTTAAATTAATTTATCGAAAACATATAATATTTTCCTAGGTATAGCTTCTTTTCTTTTCCTATATAAAAACATTTGTTGTTTTATATGTATGTCACAATCAATCCTTTAGTAGTAGTGGTGGTTATGATTATATTTAAGTATGGGCATTACTTAAAATTCTATATATTTATATGTAAAAAAATAATGTCAGCTGTCTGGAACATATTTGATTTTTGTTCAATATAATTTGGGTTAAAAAATTATACTAGCTAGTTACTAGAAGGTTGGATTCTTTCTTTTGTCACCAATTTAGGTTTGGGTTCGACGCATTTACATGACATATTGGGTTTCGATAAAAAAGTATTCTTTTGTCTATTAATTATCAACAATATATAACAATAATAATTTTGTTGTTCCGTGAGCCTAAAAGATGCAGAGTGCATGTCAGGTAAGCACGTAATATATTTCATAATTTAACATTCATGTTAATATGTTATGAATCAGATCATATGTTACTTGCAATCGCAGAAAGTTTCGTTGAGGTAATTATATACAAACCGTTGTTTTTGGTCGAGATGATCAATTTGGGTCTAGAATCGACGAAAGTCGAGTCGTTGATGAAAAGAGAACAATTGTCTTTTGATTCACTACAAAAAAACATGTCGAATGCGGAGATGCCAAATTAGTGAATTAGCTTTATATCAAACTTACTTCGTCAACATTAATGAGGCATAACGTAGGTTAAAAACATTCATCCCTATAAACATAGCTTGGTGAATGAACATAGCTTAACAAAGGTTAACAAAGTTTAAAAACATTCATCCCTATAACCACACATTTATGCCGTTTAAACATTTTCGAACAAAGTGGATAAATTTTCTTGGAAAGAAATTATTACGCTGATGAATGAACATAGCTTGAAAAACGGAATTTGGAAAAGAATGAAGATAATTTTTATATAAGCTATATCTGATGTAGAAGGTAGAATAAAATGAATATGACGAACACTGCCTTGGTTCAAAGTATGTTGCATGCATTTAGTTTGCGGTACATGAACCGGCCTTATAAGTATAATATATTTATACATGCTACTTATCATAATTATACAAATAGTATATACAACAACGAGGGTCTTGTCAATGGTTTGACTTATGTTGTGATAATGTATAAATTAGACGAGAATATGAATTCTTCTTATATTTATATGGGATTTTATGATTTATATCACGCGTTAGTAGAAAATCAAGAAGGCCACAGAAAATGGTGAATAGTTGAAAGGTCATCCCCACATACGATTGTGCGTGGGTTGTCTTTACGCATAAATGTGAATTTCAAATTACCTTAATTTTGAGCCAAATAATTTTATAATTTATATAAATGTAAATATATATATATATATAGGTATATAGTCATGTTAAAATTGTCTAAAATTTGTATATGGTCTCTATACAAATAAAGCATCATGGTTTTCTAATTCCCTTTATTAGGGGATGTTAAATTCGAATATATCTAGCTATAATGATGTGGTGGATGAAACTATTTGTGGAGATAAGTTTACTCAATATTTTCTAAATCTCGAATTCTCGCGTAACAAGGATAAAAGATAGAAAGTTACCCCCTTATAATTCTTGTAGAACCTTTACAAGAACAATAGTGTTGAGATTTCATCAAAAATCAAAAATTAAATAATGTTGAGATGAGGAAGTGTATGAGTGTGTTTTTACGTTTTTATTATATTTTAATGATATTTTTGATGATTTGGAATTAGATGATGACTATAGCTGCGGTTGCACGACATAATGAAAGATATGAGTCCACCATTCAACTTCTTTTTTTGTAATGTACCTTAATAAGAAATAAATTGTGCTTACAAAAAAAAAGATGCACAACAACGCTGCTGGCTGATCTTTTTTTTTCGTGTAAGTAAAAAAAAATCGTACATGTAAAATTGATCTTCTATTAAACATTAACTAAATTAAACAATTATTATATTTTTAACATAAAGATATTTTTTTTTCAATTCACTGTGAACTATTTGTACCGCCTCTTCAGTATATTAGCATTAACTAATCGTACAAGTAAATTATTAGTATATAAGATAGTTTCTAGAACTACAAACCAAAATATTGCAGATGCTGTCTGCCTGAAACTAACCCAATCTCGTCCATTACATGAATACACCACCGGACAGTAGTGGGCGACGACGAGACGTATCGAGAAAGTCCCTTTTAGATAATTCTTTTTGGGGGAAAGTAATTGTTCAAAGTATTAGAACAAAACATCATTTCTAGCTTTACATATAATACTTCTGAAATTATAAAATAAAGTACTTTTGATAAATTAAGATTAAAATAAAGGACGATTAATACTGAATAGATGGATCAACAGACATCAAAATTTGTTGTATATGGGTTGATGTGTATTGTGGCCTTGTTTATTAAAGATTACTTTATCTACTATGAACAGTTAAACTCGTGTTGTATGGATAATTTTTAGAACTTTACCATATTTTAAATTGATGTGAGTAAGATAGAAAATGTGGAAATTTGAATCATATCATTGGGTTTGATGTGATTAACTAGAAGAATAAGGAGTTCTCTCATTGGAAAGGAAATGTCTTTTTTTCTTCTTTTCTGCCAAGTATTGGAAATAAAATTTAAATAATTAAAAAAACAAAAGTATATATAAAAACCAAAGTAAAATGATAGTTAGGAAGATGCGTCCAAAAATAGTCCACAAATCTGCACAAATCACATTTATTTTACTTGTCCATAAAATATATTTATTTTACTTGTCATCTATAAATTCAATAAATGATCGAACAACCATTTATTTTACTTGAATTCTCACATTTTTGAAGAACATATCTTAATTTGATATTCGAAAACTACTACAAAATATATTTCACATGCAGAAAATAAAAGCTTCGCTTGAACTGTCAACCTGTCTACACGTGCATGGTAGATCTCAACGTTTTGCCTTAATCTAGTGATAAAGAAACTAATCTAATAATTTTTTTTATCACAGTGCAGCTAAATTATATTTTGGATCAACAACTCAATTGTTTTACTTTGTTTTCACAACTTTTAACAAACAAAAAAAAATTGTTTTCGGATTCATAATTCAATAAAATTCTTAGTGTTTCCAAAGGACGAGCTAGTGTCTAGTGAAGATACAAAATTTTGTAAAGAAGACCCACACATATACTAATAAAAATGCCCTGCTTGGTTATGGTTTTATTTTAACAATATATTTCTAAATAGATGATTTAGGCCCTGATTGATTTTTTATTTTATTTTGACTATATATTTATAAATTGATTATTTATGCCTTAAATGGTATAGATGTGTTGTTTTGGTGGTGTTGCCACACTACCACTAAACATTAATTAATAAAGTATAAATTTGTAATTTCATTGATAATTTAGTTTTGTCGTCTTATTCACATCAAAAGATTGGATCAAACGAAAGACTTTTGTTTTATGTGATTTATTTTTATAAATATCAAGAACGTTCCGATCAAAAGACTTGTGTGTATGTCATTTGTGATAATCCCAAGTCCCAACACAGCCAAACTAACTTAACGTAAACTAAACAACCCATCCGATGGAAATGAATGAACGACGAAGTTTCAATCCAACGATCAAAGGGAAGCGTGGTGCTTCGACTATTTGTTCCTGCGTCGCACCAGATCACATCAAGTGGAAATTTGTAAATAATAAAAATCTCAGGACGCCGACAAAACCGAAAATGACGGTTAACGAGAATCTTCGTGTACGTAATAATTGCAGAAACCAACACTTAATCTCAAAGTTATTTCAGACCTAAGCTATATGATTAATATTTTGTAATTTCTATTACTAATAAACTAAGACACTTGAAGTGTTGTGACAGTGGCCAAAGCAGTTGGAACTAGACTGAATCAGCCGACTTTTATCGGGGTTTTAGGAATGACAACCCATTAACAGAGTGATTTAAATTGTTTTTATTAATCACACTTGCTAATTATCTCATTTTTAATTCGATAGATGACTTGAATAAAAAAACAATTTTTATATTTATTTTAATTGGTCTTTAATATAACCTTTTGTTATCGTTTGTATACAAACATATTACGACAAATGCTACAGAAAGTGTATTACAAGTCTTCTTTGTGTCTACTTACCCTATGCAAATCTCTCGGAATTCGAATGAAGTAGTTTTGGAAGTTTGTATCTCTATGCAGATTAAATCTTTTGATTTGAGAATCTCAGCTCTCATATGGTCAAAGATTTATGCAATTTCCATCTTGATCTTAATGACTGTAGCATACTAACATTTGGTTGCTGTTCGTGATCTCACACACTGACCTATGCATGTATGCCACGTAAGAAATGAATCGCGTGTGTGCACGCCACGTTTATTCACTGGTGTCGAGAGTCTGCAATAAACTTGGAGATTTCAAACATCAATATCTGTGGACTTGAATGCAAATTTTGTTTTCTTCAAATATTTTCTTTGATATGAAGCAACACATCAATCGAAATTTATAACTCCCAAGACTATAGTCTATGGATTAGCCATTCTAACACCCATCATGTATTTATTTTACACACCTTCGTTTCAACATGTATTTCAATACACAAGCAGAAAAATATGAAATAACTAGCGCGATTTCAGAAATAAAGAAACTCTTTTCCAAAGTAGAGGCAACAACTTGAACAAGAAATACATTTTTTTATATTGGAAATAATAAATAACGAAAGGACAAATAAAAACAAGTAAAAGCCACATCATCATCTGATTCATGAACCTCTTGCTTCTCCCTCTCATCTTCCAGTTCCACTATATATACCTCTCTTCTCTCATCACACTCCCTACATCACACACTAAACTCTCTTTAAGGCATTTACAAATTAGAAACTGAGAACGAAAGAACAAGAACAAGAAGAGAAAAAGAAAATGCCTTCTCTTGAGAACTCTGTAACTGTTGTCTCAAGAAGCAAAGTGTTTCCAGATCAAAAGTCAACGCTGGTTGACCTCAAACTCTCCGTCTCCGATCTCCCTATGCTCTCTTGCCACTACATTCAAAAAGGCTGTCTCTTCACGCGCCCTCACCTTCCTCCCCACGCGCTTCTTTCTCATCTCAAACACTCTCTTTCTCTTACTCTCTCCCACTTCCCTCCTCTCGCCGGCCGTCTCTCCACTTCCGAAGACGGCCATGTATTCCTCTCCTGCAATGACGCCGGCGCCGATTTCGTTTTCGCCGATGCTAAATCCGTCCACGTCAGTGACGTAATCGCCGGAATTGACGTTCCTGATGTTGTTAAGGAGTTCTTCTCCTATGACAGAGCTGTGAGCTACGAGGGACATAACAGGCCAATCCTTGCCGTTCAGGTGACGGAATTGATTGACGGAGTTTTCATTGGGTGCTCAGTTAACCACGCCGTCATTGACGGAACGTCGCTGTGGAATTTCATTAATACGTTTGCGGAGGTGTCTAGAGGAGTTAAGAATGTGACACGTCAGCCTGATTTTACGCGGGAGTCTGTGCTAATCTCACCAGCTGTCCTCAAAGTCCCTCAAGGTGGGCCCAAGGTGACGTTTAACGAGAATGAGCCGTTAAGGGAAAGAATTTTCAGTTTCAGTAGGGAATCGATTCTGGAGCTGAAAGCTGCTGTGAACAAGAAGCGAAGCTGGACGGTTTATAACGGCGAGATAGACGGTGTTGAGTTGTTGGGGAAGCAGAGCAACGATAAACTTAACGGAAAAGAAAACGGGAAACTAACGGAAATGTTGGAGTGTTTATTCGGGAGAAACAACGCCGTTTCGGTGGAGATCTCGTCGTTTCAGTCTCTATGCGCTTTGCTCTGGCGTGCGATCACTCGTGCAAGGAAACTTCCGACTTCTAAAACGACGACGTTTCGGATGGCTGTGAACTGTCGCCACCGATTAAGCCCTAAGCTGAATCCGGAATACTTCGGGAACGCGATTCAGAGCATTCCAACGTTTGCGACGGCCGGAGAGGTTCTGTCTCGGGATCTCCGATGGGCTGCCGATAAGCTCAATCAGAGCGTAGCGGCTCACCAAGACGGGAGGATTCGAAGTGTTGTGGCGGATTGGGAGGCGAATCCTAGGTGTTTCCCTCTCGGAAATTTCGACGGAGCTTCGGTCACGATGGGGAGCTCACCGAGATTTCCCATGTACGACAACGACTTCGGCTGGGGAAGGCCTGTGGCAGTTAGAAGCGGACGATCTAACAAGTTCGACGGGAAAATTTCGGCGTTTCCGGGGAGAGATGGAAACGGAACTATCGATTTGGAGGTGGTACTATCGCCGGAGACGATGGCTGGGATTGAATCCGATTGCGAGTTTATGCGATACGTTTCCGAAAATTAACGGAGTTTATGAAATAACGTAGCGGTTAACGGAGTTTATGAAATAACGTAACGGTTCGCCTTTTATTTTCTCTCTTTTTTTTTTTTCTTTTCATAACGTCCCCGATGTAATAATATTGCAATGTAACTCTGTAAGTTGACCCCCAAAAAAATGTTATTGTTATAAAAATAATGACAATTTTTTATATCAATAATTATATTTTAAAAACTAAAATTTTATAACCGTGAAAGACTGGAACACTGATAGAAAGAGAATTATAAGGAGAGAGAGAATTGTTAACTTGAATTGTAATTTCATCGATCGAATTTGATCGATGATATAGAAATGAAAAAGTGATTTACTATGCGTGCATAGTGACGATGGGCTCCACATAAATTATATAATATGCACAACGCGTAAAACGTTGTGCGTACATTTTTGACGATATAGAGTTGCTTATGTTGACATTTTCAACACTCCTCCTTAGAGACCAGTGTCACTATCGTTTCTTATGTTTATACGTTTGTTGCCTCATTAAAAACCTTTCTATGGAAAAACCCAGTGGGAAAAAACCATAGTAGGTAAAAAGAGTACAACCATGCAAATTCTTCCTCGAATGATTAGTCATCATCTCGTAACTCTCGTTGATGACGCATTCCAATATTATAAACATGTTTCCTGAATGTACTGGTAGGTAATGACTTCGTGAAAAGGTCTGCGGCATTGTCACATGATCGAACATACTTGACTTCAATGATTTTAGCAATTTCAAGTTCTTTGGTGTATGAGAAGTATTTTGGAGGGATATGTTTGGTTCTGTCACTTTTAATATACCCTTCTTTTGTTTGAGTGACACATGCAGCATTGTCTTCATATAAGATTGTTGGCTCTGCATTAACGTGGATCCCGCTACTTGATTGGATGTGTTGGCTTATTGACCTTAACCATACACATTCTCTACTTGCTTCATGGAGTGCAATGAGTTCAGCATGATTTGAAGAAGTTGCTACTAGCGTCTGTTTCTGAGAACGCCAAGATATTGCGGTGCCTCCGATTGTGAATACATATCCTGTTTGTGATCTAGCTTTATGGGGATCTGATAAATATCATGCATCTGCAAAACCAATCATTTGACCATTTGATTTTTTAGAATAAAATAATCCTAAATTTATAGTCCCTTGAAGATAACGAAAAACATGTTTAATTCCATTCCAATGTCTTCGTGTAGGCGATGAACTAAACCTTGCCAAAAGATTAATAGTAAACGATATATCAGGTCTAGTGCAATTTGCAAGATACATAAGTGGTCCAATCGCACTTAGATATGGTACTTCAGGACCAAGTATCTCTTCATCCTTTTCAGCTGGTCGAAATGGATCATTTTCAACTTTAAGTGATCTAACGACCATTGGCGTACTGAGAGGAGTTGCCTTATCCATGTTAAAGCGTTTTAACACCCTTTTGGTATATGTGGATTGATGTATAAATATGTCTTTTTGAGAATGCTCAATTTGTAAACCAAGACAATACTTTGTCTGTTCGAGATCTTTCATCTCGAATTCTCCTTTTAAATAATCTGCGGCCTTTTGTATTTCCCCTTGAGTTCCTATTATGTTTAGATCATCAACATATACCGCGATAATCACAAATCCGGATGTAGTTTTCTTGATGAAAACACATGGGCATATAGGATCGTTTATATATCCTTTTTTCGTTAAATGTTCACTAAGACGATTGTACCACATACGTCCAGATTGTTTTAGCCCGTATAATGATCTTTGCAATTTTATTGTACATATCTCTTTAGGCTTGGATTTCAATGTCTCTGGCATCTTAAATCCATCGGGGATTCTCATATATATATCGGTATCTAACGATCCATATAAATAAGCAGTAACGACATCCATGAGATGCATCTCTAGATTTTCGCCTGCCGCTAGACTCATTAGGAATCTAAATGTTATTGCATCCATAACAGGAGAATATGTTTCCTCATAATCAATCCCGGGTCTTTGAGAAAATCCTTGAGCCACAAGGCGAGCTTTATATCTCATAATCTCGTTTTTCTCATTTCCTTAGAACCCATGGGTCTACCACGCTTTAAGCGTATTTTAGATTCTCGTGTATCTTCTGCACCTCCAATTTCTTTTGGAATTTCAATTCGTGCAGGAACATTTGCAGCTGGTATATGTGATTTAGTTACATTCTTGGTATCTGCAAATGCATCAGGTAGCTGATTTGCTATACTCTGTAAATGCATGATCCGTCGAACTTCTTGTTCAGACTGATTTGTGGGAGGATCTAGATGTAACAAAGATGGTACAAACCATTTGATATCATTTTCTCCCTGTTTATTGTCTCTTCCAAGAATCGGAAATAATTTCTCATCAAAATGACAATCGGCAAAACGTGCCGTAAATACGTCTCCAGTTTGTGGTTCTAGATAACGTATAATTGATGGAGAGTTACAACCAACATATATTCCCAACCTTCTTTGTGGTCCCATCTTTGTACGTTGTGGTGGTGCTATAGGCACATACACTGCACAACCAAAAATTCTTAGATGAGAAATATTTGGTTCCAGACCAAATGCTAATTGTAATGGAGAATAATTATGATATGCACTTGGTCTTATCCGAATGAGTGCTGCTGCATGCAAAATGGCATGTCCCCATATAGAAGGTGGAAGTTTTGATTTCATGATCAATGGTCTTGGAATTAATTGCAGACGTTTAATTAATGATTCCGCCAAACCATTCTGTGTATGAACATGGGCTACGGGATGTTCAATTTCTATTCCCGATACCATGCAATAATCATTGAAGGCTTGAGATGTGAATTCTCCAGCATTGTCTAATATAACTCTCTTAATGGGATAATCACTAAACTGAGCTTTCAATTTGATTATTTGAGTTATGAATCTCGCGAATGCCACATTCCGAGATGATAATAGACATACATGTGACCATCTGCTGAATGCATCAATTAATACCATAAAGTAGAAGAATGGTCTACATGGTGGATGTATTGGTCCACAAATATCACCTTGAATTCGTTCAAGAAATTTTGGTGATTCTTTATCAATTTTGGTTGGTGATGGTCTTATGATCAATTTTCCAAGGGAACAAGCAGTACATGTCATTTTATTCCCATGATGTATCTCTTGGATTTTCAATGAATGACCATGTGAGCTCCCTACTATTTTTCGCATCATCGTAGTGCCAGGATGACAAAAACGATCATGCCATAATGAAAATTCATCTGGATTTCTTTTGATCACAAGATGTGATTCAATTATATTTATATAAGTATAGTGTAATCCAGAAGGGAGTTCTGGAAATTTTTCCAATATATGTTGTTTCCCAGATTTATTAGAAATTATATATATACTTTTTGCCATCCTCAGTTGCAGACTGAGTATCATATCCTTGTATATATATATCTTTAAAACTCAACAAATTCCTCTTTGAATTTGGAGAATATAAGGCATTATCTATGGAAAATTTTGTTCCATTAGGTAATACAAATTTGGCTTTGCCAATTCCTTTGATCAAGTCCGTAGGACCTGATATTGTATTGACTATCACCTTTTCAGGTTTTAAATGAGAAAAGTATAACTTATGTCTCAGAATAGTGTGGGTTGTACCACTATCTGGTATACAAATTTCTCTTGCATTCATCTTCGAGTTTTTTCCATTTGTGTCTACTTCCATTTCCTCAAAGTGTTATGTAAGATTCACTTCCTTCCCTTTGCCTTTTAAGGACTCTTTGTATAATTTACAGAGATGTTCAGGGGTTCGACATACGTGAGCCCAATGCCCTTTTGATCCACATCTATAACAGATGCTATCACGTTTTTGACTTGTACTTCCTTGAGATTCTTTTACTTTAGGGACTTGTTCAGGTCTAACCCAAGTATAAGGTCCCCGACTTTGTGGGTTATATGGTTGACCACGTCCTCGATTAAATCGACGACCGCGACCACGACCACGACCTCGACTTTGACCTCTATAGTTTTGATTTCCATGCTCTGGATATTTTATATTTGATGCATCTGCTGCATTTACTTCAGGGAATGCTTTAGTTCCAGTTGGTCGAGCATTATGGTTTTTGATTAGGAGCTCATTATTCTTTTCCGCAAGCATGAGCGTCACAATTAGTTCAGAAAACCTTTTGTATCCGCAATTTCTGTATTGCTCTTGCAATACATAGTGGTTCTTATGAAAAGTGAGGAAAGTCTTGTTAAGCATTTCTGCTTCACTAACAGGCTTTCCACAGTATTCCAATTGTGCCACTGTTCTCAACATTGCGGAGTTGTAAAGACTGACCTTTTCAAAATCTTGGAACCTTAGGTTATTCCACTCATCCAGAGCGTGTGGAAGCGTTATTGCCTTTTGGTTATCAAACCTATCTTTTAGTGCTTTCCACAACTCTGCTGGATCTTTTGTGTGCGCATAATCATGCGTCAGATTCTCATCTAGATGTTTTCTGAGAAAAATTATTGATTTCGCCTTCTCATGAGGAGATAAAATATTTTTCTCTTTTATGGTTTCAGATATTTTTTCCATATCTAGATAAAGCTCTGCATTTGTTGTCCAAGCGATATAATTTTCTCCAGTTATTTGCAGAGCTGGAAACTTGAGTTTTTCGATGTTTGCCATTTGATTTTTTCTAAAAAAAAAAAACAAAAAAATATTATTAATATGATTTTGAAATTACATATTACATATTTAAAATGAACCATTGATGTTAATAATACAAGCGATTACAAAAACATAATTGCATAAAAAAGTAATCCTATATTTATGGTGAATTCTTCACGAGTAAATTCTCCAACGAAAAAACCATAAACACAACCGAGAATTATAAATAAACAACAAATTAAAAATAAGCGAATCATTCTTTGAAAAATAAAACGATTTTTCGGAGAGGTTTTGAAGAGAGAAAAAGTATTTGGATGAATTAAATGAATGAGAATGAGTGTATTTATAGATTAAAAATACTGTTCATAGCCGTTTAAAAAGTAGAAAAAAAATTTAAAAAATTTCTTTGTGACCGTTGGTGGTAAGAAGTAAAGCAAAAAAAATAATCATAAAATTTTAAGTGTAATTTAGTTAAATTTATATGTTTTAAATTAAATTTATATACAGATGGTCATGCCTCTATTATATAATAACATAATATAAACAAATATTTAATAATGACATTAAGTTGACAAAATAATCCATATTAGAATAAAATATGTGGCGGCTTAGCCGTCCAATGCAACAATGATATTATGGTGACAAAGTCATCCATGTTTAGAATAAAATATTTAGCGGCTTAGCCGTCCAATGCAATAATGATATTATTGTGATAAAGTCATCCACATTTAGAATAAAATATTTAGCGGCTTAGCCGTCCAATGCAATAATGATATTATGGTGACAAAGTCATACACGGTAAAATAAAATATTTAGCGGTTTAGCCGTCCAATGCAATAATGATATTATGGTGACAAAGTCATCCACGGTAGAATAAAATATGTAGCGGCTTAGCCGTCCAATGCAATAATGACATAAGAACAATAAATTAATACCCAGACGAGTTCCATAGTAAAAATAAATTAATAGTATTGTATTAAATAATCAATAAAAATAAGATATTAATATGGGGATGATATACTACCCATAGTAATAATTTATACAGTATAATATATATTTATAAAAATTTAGCATAATCATAAAGTGATCGTGCTGATAACGTGTTATAAAAATAATGATAATTTTTTATATCGATAATTATATTTTAAAAACTAAAATTTTATACCCGTGAAAGACTGGAACACTGATAGAAAGAGAATTATAAGGAGAGAGAGAATTGTTAACTTAAATTGTAATTTCATCGATCGAATTCGATCGTTTATATAGAAATGAAAAAGTGATTTACTATGCGTGCATAGTGACGATGGGCTCCACATAAATTATATAATACGCACAACGCGTAAAACGTTGTGCGTACATTTTTTACGATATAGAGTTGCTTATGTTGACATTTTTAACAGTTATACATTTGTTGCATACAAATGTTATATAATTATTCGATTTGATTTGAATCCAAAAAACAGCACTAGATTTGCAAAACCTCACGGAACTCAGGATCTTCGTGAGTTGTCAACTACTATGTTTGGCTAATTTAACCAAACTTTAACTATGCTTTGCTAATTTAACAAAAATGTTTTATCCTAATTTTTTTTTTCAAATCCTGAGTCCAGAGTCGTGACCAAAAGAGTTGGAAAATGGGATTTGGGCCTAATTTAGAAAGTAAGAGAAAAGCCCATACGATGGTACCTTTTCCCAAGGAGAAGAAAAAAGAATTAGGGATTTCGAAAACCAAATCGAGTCAAAGAAGAAGCTGAGTCTTAGCTATGTCAGATCCTTACGAGAAGGTGAAAGGGGGAAGGTTAGCGTTCAAAGGAGGTGATATAGCGACGAGGAAATCTATCGAAAAGAAGAAGAAGCTCGACGGTGTTGAGGAGGTGAAAATTGCTCCCGACGCCGTTGGAGACGATATCTACTCTATTGATGCTGCGAAGAAGAAGAAGTACGATGAGCTATTTCCTGTAGAAGCTAAAAAACTCGACGATCATGTGAAGAAGAAGGCTGATCGTTACTGTAAATAAAACGTTTTGCGTTTGTTAAAATTTCAGATTTTGTTTTATGTTTCAATTGCGTTTAGCTTCTTTACTTTTTTCTTCCGAGTTTTGATTAACATTGGTTGATTTGATTTGTTTAGTTTAGAAAGCTTAATTGAACCAACGAATGCATTGATTAAATTATGTTACTGAGTATTTGATAATTCAATGTTACTGACTGATCCTTTGGTCGAAACAGACTGAAATTTGTCTTTGCTCAGATAATACAAAAGCTGAAATCAAAACTAAAGGAGACGCTAATTAAGATTAGCAAAGTTTATTTTCTAGACTACCACATCACGGCTTAACTTATTGAACATGATATATCTACCTAAAGCTCAGCATTTGCTAAGTGCTAACTAACGATGATATAGACTATATATTTATCTTTAGTTTCTTAGTATTGAAATCTCAATAAAATTTAGCAAATTTGTTGTGTATCTTCTTAACATTCTCTTCATAGTAATTAGCCTAGAATTCGCTACTGACAAGGATTGGAATTTGTCAGGTAATTATACTACAAAATAAGAAAAAATAATCCTAACCATTGGCATGTATCATCCACCAGAAAGAAAACTTGGGATGTAAGTTACGTTTGGTCAAATATATGATCAGGGTTTAATTACTTGAGAGAGATAATTTGATTTCTAGAGTACAAATTAATAGAGGTTCTACAGTATTTAAACTCTGATCATATATTTGATAAGGATTGAAATTAAACCCAAAATAACTTACATTCTCAATTTTTCTTTCTGGTAGATAATCCACTGTGGATCCATCATTCATATACATGTCGATGGACGATGGTTAGGGTTATTTTTCTTATTTTTTAGTATAGTTACTTTGGAGAGGTTACTTTTTCTAAAAATTATCATTGACTGTTAATCATCTCAACGTCGTCGCGTACATTTTAGATAATTTGAAAGTTTATTTCAGAAAATAATATAATTAGAAGTTCAAATTGATTAAAAAAACAAAATTTTAGATGTTGAAATTGAAAATATAGTCAGTTGAAAAAATTTAATGGTATTTTCTTATTCTTTGACATTATAAAGATAAAAACTTATTTTAATAATATAAAGATTATTCGATTAAAAATAAAATAAAGTATATGCATAATGTACCTTGATCCGGGAGGACTAGCCCTTGACTAAAAGAAATGAATGCTATTGTAAGCAGCAAATTAGAATTAATTATACTCAAAATCTCCATCAAGTATGGAGAATTTGTGATCAGACCCAATCAATCAGTAAATCATAGTTATGATATGAGATGAAAAATAATGTTTTGGTCCTGCCTTTTTGTTGACTGATTTTATTGTTTACGGACTTAAGTCCTTTAATATTAGCTGTTCGAATCGTGATCGTATAATATAATTATATAGTTAACGAGTTTCGCGTCTGATAAAAAATATTAATAAAAAGTAGTTAATCATGTAGATTTGAATGCGACCGTTAAAGGTTCGTGATTCCAAAAGATATTATTCGAGTTAATTAGTAGGTACCGTATCGCTATTTCGATTTTAATATTATTAATATTTTGAGATGAATTAAAGTTAATTTATAAATATACTATATAGAATTTAAAACTTAAAAGGTGTAAAATACAAATTTATCTTATAATGAAAGTTCTATAAAGTTTGTTGATTATAAATCAGATTTGAACATAAGCAAAATTGAATAAAACTTAACTTGAAAATAGTATTATTTTCTTGATGGTCAAAATCAAATTTGAGTATAACTCAAATTTAATTGGATTCTAAATCATGATTCTTAAATTCTCAATTTTTATTGTATTCTAAACTAATCAGATTCTAAACAAATTAAATCAGTTTTAAATCAATCACTAATGACATTTAGCGATTTTGTTGATATGATTGTAATTTACAGTTTTAAGTTTCTTAGGTAGAATCAGCAGAGAAAACAAATTTGGAGATTAAAATAATTAAATGTGATAGTATAGGAAAAATTTCAAAAAATTGGTAATTTGAAGGGATTGAGCCAGAAACAACAATAATTATTGGACATACTAACATAAATGTTTTCAAAATAATTTAATACAATTTTTTTAAGATATTTCTTTTAGTTTGTAGTTTCTATTTAAGAACAATTCTTTAATTTTAAAGACACTTTTATATTTTGTTTTCTAATCTTTATTCATTTTAATGTTTAAAAACACTTTTTGAATCTGGGATGAAAGTGTTCTAATGTCAAATTGAGATGTTGAAAACAAGAGAGTCAGATCACATAATATTGAAAAATCTTTTGATGATTCATTTCCCACGGCGACCGAGCTGTGAACAACAACTAACGCCGGTATTAATTCCAGATTAGTACTACAAAATTTTAAATTTGGGACAATGTAACAGATCATATGGACATGAAGCTTGCACTACAAGAAAATGATTTTTTGCATCATTTATTTAAGGACATGAAGTTTGCACTACAAGAAAAAGATTTTTCCATCATTTGTTTAACATCATTTAAAAAATAATTAAAAATAAAATATATTGTTTAGCATCACTTACAGTAATTGATGTTAAAAGATTAAAATTGGCACCACTCATAAATAAATGTCATTAACTAACAAGTTTAGCATCGTTTATTTTATCTGATGCAAATTATAGCGCTGCTGATTAAGGGCTTTCCCACCTTTTATGAAATTTATTTTAGTCTCTAGAATTCCCATTTTTCTAGCATCACGTACAGCATATGATGCAAATTTATTTTATTTTAGTTTAGTATCTCTTGAAAGGCTGTCATAAATGCAAATATTTCAAAATCTTTTCAAATTCTTCTACTTCCTGTTTCTACGGATTAACTTCATCACGAGGAAAATTATGTACTCTTGCATTGAAATTAGAGTTGTCGCCTTTTTTTTAATATTCAATCAACATGGAATATATATTTTAAGTATAAAATGAAGAAGCATATCTTCCAATTAATTCCAACCTTCTCCTCTCTAATCACTCTCAAAAGTCAACGTTAGCTAGTAACAACGTTACTATATATATCCATATACATCGTGGCTAATATATTCCAACCAGAACACAACCCAAAATCACCGCTCGACACACACTAGTTCACTCCTAAATCCAAAAACAAAATGGTGGCTGCAAGTAGTCCCGGTGGCTCAAAGAAGAGCTTAGCCATCCAAATCCTAACCGGAAGATGGTTCATGTTCTTCGCAAGTCTTTTAGTCATGTCGACGGCTGGAGCCACTTACATGTTCGGTATCTACTCAGAAGATATCAAGAAAGCCTTAGGCTACGACCAAACCACTATCAATCTCCTAAGTTTCTTCAAAGATCTCGGAGGAAACGTCGGAGTCCTCGGTGGTCTAATCAATGAGGTGACTCCGCCTTGGGTCGTCCTCTTAATCGGAGCCATCCTTAACTTCTTTGGATACTTCATGATTTGGCTCGCCGTCACAAAACGGATCTCGGAACCTCAAGTTTGGCACATGTGTCTTTACATCTGCATTGGAGCCAACTCACAGTCTTTCGCTAATACCGGATCCCTCGTCACGTGCGTTAAGAACTTCCCGGAGTCACGTGGTGTTGTCTTGGGGATTCTCAAGGGATATGTTGGTCTTAGCGGCGCCATTATTACACAGCTCTTCCATGCATTGTATGGTGAAGACACAAAATCCCTTATCTTGATGATCGGTAAGCACAATATACACAACAGCACATGATCTTTAATATTATTCATGAGATTATACATATGATAAATGATTATTATTATTATTTTTTGGGAAAGTTTGATATGAATTTGATGAGGCTATTGATAAGTTTTAGTCATTATACTGGATAAACCAAGACTAATTGATTTTTATTTGTAGGTTGGTTGCCTGCAGCAATCTCATTTGCGTTTTTGAGAACTATAAGAATCATGAAAGTGCAAAAACAGACAAACGAACTAAAAGTGTTCTATAACTTCCTCTGCATATCGCTCGGGCTCGCGACGTTTCTCATGGTGGCCATCATCATCAACAAACTCTCCGGCTTCACTCAAAGCGAGTTTGGAGGTAGCGCTACGGTGGTGATCGTTTTGCTTCTTTTGCCCATCATAGTCGTTGTCTTGGAAGAGAAGAAACTTTGGACTGACAAACAAGTGGCCTTAAATGATCCAGCACCGATAAATGTCGTAACCGAGGAACCCAACTCAAAAGATGATGACCAAGACTCAATGGAGGGAGTCGAAACGCCTTCGTGTTGGACGACTATGTTTAACCCGCCGGAGAGGGGAGATGACTATACGATCTTGCAAGCGTTGTTTAGCGTAGACATGTTGATTCTCTTCGTAGCTTCGATCTGTGGTTTGGGAGGGACTTTGACGGCGATAGATAATTTGGGTCAAATCGGAATATCGTTGGGTTACCCAAAGACAAGCATAAGCACGTTTGTGTCACTCGTGAGCATATGGAATTACTTTGGTCGTGTTGTTTCAGGTGTTGTCTCTGAGATCTTCTTGATCAAATACAAATTCCCAAGACCTCTAATGCTCACAATGATCCTCTTCTTGTCCTGCGCTGGTCATCTCCTTATCGCTTTAAATGTCCCTGGTGGACTCTACGTCGCATCGGTCATCATTGGCTTTTGTTTCGGTGCGCAATGGCCGCTTCTATTCGCTATCATCTCCGAGATTTTCGGGCTTAAGTACTACTCAACCTTGTATAACTTTGGATCGGTCGCGAGCCCCATTGGGTCTTACTTGCTAAACGTTCGGGTGGCTGGCTATTTGTACGATGTAGAGGCAGACAAGCAAAATAAGCTGTTAGGGATAATAAGAAAGAAAGGGCAAGATTTGAGTTGCACCGGCACATCTTGTTTCAAGTTGTCTTTTATCATAATTACTGCGGTAACTTTGTTCGGTGTATTGGTCTCGATGGTTTTGGTGATTCGGACAAGGAAGTTTTACAAGAGTGATATCTACAAAAAGTTTAGAGAAAAAGCCTTGGCTGCCGAGATGGAGATGGCAGCATCGGCTTCGTCTAGATCCACGGTTTCGGAGGAAAACAAAGATGATGTAAAGGGTAAAGTAATAGGCAAAGATGGGTGAAGTATTTTAGTAGATGATTGTTAAAGATACTAAATAAGAAGAAAGATGATCAAGTATTTTGTAACCATTATTATATATATTCCCAATGTAAGCTATTAAAAGTTTATAACCCATCAATCCATCACTCATGTGTTTTCTTTTTTGAAACAATACTTTTATCATTTTGTGTTTTAGAAGTTTGGAGAGTAGTGAAAGGGTAAAAATTTGGAGATAGGTTAGGGTCATGAGTCAACTTGTGAGTTGGACTTGTGATTTTGTGATCCACAAAAGATTCCTTTGAATAAAATTCATGAAAAGATAAAAGAACTAAAATGATTGCATGTGGGAGGCTTTGGCTCACGTGCGTTGGTAATATATGGACTTCAATGTCAGTATATGTAAATTTTTTTTGTTTGCTTTGGGTACCCGATGCACCATTAGAAAACATGCAAACTTTTTAACACAATACATAATAATAAATTACTATCTCTATTAAAAATGTAAAGTAAGTTGGCTCAAAAAAAAAAAAAAAATTTATATATTATTACATTGATTTTACATTTTTACTTGTGGATTAGTAAAAATGCTTCCAATAAAAGAAATTACTTTGTTGGTTTCGAGTACTCCCACACTTTCAGTAGCTTATCATTTAAACAAAAAGGTCTAAATGTTATGTTGACTATAGTATATAATAAGGAAACAAATCAATTCTACAAAATAGAGTTTGATTCTTCTGAAGCCCAGGGAGGCCCAATAACTTCATCTATGAAACGACATCGTAATAAGCCAGTTTTGGCTGAAACGTCTTCTAGCTTCATCCAATATATCATCGTCATCTTTCTCCTCAAAACAAAAACATCAGTGCTCGCGAAAATCCCACACACTGCGACTCGAGTTTTTTGCGAAGCCTATAGATCTGATATTTTCTGGATCCGATCTGTCCGCCATGGAAGAGAAGAAGACAGAACCAACGAACAAGAATGTTAAGAAGGCCAATCTATTGGATCACCACTCAATCAAGCACATCCTCGACGAGTCTGTCTCCGATGTAAGGACGATCGAATATTTTCATTTTGACTTCTCCATATTATCTGATCTGTGAATTTAATTATCTTCATTTTTTCCTTTCTGATTCGTAGATCGTTACGAGCCGTGGCTACAAGGAGGATGTGAGATTGAGCAACCTCAAACTGATTTTAGGAACGATTATTATCGTCGTTGCTCTTTTTGCTCAGTTCTACAACAAGAAGTTCCCTGAGAACAGAGACTTTTTGATTGGATGCATCGCATTATATCCTTTTTTTTTTTGAAAAACCTTTTTGTCTTTGATTTTGGATAATTCTGGAAAAGATGTTTGGTTCTTGACTATGGTACGTATGTAGTGCTGAATGCGGTGTTGCAGCTGATTCTGTACACTAAGGAGAAGAATGCAATATTGTTCACCTATCCTCCTGAGGTTTGTTCTCTGACTCTTTATCAAAATTTATATAAGTTATCTTGAATAGTTTCGTGGTTTGGGCTACATTCTTGTTTTTTTTTTCTTCTTCTTTTTATGATGCAACAACTGTAGTTCTGTGATTTAGGTTCGTTGTTCTTGCTTCCCCATCCACTTATTTTTAACTGGAGGTATATTTTGAATTCTGTTGTCGAATTTTGCATTCCTTGTGTTTTGTAAGGAATTAGGATTGTGCTTCTGCTAGCCAGACATGTTATGTTTAGTTAGCATATCCTACCAAAGGTATCTTGCATTTTTGGCATTTGAGCTTTAGGAAAAGCTAGATTTCCTTTTCAATGTATTGATCGATTATTTATAAAAGTCTTGATTATTCAACTGTGGACCTGTGGCAGTTCTTGTCTCTTTTGGTTTATTGTATCACGAAACCTAATTGTTCAACTAAGTGGATGATTCTGTAATATAATTAGTAGCTTGAACAAGATTACTCTTCTCATTTAGTTTGATTCCGAGTCCGAGAGGATGCTATTCTTATCTGAACTTATTGGTTAGGACTTGAAACTGCAACAGAAAAATCTCCTATATTTTGTTATGCTGAAAGTCTGAAACCATTTCATATTGATACAATAATTTTGTTAGCCGGTTGCTTCATTTTTTGCTTTGTTTGTAATGCCAAAACAGATAATTCTAAAGGTTTCTGGTTAATATCTACTGTGTGCACACATTCATTTTTTTATGCTACTGTTCGAACATGTTTTGTTTAGCTTATTATTTGCTCCCCTTATTAAAATCTTTAAATCCGGTTGGTATATACGCAGGGATCATTCACCAGCACTGGCTTGGTTGTATCTTCAAAGTTGCCTAGATTCTCTGATGAGTACAGTCTCACCATAGACAGTGCTGATCCAAAATCAATCTCAGCTGGGAAGTCAGTTCAATTAACTAAAAGTGTCACCCAATGGTCTCTCTCTCTCTCTGCAATTTTTTACAGGCCCTCACGCCATTAAACTCGAGCCTCACTAAAATGTGTTTTTTTTTATTTGTATTTTCAGGTTTACGGAAGATGGAGTCCTTGTGGAGGGGTTATTCTGGAATGATGTGGAGGCATTAATCAAGAACTATGCAGAAGAAGAACCAAAGAAGAAGAAATGATCATCTTTTGGAAAAATATATGTTCTTAAAATTCCAAATGTTGTTTTTTTAGAAAACTAAATCGATGTTGACTTTGTTAGATATGACACAAATTATTCCCCACAAGAATATTCGGGTTTTTCTTACAACCAAATTTTCGAGACTTTATAATCACCGTTGGATAATAAAAGCTTATCTTAGTTAGCCAATCCCTTACACCAAATCTATGGTTTTGTCGTTTAGTTTGTTTATACTAGTACACACATAAATTACATCAAGTAAAATGCTACACAATTTGTGTATCATTTTGATTTGTAATTTTGTATGATTGATGATAAAAAAGGAGATGATGGTTGCTTGGAATATTCCAAAGATGTAACATTGGAAAATGATGGAGATGCGGTTATACACAAGATCGGAGATGAATTCAGAAGGAGATCGGATGTTTATGGTTGTTTTATGCTGATAATTTTTCAGGTTAGTGTCAGCACATACCCAAGAGTTTGCTTTATACACACTCATACACTAATTCATGTATCTGGTTTGTATTGTAGATAAGTGCAGGTGCTGTGGTGCTCACAGACGTTGTTTTTTTTTTTTTTGCTAGTTATAGTTCCTTTTCCTATCAAATACTCACGTCGGTAAGAACAGTTCAGCCTCTGTCCAAAAGTCGACTACTCAAGCATCATCAACTTATCGAATTTATGGTCGAGCAGTTGATGATTTGCATGCACACAGCAAATGCAGGCTTTCTCCTGCTTGAAACAGTCCTCAATAGACTTGTAAGCAAAACTGAATTTAATCAAGACAAGAGATTTTAAGAAAAAGAGCTTACAGAAATTCATGCTTTTAAAAAAAAAAAAATATATATATATATATATATATATATAATGAGCCAAATTTCCAATTATCCTAATTTAAAAACTCCATAGCTCAACAAGAGATAAATCTCTAATTAATTTGACAGCAGAGCAAATTAAGTCCTCATCATATCCTATGATCCATACGTTTTCTATCCATTCATTGGCCACAAAATACAACCTGTCCGTGGTGGAGATTCGAATCAGTTTCAACTAAAATTTTTAAAAGAAAGAAAAATAAATAGGTTTGTGATAAATAAATAAAAAACACACAGAGGCCCATTCCCTTGTGGGGCCCATTTAATTGGAAAACTGCGTTACTGACTCAATCAAACGGATCTCAAATGTAATCAAAAGAGGCCCGTTTAATTAAATCGTTCGAATCCGCCACTATACGTTACATATACACCAAGGGACTCAAATAAAGGCACTTAAGTTTCAATTTAAGATATTTTTTTTTCTCTCTCTCTCTCTCTAAAAACTTCAAAAAAAAAAACTCTCTCAATTAAATCGAAAATCTCTTTGAATTGATTATTTGTAACATTCATCGAAAATATTTTTGTTTTGTTATCGATCCGAAATTGATATGGCCGATTCTAGGAAACGAGATTCTGAATACGATCGTCACAATGATCAACCAAATGACACGGAGGATACGTCGACCATCGATTCTCGATCTAATGGATCCGAACACGAGAATGAACAGACGAATATCGATAGAGGAAGAGATTCATATCCGGTGACTGACGAAAACGGCCGAGACTTTTTGGTTGGAGAGGATAGGGTTTTACGGTGGTTGCAGGCTTTGGATATGCAAGTTATGGGAGCTTGTAGAGGTGACGAGAGGTTGAAGCCTTTGTTGAAGCTTAACGTATCAAATGGAATGGCTGAAGATCGATTGCTTACGCATCTTAGCCAGGTCTCTATCATTATTTAATCTCCACCTTCCGATCATATTAGCTTCCTATTTTTGCTGATATTTTTTGTTTTGTTTAACTAGCACTTCCAGCCTCCTGAGATTGCTATGTTGGCTAGATGTTTTTGCATACCTCTGGTTTCATTTCGCGTTGGGAAGATCAACAAGGAAGGGACTCTAATGAGCCCCACTACTATAAGGTAAATGCATTGGTTGACCTTAATTGCTAGTTTCATTGTTGCTTCTTTCTTCTCTTGATGGTCTGTTGATTCTAGTTTTTTTTTTTAATCCGGCTCTATAAACTCTAGAGCTTGATAGTTAGGGTTTGTTGTTGCTGAGGGGTCTTATGTTAAAGTTTTAGCACATCATATAAGAGAATGTTCATAAATGATTTATGTGCAGTCGTTCATTGATTAAGCCAGTTTATGAAAGAATGTTCACTTTCAGATTGATTATCTCACTCAATCGTGATCATTTTATGATTCGGAGTGTGTGTTTAAATAAGCTGTTTTTATTTTGTGCACACACACAGAATGCATGCTTTGGTGTTATTGATACTCTCTCCCTGAGTGTCATCATGTCTAGTCTCACGGTTTAAGCACGTTTATCAAATTTTATGCTTGCTTTCAGTTAAAATGTTGCATCTCTGTTTTACTGACCTTTTGCAGTTTTAATATGTGCTAACATTTTGGTTGAAGGTTGGTGTATTTGGTCAGCTCTCTCTTTATCATTGTGTATCTAACTAAGGCATTTAGAAACATGGGAACCAAATCAGTCGTATGGTGATACTGTTCATGCTTCCAAATAAAATATATATCTTTTATTGTAGGTAATGTGGGCGTTATCTGTTATGATCTCTGGTAGATGATGAAGTAAAGGTAGTTTCGCCTCCAATGTTGTGTAGTTTGCTCTTGAATTTTAGTCACATAGGGCTTAATATTCCCTCTGTCTCTCATAACACCACTGACTATATATGCTTCTTAACCACTTCATATTATTTATGCTGTGGCATTCATTTAATTGTTGGACTCTGTTTTCTTTCTTCTTGTTACTACTTATTTGATTTAAAAAATCTTTTTGTGTGTACGCTTGTGATACCATTCTTCTTTAAAATATGTCAATGGATCTATATAAGTTCATTTCAGGAAGCGCTTAGAAAATCATTTTCTTATATCTTTTGGGTCATGTTCTTCTAAGTGGCACACTGTAGGAGTTTTTTTCTTTCTTTGTGGTTATTGAGGTCCCTATCTGAGTGACGAAAAATGTATTTTTCAGTTAGGCTCAGCTACAGTAATATAAGTTTCAACTTGTTCTAAATTATTTGTCCATATCTTATCATGTTAAAAGCTCGGGGTGGGAAATAACTTCTATTCGGGATCTATTCTACTATGTTTTTTGAATTATGAATAATAGCACAGCTGTTATGAAAATGTTGCAAGTGCATTTAAAAAGGTTGTGGACTTGGTTTTCAGTATCTAGTGTTTGTTAGTGGGTTTGCTTTTCATATTAGAAATTTGCTCTGATTATTTCCTGACATTTTATCTCCCACTCCCATTGGTCAGGGGTAACTTGAGCCTTATGGTCTTGCCAACATCTGACTTGCGGCTCTCATTTGTTGGAGACAATGGTCATACCGAACAACTTTTTACATATACCAGGAAATCTCAGTGCTCTGCGGTGTCAATTAAGGAGATAACTGCCGACACCTCTGGTCGATCCTTTGTCATAAGAATTGCAGATGGCAAAGCTTTTTACTACTGGTGCTCTGAGAAGTCACAACTTTTAGGAACTGAATTGTGCAGGAAGGTTTGTAAGAATAAACGATCCTTTGTTTTCTTTTCTTGTGAGTAACTATTTATGCAGCTAGGTTTTTTTCTCATTATCTGTTTTTTTTTTCTTCTGACTCTCCTGTGTAGATGAAAGAGTTGATCAAGAAGAAGCCATCAATCTCAGAACTAACTGGAATTGAAGAATCACGCCTTGGCTCTGTTGCTTCTCATCTCCGTTTGTATCTTATGGGTTCGGTTGTGCCTAACATCAAAGGCTGTCTGGTCCCAGCTCGTGATTCATTATCGTCTTCGACCTCCTCTGAAACAACTGATTCCTCTTCTTCTAGTTCATCATCGAAATCTCTTCGAGCACGCCACTGTGGGACTCAACAAACAAAGACCCAAGGAATCCTCAGTCCTAGATCAAGCTCCTTCAAAGAAAACACACTTAGAAACTCCTTTCTACGTATCTCCTCTAGAGATAAATCAAAGCGACGCAGTGAAGGCCATTTCTCAATCTTTGATAATTTCTCCGTCACCACCATCCCCACCAATGTAGAGGGTCTAATCCAGTCAGGAGGTGAAGAAGCTGCAGAGGCTAATAATGGAAGCGGTCAAATTATTGCTTCTGAAGCAGCAGAGTTAGCACCAAGTACAATGACGGGACCACCCGAATTTCCTTTGAAGATGGGTCCACAAGTCTTTTCTCCTTACTACTGCTGGTGCCTTCCAAGCACCTCATCGCTTCACGCTCCATCTGCTTCGTATCAGTTCCCTCCACTATCCATTGAGCTACCTTCACTTCCGCCCCTGTCCTCCTTATTACCAGCATCAGGATCTGATGGGTTCTTGATCCCGTCATCACCGCTCGATCTCTCTGACATCCCTCCATTACCGTTAGTCCATCACATACCCATTCCGGGGTCGTCATCATCATCTTCCCAGCAGATGATGATACCTATAATGTGTGACCCAATCGTTCATATTCCAGTTATTGATATCTGCTCCTCGGGTCAAGGCTATCTGGTAAGCGCAGGACAGACTGGGATGATAACCACGAGCATCCCTCCTCTCCCGGTGGATAAAGATTCACTAGTGGAGAAAGGTGCAAGAGAAACACTACGATTGCTCATAAGTGGAGCGAATGCAACAACTACTGCTTCTTTGAACCACCATGGAAGCAGAGGTCTATACAGTGGGAGCCTGGATATGGGTAGTGTAAGATTATTTGCACCTGTTGGGTTGCAACAACAGAGTCCAAGTGAGGGAGGAGATGGTGGTGGTGAGACTGTGAGCTCCGGTGAAGCAGTGCATGTGCCTCCGAGAGAGACTTCTGGTTAGTTTTTTGTAAGTGTGTTTCCAAAATGGAAATTTAAAGTGTATAGAAAAGGAGATTGTGAAACTCATCTCTTGCGTAGTAGTTGTTGGTTTTGTTCAGCCTTAATCTCTGAACTTCCAGGTGTAATTAGTCGGTATTTTTGGTAGCTTGCATATTACCTTTGTTAATTTCGAGTTTCAAAGGAAGCTCTAAGACTTACGATAATAATAAAAGTTATTTGGCCCATTTGTCACACCATATTTACTATTTATTTTCCTATTTCTAATTTTTAATTCTATTCTATTTCAATCTACTGTAATAAACTTTTGGTCGAAATTTTATAGCAACTACATTACCTACCATCTTAAACGAGCTCATATGAAAAGAAATAATGAAAAAGAAGAATCATATAGCAAAAAAAAAAACTGAGACCATATATTATTGTTATTGATTCTTTTTGCATTATTAAAGCAAAATCTTATTCACAATTGTAATAAACACAAAAAAAATAAAGATTTATTGTTTGGTAGGCTTGCAGCAAGATATTTGATAGACTAAATAATCGTTTAAGTAATATATGATCAAACATTTTAAATTATTAATTTATTTTTTTCTGTTATGGTCCGTTTATAGTTAACAATGGGCCTCCCATATAATTCAGGAAGTCAACGGCTTTTTCCCATTGAAAAGCTAGTGGATAGAAACATTTGTTCTAACAAAAAGAGAATTATTTATTTTGCTTAGAATTCAAGTTATTATCCTATATACCAAATAATTAAAAACTTATCCATCGAATAAATCACACACTTGCTTGGATTGGTTTATTATTATTCTCCAAAAAGATTGTTCTGTAGTGAAATCTGGCCACTGTATAAATAAATAAAAAACATAAAGAGAGACGATCGCATCTCCACCATCAACTTCACTGTATCAAAAAAATGTTATACTATATAGTCTCTCATCTTGATCTCTCCCACTTGATCCCAAAAAAAATATCCATAAAAACGAAACCAAACAATATTTAATAAAATAATATTTGATTCCATCTCCCACTTTCTTCTTCTTCTTCTTCCTCCTCCCAATCCGCCTCTTCTTTCTACGCGTGTCGCCTTCTCCGATTCACCGTCTCTTCGGATCTCTTGTTCCTTCTTCTTCCTCTTCACTGTGGTTTATTCGTGCTCCATGAATTCGAAATCGAATCTTTATTTTTAAGATTTGATTTGGTTTGTATCGATCTAATGGATATGAAGAAGTTCAGATTAAGATTAAGGTGCGCAACGGTGGATGACGTCATCGAGCAAGTGATGCCGTATATAACCGACTCTAAGGATCGCGATTCAGCGTCTTTAGTGTGTCGGAGATGGTTTAAGATTGATTCAGAGACGAGAGAGCATGTGACGATGGCTCTATGTTACACGGCTACGCCTGATCGTTTAAGCCGTAGATTTCCGAATTTGAGGTCGCTTAAGCTTAAAGGGAAGCCTCGAGCTGCTATGTTTAATCTAATCCCAGAGAACTGGGGAGGTTATGTTACTCTTTGGGTGAATGAGATAGCTAGCTCTTTAAGGCAGCTTAAGTCAGTGCATTTCCGGCGAATGATTGTTAGTGATTTGGATCTGGATGTTTTAGCTAGAGCTAGAGCTGATGATCTTGAAGCTTTGAAGCTTGATAAATGCTCTGGTTTCTCTACTGATGGTCTTTTCAGTATCGTTAGACACTGCAGGTACTTTTTATGGACTCATTTGTTTCTATTCAGAATTTAATCCTTCTTCTTGTGTGTTGTTTCTCTCACTTTCTGTCTCATGTTTTCTTTTAGGAAAATAAAAACTTTGTTAATGGAAGAAAGTTCTTTTGTTGAGAAAGATGGTAACTGGCTTCATCAGCTTGCTTTGAACAACACATCTCTTGAGGTTTTAAACTTCTACATGACTGAGTTTGCCAAAATCAGCGCCAACGATTTGGAAACCATTGCTACAAACTGCCCTTCTCTGGTTTCAGTGAAGATGGGTGACTTTGAGATTTTGGAACTAGTTGGCTTCTTCAGGGCTGCAACTAATCTTGAAGAGTTTTGTGGTGGCTCCTTGAATGAGGATATTGGAAGACCTGAGAAGTACCAGAATCTTACTTTCCCCCCTAAACTATCTCGTCTGGGCCTCTCTTACATGGGACCTAATGAAATGCCAATACTATTCCCTTTTGCTGCCCATATCCGGAAGCTGGATTTGCTTTATGCATTGCTCGAAACTGAGGATCATTGTACACTAATCCAGAAGTGTCCTAATTTGGAAGTTCTCGAGGTTAATATTTAACTCACTGTCTTTTTTTTGTTAACTACATTTTTGGTTCTGCCTCGTTAGTGCTCCTATTGAATACTTATTCTATCTGTTAACGAAAGAGTAATTCACTGATTTCTATCGACTCCACACTATCCAGCTTTCATGAATATAGCATTCGTTATCAAGTGTAGAAAATGTGGTAGATAAGGGATATGAATGCAATATCGGTTCTCTTCAACATATATATAAGACTGACTGACAGTTGTTGCTGCTTTCCTCAGACAAGGAATGTAATTGGAGATAGGGGTCTAGAGGTTCTTGCACAGTACTGTAAGCAATTGAAACGGCTGAGGATTGAACGAGGTGCAGATGAACAAGGAATGGAGGACGAAGAAGGCTTAGTCTCACAAAGAGGATTAATCGCTTTGGCTCAGGGTTGCCAGGAGTTAGAATACATGGCGGTGTACGTGTCAGACATAACTAACGAATCTCTTGAAAGCATAGGCACATATCTGAAAAACCTCTGTGATTTCCGCCTTGTCTTACTCGATCGGGAAGAGAGGATTACGGATTTGCCACTGGACAACGGAGTTCGATCCCTCTTGATTGGATGCAAGAAGTTAAGACGGTTTGCATTCTATCTAAGACAAGGGGGATTAACTGACGTGGGTTTAAGCTATATCGGGCAGTACAGTCCAAACGTGAGATGGATGCTGCTGGGTTACGTAGGTGAATCAGATGAGGGTCTATTGGAATTCTCAAGAGGTTGTCCGAATCTACAGAAGCTAGAGATGAGAGGTTGTTGCTTCAGCGAGAGAGCAATTGCAGCAGCTGTTATGAAATTGCCTTCGTTGAGATACCTTTGGGTACAAGGTTACAGAGCATCGATGACAGGACAAGATCTGATGCAGATGGCTAGACCATACTGGAACATAGAGCTGATTCCATCGAGAAGAGTACCGGAAGTGAATCAGCTAGGAGTGGTAAGAGAGATGGAGCATCCGGCTCATATATTAGCATACTACTCTCTAGCTGGTCAGAGAACAGATATTCCATCAACTGTTAGAGTCCTCAGGGAGCCAACAATATGATATGCCCCAGAGTCAAAAAAAAAAAAAAGGTTTGTATATAAAGATTTGGTTAATCTTTTTTAGACTCGAGTTTTGGGGTTTCCACGAACTATGTACTTTGGTTCTTTCTTTTTTTTTTTTTTTTCTTCTGTTGTATCGTCAATGGTTTTGGGAGCTTACATAGAAACTTGTTTGTATTGTTTTTTTTTTCCCCCTCAAGGGTACTCTTTTTCATTTGAATAATAGCCTGAAGATTTCGAGAGAGCCCTTTTTTTTTAACGTCGATGTTCTTGATTTGATTGTTACGATATTTTCTTACTAACATAACTAAATAAATAAATAACATAAACGTTCTAATTTAATAGTTGAAAACTTAGTATTCTCACACACACTATGAACACAAGGAATCTATGAACAGTGAGTGGGAATAACTCGAGATGACCGGAGATGCCCCATTTAGAATCTTCTAACGAGAAAACAACTAACTTTTGAACATTATAATATACCTATATATATATATTATAATATATTGATGCTGTTCCAAGGTTTCCTACCCCCCTGATGCACAGACACAATGTGATACTGATAAGATATAAAAGAAATATACAAAGCTTCACAGAAAAAAAAAAACGAGTATAGCAAAAGCCCTAATTAGTAATTAGATATTAGGAAGAATGCAGATATACCGGTATAATAGAAGATAACTTTACCTGGTACAAATTTGGTCTTCCACAATGACATTCAGCAAAAGCGCCAGAAAATTCATCAGTGCCTTTTATGAATTGCCTCACAACATCCCGGAACTGAAATGGACACACAAAATGGAGGCTGTCACAAGAACCGAACATTCATTTTATCATAAGGCTGTTCTTTTTTCAATCGACTAGATTATATCAGATTCCAAGGATAAGCAACAAAATGAATTAACGAATTAAGAAAGAGTGAAAAATGCAACGTTTAAATATATATATATATATATATACAATTGGGCTTTAAAGTTGGCTTAGAGATGGGCCTTTATTCATATACCCAATAACTTGTTTCATTATATTTATATATATATATAAAATTTTTACTCAACGAAAAGTTAAAACCACAAAATAGGCTATACAATATATGAGACACTGAAACTTTGAATTATGAGTATTTGTTTGTGAGAGCGTTGTTTTTGTATATCATATTCGAATTCATAATCGGTTAATACAAAACAAAAAAAATTATCATTGCGTTATTTTATTGGTATTAGAGTACAAATAAATGGAGTTTAAGAAAAAGAGCATATATGCATTACATATGGATGCAATATAAACTTTGATGTAATTATGCTACTAAAGAAAGAAGACATAGAAGGTTGATGAAAATATCTAAACAAATTCAGATAAAACGAACAAGTTAATTGAATCTTCCTTTCATAATTGCCAAGAAAGATTTTTTTTTTTTAAATTGCTATTTTTTGTTGTCGCCAAGGACTATTCTTACATTATTTTATGATAATATTAAAATTTTATATATCTTACTATTATTTAGGCTCGAATAATCATTTCAAAATTATCCACTAAATCACTTTGCAAGAAAATAACACTCTTTTCACACGTATGTTACCTAGTCGTAAGATATTTGATCTACTGATTCCAAAAGGTACAGAGATAATAATAAATTTTGGGGACCATGACCATCTACATTACTTATTAATTATTAGTAAAATTAAATACTCCCTCATATTTAAGAATCTAAAGTATTCATGGAAAACACACAAAAATTGATTTAAAACACTTTTTATTTATTTAAAAACACCCACACATTCACTAATATGGATGCTCTAAATCTACGATAATAATAGTAACAAGTAAAACAAATTTAGTTATAATTATTGTATATATGTATGAATCTTCATTGCTGGAGTGGCTGACCCATCCATGCATGGTGACCCCGGGATCTTTTTTAGATTCTTCTAACTACAAACAATCACCTTCTTTGGATTCTTCTAACTACAAACAAAAATCTTAAAAAAAGTGAACGATAAGTAGATAATCATAATAATTACTTGGTAGCGTACATTTGAATTCTTGTCGTATTTGGATACGTCACAAATACATACAAACATACATATGATTGAGATCGCGTATCTGAAAATAATTATAAACGACAAATTTGATTAAATTACCAAAAACTCTAAGCTGAAGCCATCATTTTCTACAGGGAAGACTATATATTATCAAGTTTTGTGTTAATCTTCAGAATCATTTATTGGTAAATTTATAAGAAAATTTTCATTAGTTGTTTTCTTAGTTATTTTATAATTTTAAACTGCATTAAATACTTAACGTGACATCTTTGAGAGTTTTGGTTTTAAGAGATTACTACAACTAGCTAAGCCTTACTACATGTCTTTGTTTTTTTTGAACGAAAGCATAACGACATGTCTACAGAACTAAACATAGAACACAAAGGTCTATTTGCAAACAATCTATAAGAGCATTACATAATTTATTGTATATCGTAATGATGAAGGTGAAGCTCAGTTTAATTAGGATACATATAATCATTCTGGTTTTTCAAAAATGAAATCGATTCGGACTACACCTAAGAGCATTAAATAATTTATTGTATATCATAAGTCCATGTCTCTGTGAGATAAGGGAAAATACGAAATAATAAAACTGAAGTACTAAAAGAAAGAGATGAGCTTTTGGGTTCAAGTAGTGGTCATGTACCTGCCGATGACGAAATCGTTAAGGATAACTGGTTGTTAACATATATGGTTTAAAAGTGTTGTCGTATGTGCATATGAGTACATATGGTTCGATAAAAGATTTAGTATATTTATTGGTTAAAAGTTGAACTTTATCCGACAACTTAGTATCCCCAATTTGAGTAACTCTTTCGTATCATTTCATTGGTGATTGGAGTTGAAGAAAATTTGTTATTTCTCATAGTTTCTTAGTTATTGTAAAATTTTAACTGGCATCAACATTATAACATAAGATTCATGTAGAGATCTGTTGAGAAGATATGGTTTGTGTTAAGAATCTTTAATTTCCTTTTCTTGTGAGAACTTGCATTGAGGGCACATAATTCCTAATTAAAAAGATTTATTACTATTTAGAAAATTACTAGTGTTAACTTCGGTTTATTAATACTAATTATATTATAGTCTAATGGTTTGTGAAAATATTGTTAAGATGTCACCACCTCACCATTCGATTTCAATCATGTATATTGTATACTGTTGAAAGTATATTATATGTCAGTTATTCCATTTTTACTTAAGCCTATAAAGATAGTTTTGAGCCACGAGATGCGACACATATTTGAGTCTACTTTCATTTTTCCATGTCTCCGCCAAATTTGGAAAAGAAAAATAAAAAGAATAGAAGACGAGGTTGTTTGATCGAGTAAAGAAGATAAGCTGGGGCAGATCAAGTTGATCTCATCACATGTATGTCTCTGTTTTCTTGTGACCAAGGAGAAGATTTTTTCCAGATCTTGATCGAATCAAGATTCGTTTTGGCTGTGGAGCTTCTATAAGGTAATAAAAATGGATGAAACCAAAACAACAATTTCGAAAAAAAACCCGATAATGTTTTATGAATAGTCTTTGATTTGAAGCTGTTTGATTTATTAAACAAATAAGGTAAAAATGTCGGCTTATGCACATCAGATGGAGAGGGAATTCTCAGAACTCTCCAGCCGAGGCAATTCCGGTATATACATATATTCATAATCTTCTAACATCTGAGTTTGGTCTGATTCTTGAGTTTACATCAGAGTTATTACATTATCTTCTTGTTTTTTTTTTCTTGCAGAACTGGGGAGTCGCTTTTTAATAGATTCTGGATGTTACATGACATCTTTAGCAGCTACAATCTTCATAGCTTCTCTTGTAACATTTGGAGTATTGATGATCACACTTGTTATAGCTTTATCAACCATGTTACAGAGCTGCGAAAACAAAAGTTCTGGAATGGTCGAGCTTCAAAGACTTGATGAGAGTTTCAGTTACTGCAAAATCTTGTTGTTACACTCGCAGCTTAATAGCTTACAAAAAGAAGAAAATGAATTACCATTGTTATGTAGAGATGTTGCTTTACGCAGAATTAAACAAGGAATCTACTTGAGAGAGTTAAACTTCACTATTCAAATGGCTCTCTCTTTCTTCCAAACTATCAAACCGATGAACGATAACCAAGATGTTGTTGTGATGGATATTGATGAAATCAATCTGTAAGTGTTTTTCTTTTTTTCATTTGCATTTTGTAAGTTTTCAAAATGTTAATCTTTTTTTTTTCTCTTTGTAGATTAAGACAAGATAGTAGTTATCACATGAAGTATATTGAAGAAGCAAAGCATAAAAAAAGCAAACTAATACTTGAACTATATTCTAAGCTAAGATCACAAGGCTATTCAATGGTTATGTTATCAAGAAGACCTGAAAGAGAGCGGGACGCCATGATCGAGCAGTTGAAATCTAGAGGCTACAGCGATTGGTCACGTTTGATCATGAGGTTTGCAATAAACTTCAACTAGTAATTTCATTCACATCAATGTTGCAAAAAGAAAAAAACAGAGCTTATATTATCATAATGCAGGGAAGATACAAGACAAAAGGAAGAGGTAAAAAGAGAATACCGCGTAATTGGAGTCATTGGAAATCATATGGATGTGTTAACAGGCCAGTGGAATTGGCAAAGCAAGCGTCTGTTCAAGCTTCCAAGTCTTACATATGATGATGTTTTGGATTACAGTGAAAGATGAGATTATGGAGGTTGTGTATAGGTTCTCAAGAGTTTCTGCGATTGTTATACGTCGTCTCAAAGGTAATATAGAGATATATTGTAATTGATATCTATGTCTCAACACACAGTTTCTAGTTACTTCATTTTTTACTGAACTTGGTCAGTATCACGTCACAAAGTGGGTGTTCATGTATCCAAAAACTTAAGCGCCAATAATAATAGCTTATGAGAGAAAGAACCAAATTCTTACAATGAGTCAACAATATTCAAGAATTAGCCAGTAACTACAGTACAACACTCGGTCTAGACATCTCTAAGCTATCGAGAATTGTGAGAACAAAAAAAGAATGGCTGCTTCACAGAGGCTCCTGAGATCAACTCGAGCTAGCCCATATGTATTCACTAACAGTGCTCAGATTTGGATCCTCCTTGTACTGACTCCACGCTGATGAACTGTAGAGTTTTGCACCTGTGAGAGAGAAAGAAAGAGAGCTAAACTAAAACAGAGGAAATGTGAACAATCTTTAGGAGTGCATTTGATAAGCCATAGAAACATACTTGCGGAGTAGCATCAAGATACGGAGGATAAAAGGTTTAATATCATCACGGTATTTACGCATGGATGACTCTTTAATAAGCTCCTCCACCAATCTGAAAGTCCAAAATCATGAGATAATTGATGTTAAAGAGTGGACAAGAGAGAAAGTGTTTGTCTTGAAGCACTTATAAGTTACTTCTCTTTAGTGTTAAGAGGCTATAACCTTAGGATCATAGGTGAGTTTCTAATCCATGTCAACCTCACAATCGTCTCCAGTGTCTCAAGAACCTATACGGTATTTGCAGGTAATAAAATTTTCAATTTTATCTCAAGAGGAATCTAACATTTCGACAAAATGTGAGGTGTAAATGCATCCACTGAAAGAAAAGAGGGAAGATACGTCGGAAGTGAGCAAGTAAGAAAAGCCCTAGACCATTCAAGAGGGGCTCAATGAATCTTAGCCAAGCGATACCCCGATCCTTATTTCTTGGTTGTTCCAAATTGCCAAGCATCTCCTTCATGATCTTCTCGTTACCTTGTACCTAAGAAAAAAGATTCAAAATGAGAAAAAGAGCTGAGAAAGATGCAGCAGGCAAACTAATCTACAGAACGACATGAAAATGCAAAGAAATTCCCCACTTGAGTTTTGAGAATGACAGGCATATATAGGAAGAAATGTAGAAATTACAGAAGACACATACACGCCTTAAAACTAAAATTAAAGAAGGATCTTTGTAGCAACAACAGAAGAGAAGAATTCCCAATTTTTGCAATTCAGACATTAGTGACAAACCACCTGAGCTGATGAGCTGATACGATCGCATAAAAAAAACAGGTGTTCTCGCCATTGCAGCTGAAACATCCTCTGCATCACTGCTCTTACCAATTGAGCTCTTTTCAATTCTATCTTTCAACTCCGGTAAAACAATCGGCAACAATTCGGTCTTCTCACTATTCACAACCGATTCCTCTAGCTTCTCAGCATTACTATTGGAAAAATCACTGAAACTATCCCTCGAAATCTCATAAAATGTAGACTCTCCTGCGACAGAGAGGTTTTCAGGAATCCATGAGAGTAGTTCATGAGTGGAGAATCGAGAAGAAGAGACAAAGGCACAAGCAAACGCGAGATTCTTGATTGATTCTTCATTTATTAGGCGAGGAGAAGACGACGAGTTTGTTAAGAGTAAAAATATTATATCTTTAGTGGATACTTTGCTGCTCTCGTTCGGTGCATACTCTGTACGTATGAGAATCTCTGCTATTGGTTCAGCTAATCTGAATCCTCAAAACAAAAATAATCATTATGGTTTTTCAGTAAAGGGCGAAAAGCTGAGGCCAAATAGAGAGATAACTAAGTCACTCACCGGAGAAGACGGCTATGGAGATCAGAGGTTGTGTTCGACATTTTTCAAAAACCAAACCTTGTGCTCGCGAGTTTTTTTAGTTCAAGTTTCTTCTCTCAGTCTAAGAGAACGGCAATCAAGTTACGCGTATTTATTATAACAGCGTCTTTTGGCTTCAAGAGAGGTCTTAGGCGTAGCTTAATTCGGTAAAAGTGTTTCTTCATGTTTTTGCTAAGTTCTTATCTTTAGTCTTCAGAGTGCAATTCAGTCTGATTTTTGTGTTTTGTTTGATCGATTTCAATTTGTTTTCCTGGATATAATGAAGAACCGGAATAGTGATTCGTCAAGAATAGAGCTGGGAACCAAAGGTAAAGTCAAGGGAAAGTCTCGGTTATTATACAAGTAGAATCACAACAACAAGAACTCAGAGAGACCTCGGAGAGAATTTTAAGCCTGGTTCATTATGGAAGATAGGAACATGATGAAGCTACAGGTAACAACACATCACAGACAAACAGACTGAAACCAGTTTGGTAGTAACTTTTTTAACTTGAAAATTGGACTAGAGATTTTGAATTCAAGATTCTGGAACGGCTGATACAGCTGCAGCAGCAGCAGTTGCACGTTTGATGGAAGCAGATTTGATTAAGTGATTGTAACTTCCTTTTTCCTTGAAAAGCTGAGCAAAATGGTGCTTGCAATACAAAATTCCTTCAAGAGCTGCATAGTTCGATGGAGAAATTGGACAGCCTCCATGAGAGCACTTGAAGCAAGATTTATGGTAACACTGGCTTTCCACAGTTACCTACAGTTTTTAGAAAACAGAACAAGAAGATATAATAAGAAAGGACACTACCAAAGAGATCTCAACGTTCCTTATGTTATATAATCCAGGTCCAAGTGATTCATAATGCAAATGATCCAAGTAAGTTTTACTGTGAGTTTCCCAACAATGAGCACAGAGAGGGCGCACAAGAGTGAAGTGGAAAGCAAAGGTAATACGCAAGAGTTAAAGCGGTATCAAGCTTAAATGTATACTAACCTTTTCAATAGGATACACGGTTTTACTGCAAGTGGCACATTTGTCTTGCGTTCCAGAGAACATTCCAGCAACTCGACTAGGTGTCCTCGTCTGAGAACAACCAACAAGAGAATAGAGTCATGTATCTCAAATCGTGTAACAAAATAAAAACATGGACGGATTGTTAACAAGGGTTTACCAGCTCAGGGGTTGCCTTGTCGGACAATGGCTTTGCAGCTGTGAGAGGAGAGAAAGTTTGAAGATGAGATTGAAAACGAGACCACAAGCAAAAAATTTGTATTAAAAGGTGATGAAAGAGTTTACATACGTGACTGAAAGTTCTTACTGAAACTACCAGTCTCCTTGAAGAGCTGCTCAAAATGAGGCCTACAGTATACTACTCCTTCCATTGATGAATAGTTGCTCAGCTGTTAAAACCATCAACACGTTTTAACTTAGATAAAGTATCTCGGTTTGGCCAATGACAACTATCTCTAGATAAAACTCTTCATGAAACCCTCAAAACTTTCACAGAACTAATAAACTGTATCCAGGTATTGGTCATTCCTGGTGAATCTTGAACTAAGAATGTCTATATCCAGGAACTGATCAAACAGACTGATAAGGGAAAGCAAAAGAGGTTAAGAAAAACCCATAACTCCTCTTCAAGAATCCCTTAAAACTTTCACTGAGATAATAAAGCTTATGGGAACTTAGGCCATTTAAACTCTACTGGTAAAGCTTGAATCTTCAATTCAGAACATCGAACATTCATTGATAGAGTCAATAAGGGAAACGTAAAAGAGCAAAACTCACTTGAAGTCTGCTTTTGCAGTGAGAGCACTTGAAGCAAGACTTGTGATAAGTGACTCCATCAGCTGAGAGAAGCTCCACAGGGTACACTGTCTTCTCGCAAGCCATACATTTCTGCTGAGTTCCAGTAAAAGACATCGTTTTGAGCTTGACGATGGTCCCTTACCTCCAAAGATCTCTAAGCTAATACCTTTTCGCCTTCCTCTATTAACATTTCAAAACCACAACACAGAGAGAAAAATTCATAGCTTTTCACATCAATGTCAAGACATTCAAACAAATCCATCCATCGATTGATAAATGAAACACAAAATCGCGTCTTTTTCAACAGGAATAACAAAAAAAAAAACTGTTTTTAACAGAATGAACTAACGAAATGGTGAATTCGTTACCTCTTCGTCGATCTGATCAACGCAAACCAAAAATCCGAAAAACAAAACTGAGAAGAGAGAAATGCAGGTTGAAATTGGAACTCAAAAGAAGAAGAGAATTAAGAAAACGCTGCGTGAAGATGAAAGGTAATGATTACAGAGCACGATCGACAAAATAATTAGATATTATATATATATATATATATCTACGTTTTTTTTTTCAATTTATGTTTGAGCTTTTGGTGGAGACAGTGGGGTTCCACTTAGACTTGTCTAATTATTGTTTAATTTGTAATAAAACAGCAAATCATTCAAATATTAGGTTTATATTAAAATCCATTAACCAATACAACAAATTCTGTTTCTTATCTTCTTTATCTCACTAAATAAAGGATTTCTAGTTTAGCTGTTTTTCCAGCTGTTTTATGTTTATACTCTTCTCTTATATGATTTTCTTTCTAATGATCCATTGACATTTAAAAAAAAAATTAAAGAATGGATTCGTTAAGACTTAAGATTAAGGAACTATCATTTTTTTTTATCAATTCTTCTGCCAAATCCATGCCTTCGTTTAGATGCTCAAAATATCAATCAATCCTAATTATACACCATATTTTACTTGGGCTTTTATGTCTAAAAATGCACTCAACTACATGTTATATTATGATCTTTTTGTTTTCTGCTTTGCTATTGCTATGTATTCTATTCTTTTATTTTCATATTGTTAGGCCAGTTCTATCGATAGATTTTACATGGAGTTTTCAAAATAAAAAAATAATAAAATTAAGAGAAATGAAGAAAGAGAAATTAGAACCGTTTCTATAAATCTTTATTTAATAAATGTTTGTAACAGTCGAAGAACCTACTGTTTTGTGTTGTTAACTTTCAATTGTCAATTTTTAATAAACTCAACTAATTTTTAAGCGATATAAATAGTCTTATCTAATTTGTTTTTTTCTCTCTCAGTATTACGTAATATTATATTAGTTATTTTGCCATTATTACAACTAATTTTCGATAATGTCACGAACATATCTTGAACTGTGGGCTCATAGAAAACATAGAGCACAACCACCGGTTCATTCAAAATGGGATAATGTAACAAATTCAATGCAGTTTGACAAAATTTAAATTAAATTTCATTTTAGGATACTATCTTTTAGAAATATCATCAAGCTATATATTTTTCAAAACTACCAATTTAGTCATACAATTTCTGTTTTATACACTACTACATATGAAAAGTGGAATAATTGACTAAATTTTTGTTGATGTTGTTTCCAAAATGATATGATAAAAGTGGACATTTATATACTTAAGAAATTATTTATTTTATAGGCTCGTAGTAAAAAAAAAAAAAAAAAAAAAATGAGGAATACAAGCTTAAGGCAAGAGAAAAAAAAAACCCCGCCTAAGAATAAAAATAAATTGACTATAAATAAGGGTGAATTACAAATCTGCAAAAACGTGGAAGTTTTTGGAATCAACGGAGATGAGCCTGACAGCTGCAATGGCAGCAGCAACAGACATCAAACTGAAGAAGACAACATTAAGCCAATGCCATAGCTTTTGCAAAGAATTGAGCTTATTGTTCTTAGCCTTATAGTACATGTGGTTGGCTAGAATGAATGTGAGAGGGAATGTGCTCACTGCACCAGTGAGGCTCATGAAGTCCCCAAGGAACGGCAAGAGCGCTGAGAGAAGCGTGCTCACCGCAATGTACCCGCCTCTAGCCATGATCCTAAACAGCAAGTTCTTTAAAGCCAATGGGTTTCCTTTGATCCCAAACTTTGTGTCCATGTACTCATATGTTGGACTCGCAAATATCTACAATGAAGGATTCAGTAAGACCAGAGTAACTCTTGCATTCGTATAGACTTGGTATGAAGAAACTTACATGCAAAGAGATAACGGATTGAAGAATAGCGGAGACGTTAGCAAGGGCTTTGACCCAGAGTGGGCCATTAACGCTGTTTAGTAGATAAGTCGAAGTTGAGGATCCGTAAGCCCAATATCCGATGAATGTAACTGCGTACATGGGTAAAACACCCGCTGTGAATTGAAAATATAGAGCCTTCATCATGTTTTTCACAACCGGTTGCCTCACTGTTGCCTGTCATTGCAGATAATAGTATCTATAAGTTACAATTAACATAAGAAGTTTGTGTAAGAGGTAAAAGTTTTGTTTTTTTGTTTGAACAAAATGCACACTAAACATGAAAGCAAAGAATGGAATTTGAAGCCTGAAGATGAAGCTGAAATCTCAAGGGAATCACCTGAATTTCTGGAAGCATTCCAGTGTTGAATGCGAAAACCAGATTTGCAGCTGCTCCTGTGATGGTAAAGATTTTGCTTAATGATGATCCTTGTATCTCGTAATCTCTTGAAGGTGCTTTCACTCCTACAGAAACAACAGTAAGATCAAGGAATCAGATTTATAAGTAGCTATAAAACTCATGAGTATCGATGAAGCCTGATCATCATTAACTTAAATTACTTATACCATCTCTAACAGATAACACGATTGCCACAACGATGTAGATGAGACTGAGGATGGTCGAAACTGCAAGCCAGACCCCAAGAGCCGATAAATGAGGAATCCCAATCGCGAAAACTGCACAAATCAGACCCGCAATGGCTATAAAGTGAGGTAACTTCATGACATGATCATCCCTGAAAAGCACATAAACAGCCTGTAGAAACAGAACACATCACCCAAATTAACTAACTCGGTCACGAAATCAAGAATCAAGAGAGCAAAATGGTTACTACCTTTAAAGCAGAACCAGCTAGTATGATGAATCCACAATTAATCATAAAAAGATTGACATATTGCAATCCCCATGTAAGATGATAAGCCTTTCTGCCTGATAAAAAAAAGGAGATAATATCAATGAAAGTCGCAACAGAGAAGAGAAACAGAAAGCAAACTAAGAGAGTTGGTTTAATCTTGTTTACCGTAAATGAATCCAGCGAGGTCTCTATAACGAATGTGTCTTTTGCCACCAAACTCATGAAGCTTGGCTATGAGAGTGTTTGCATAAAGAGAGATTGCAGTAGCAAGAATAAGACCAACCACACCACCAATCCAACCTAAAGGAACCATGATTGTTCCTGAATATCCCAACACATACGCACTGTTTATACCAGTTGTCAAAACGAACGCCACCTGAAACCATGAATCTGTACATTTCCACAAAAATAACTATAAGCTTCCCAAAATGTGATCTCAAAATACGAGAAAGCAGAGTTTAGCAAAGCAAAATTTCCCAATCTTGTGTTGTAAGATGCCTTTGAGAGTCAGAGAGAGAATCCAGCAAAAAGTTGAACTCCACAGGACCATATCAGAGTATCAGATTCCAGGATCATTAAAGACCACATTTTTAAGAAAGGGCCATCGTGAGAATCATCAAAGGTGACAACACATATTTAAGCCGTCAGTCATATCAAAACAACATTTTTACTCCATATCTATATAGTAGAAAGCAGGGTTTGGTAAAAGCAAAACCTCCCAATTTTATGGTTTATGGTTATAAAACGTTTTGAGAAACAGAGGTAAAGAATCAAAATCAAGAATTTTGTATTACCTATCGAAATATCACAGTCCAGGATCATTAAAGACAACACTTCTAATGAAGGGTCATCGTCAGAAACCATCAAAATCAACATTTTTAAGTAGTCAAGAGTCATCAAAGCCAATATTTTTTTTTTCAAAATTTGCAAAAGAAGTTAATGGCATTCTTATTTATTCTTCCTCGTAATTTCTTTTTTTCATATTTTAAATTTAAAAAGTATAAAAGGAAATGAAATTGGGCAACAATCCCAGGGATAACGTTAATTACAAACTAAAAAAAAAAACATTTTCAGCAGACACCAAAGCAACAAATTTCTCAGCAACCCATATTAATATATTTTTTTTAGAACTACAATTGGATTTCAGTAAAAATTCAAATGAACAAAACAAAACAGAGGGGAAGACGAATAACAAACCGCTACTAATTTGATGAGCAGTGTCAGGGATTTCGATATCAATATCATCGCCGACATTGATTTTGCGACTCTTAGCTTCGGTGGCGTTCATGTTTGCTAAAAGCCTTTCTCTTTGTTCTTGCTCTTCTTCTTCTTCTTCTTCTTGTTCGACCACATGATGAAGTTTTGAGAAAGCCAGCTTTTATAGTTTTACGAAATTCAGCTTTTTTTAGCGAATTTTTCTCTTTCACTAATAACGAAAAAAGGTTTTGATGGACAGGAAAAGGAACCAAGAATCCAGCTTGATTCGCAACTGAATAAATATTTAATCAGTCAATGAATGAGAAATTATAAATCGAATCGATGAACAAAAGCTGGATCCTTTTTTTATTTCTGCTTCTTACTTACGACACCAATTGATTTTTTTTTTTTTTGTGAGTCTCTTTTCTGTCTGAATTGTTGTTCTTTTGCATGACCTGCTCCTATAAGAATGGCCAAATTTATTAGTTATTTTTTAAAAAACATATTTGGGCTCTTGACAAGTTGACAATGTGTTCTTCGTCTTGATTTTTTTTTATTCGACCCCAAAAAAAAAAAATATATATATATATATATATGGGTTTTTTTTTCCTGTTATCTGATTTTTTTTTGTCTAGTGGGTCTATTATTGCTCTTGACATTAATGTATTTTACTCTTATTTTATTTATTTTCTTGCCAAGTTTTGCTTATTTTTATTTTTAATGAATTTATCCTTTCAAGAAAATATTTATGCTGATAGCTGACAATAAAAAAAAAAATGAATATATGGATTTGTGTTGTAGTCTGTAGCTATGCAAGTTGCTAACTGGGAATTAATACCTTGAAAACACCTTCACGTTTTTTCTTGTTCTTATAATTCACCATACACAAATTGAATTTTGAATTGGATGTTTGTAAACGATGAACTCTTAATCTTATACGGTATGTCTAGTAGTCTTGTAAGATAATTTTTTCAAGCAACTAATTTTGTTTTCTTCAATTATTTGACCAAGTTTGATATGAGAAACAAACACGTTAGGTAAACTATAGTGATTTGTTTGATAGTTTTATATTTTAAACTTTAAAGAAAGGTTGGGCTGATACGCATGCATTACGAATACTGATTGTAGGCAAAGAACATAAATTGAAAGGTTAGCTATATATAAATATCTTAACAACCATTTTCTCTTATTTGTTTTACTATAATCTCTAACAATCTACTAATTGCCTCATAATTCTTGATATAGGTTCATTTATCCATAGTGAGCTATTTACGTGAAACATCTGGTTTCTGGATTTCTTCATCTGGATAACAAATATTTACTACAAAATTTCCATTATTTTATCAAAAAGTATTAGCTACTATTTTCGTGAAAAATATTAAGTAAGATTGAATCAATTTGTACATGGCATAACATAAGTGACCATGACACAAAGCAAAATTCTGTTGTAGAATAAAACATATATGATTGCCAATAAAAGAAAATTATTTGGATGGTAGATATCAATAACTTTCAATTAGTGAGGTTTCCTTTTCTCTAACAGGAGTTTTTGTTCCGTGTGGGGTTTTGGATAAATATTGTTTTTTTGAAGAAGTAACATATATTCATGGCAATTTTAAAGTGAGTTCCTAGCATTAAAACTTAAAAAAAAATCAAAGTGAATTATGCACACAAAAGAAAAAAAATTCACGGTTATAAACGCATGCATGTTTTCCTACGTTGTGTAATGAAATATTGTAACTCGCTAATTGGCATAGCATGATCTTAAGTGAACGCTCCTCTAGTTTAGTTACACATTTTAGATCTTGGTAGTAATAAGTTAACAGGCATAAAAACGGCCATGTCTATATCTGTATTTAAAAAGAAATTAGGAATAAGTATATATCGCTAAATCCTAGATGCTTTGAAGTGTGCCTTAATCATGGACCATAAAGAAGTCTTAGAGTTGTGGACTCAATTAATTTCAAGGTCACTTCTTATCAAAGTCTAAATTTTTTTGATTCCTACAATCAAACTTTGAATTACTTTTAACACATGAAAATAAAGAGGAAGGAGAAAACATCTTTTGGACCATCTTTATTTTGGTGGGAATATAAATTTGGTAAAAAAAACTTGACTAATAAAAGTTTTCTGAGAAGAATAATTCATTTCTAAGATATTAAGATGCCAGTTTTTTCATCTCAAACACTGTCATATCATAAAATAAGAAAAAAGAATTGAATAGAATCAAGGTTTACAGATGCATTGCCATATCTTTTTGTACATTATCATCTCAAACACTGCCATATCAATTTGATATACAGATATTGGGGTTAGACAAATTTAGACAGTACAAAGCAGATGATTTTTCCCTATTAAATGTCATTCGACATTGTTTGTCGTATATATGACGACTATGCATGTATGTTTCTCAGTTTGTACAAAAGTACCAGTTTATCGCGACACCGAACCATGAACATAAGAGGGGAGCAAAACAATCATCGATTGGTCCTAGCTGGTTTATCGTAGAGCGATGCTTTTGCGACACAAGGAGAATGGCATGTGTGCACCCGTTCTAAGCGTATGACTCTACTGGGCTTTCTAAACTGAGCCCATGAAGACAATAATATTTTTTGCAAGGGGTTACGGGTACAGCTTGCTTTTTACAAGTAGTTCAAAGATTCATTAAAAGAAGTTAAGAGTGTTAAGTAAATTAAGCTCTAACACAAGAATTCAAATTTTCTCGAAAGATTGTACACTGGGGGCATACCCACGTAAATAGCAAAATGTTGGGCAAGCAGGAGACAGTGGAACTTCAAATGTCGCATATGAATTAATACATCGTCCTTCTTCCATATCTGCTGGTTCAACAAAATCTTTTGCACCTAACCAACATCTAATTCAATGCCATAATTTTATTCGTTTATAGTTTAAGATTTATGCCGATTTTAAATTTTGTTTGGTCATATTCTTCTCTTATACAAACTAATTAGTCTAATTACATTAATTTTACTTATAGATGGGGTGGGGAAGAATAGCACGAACGAACTAATAAATATATTTATATTGTATGTACGATATGCGTATCCTTAAAGTAATGATGCTTGCGAATAAATTTAGTCAACCATGAACTAATGATGTTGTCTACAAAGTAATCTTGAGCTTTTAGTAGCTCGGACTTTCTTTAGTTAAATCAGTTTAGCTAAGAAAATAGGGTTATTTACGAATTAGGGTATCCAGGTTTTAGCTGGCAACGTTATAGCTTACCTTCTTCTTTTTTTTAAGCATGTTGCCCTAATTGTTTAAAAAAAAAGAGTATATGTATAAAACCCTGTCACAAAGTATCAACATGTAAATCACAGAATTTGATCGGGATGATAACACCGAGAGACAATAGTAATAAATAATTGTGCTACAACTCCTGAGTATTAAGTAATTAGTAACTAACTTAACGGGACCCAACAACTTCAGGATTTGGGATTTCAAACTAGTAAGCATGAGTACAAAGTAGCCATGAAAGAACGAAAATTTTCAGAAACGGCCATGGAGAGATTAATCAAGTAAAACTAATTTCAAATGATGTATTTCGTAGATGTCGGTATGCAATTATCCGATCCCAATGTTTTTATTTTTGATCCCAAAGTTTCATGAAGAAAACTAAAAAAAAAAAAAAAAAAAAAAAAAAACAGGTAGGTGTACGTACTTAGCTTTGGTCTAAAAGCTTAGAAACTTACTTGTAAGAAGAAGTTTGAGATCAAAGCGTCGGATCATTAAGCCACCAAAGTTTCGGGAGAAGCATCTGGCTGGTTGATTACATGCCATCTAATCGAAGAGGAAGCTACCGAAGGATGAATCCAAAGGAATAGCATGATCCAAAACCAAGCAAATTTTGTGATTTGTTTTCTATTAATTAAGAAAGTAATTGGGAGAATTCACCTTAATTAGGATCAATGCGATCCCTTTGGATCCTTCCTATAGTTGCTATGAATATTTTGTTCTCTCTCTAAAAGTTGAGAGCTATGTGGATTTATTAAAAGACCATATTCCTCTTGATGTTCAAATATAACCCTTTTAATGTTTATCTTTAATTTCCACCTCGGACCCTTCCAAATCTATTTATTTAGTGAAATCACACTTTTGGGTTTCCTTATATTGACATTTTGAGTAAACCAGACGTCTACGCCTCTCTATACAAAATTGTGTGGATCTAAATAAATATACGATTTAATTTGTTAATTTAATTGTTGATTTATTTTTGTGAAGAATGAGTAGCATAAGCCGTAAAATTATATGGTTGTTTTGTATATTTTTTACATTCGAGAGAGTTGACGACTGCAACAGTTATATTTTTGTATAAATAGTCATACGACATTATATGATGTGATTTATGGGGTTGATTGATCTCGTTGAGTGTAGAAAATGCGGATGTCGGAATCTACGTAGAGTGGCGATTGGAACGCATAACTTTAATATATAGTTAGAGATATTACGGTGTTGAAAGAAAAAGATACATATACATATATACACACGTAATTGATGGTACTAGATTTATTTATCTACAAGTGCATATCGTGTCACTAAAATATTCATAGTATTTCATAAATCATGGGGTTAATTGTTTCAAATAATTGGGGGGGGGGGGGGGGGGGGGGGGTCTTCTCTTTTGTTAAACATAAGAAGAATAAGATAAAATATACTTTTGGGTATGATTTTTCTTAAGAGTGCTTTTACGTCTATGAAAATGTTAAAATCGGATTGGATCAAAATGATCTTAAAAACGTTTAAAATCATATAACCTTTAGTTTTCTATCACTCATATGACATCCTATTTTCTCGAAACTTTAAATCTATATGCGAATAGCTCTAACTTCATGAAGAAGTCGTATCAACTATAATCAGCGGCATCATGGAAAATTTGCTCTAAATATTTCATACCACTAACTAAACTAACATGATCACAGAATTGGAAAATTGTATGATTCTTAACTTGCAATCTTTATTTATGATCGTAAAATATGATCTCATTTTGGTTTAAAAGCAGGAACTTGAGAAATTAACTACCCAAATTAAACCCGCTATATGTACATATACATCCCATATTAGATATTCCCCACAAGTTGGGTGACACTATTTATTATTTTTCTCTTTATTAAATTTTGTTGGCTTATTTTGATAATACAAAAAGAAGTGTGGTCCATCAATGCTTCCCTTCTCTTTTGGCACCAAAAAAACCCTTCGTATAGACTCTTCGAATATGATTTGAGTGGTAAATGCCATATTGATTCGCAAAGAACGTCAAATTATTTTCTCGCTGTTTTATGATACTTTTTAACCAAAATTATTCTTTAATTTGCGTTAAAATACTTGCAATCATTTAATACAAAAATAACTCAAATGGTCATTTATATGTACAGCTGTTGTATGATACTTTGAAACCTAAATTATTCTCTGTATTGTGTTATAACACTTGCAATCATATGAACAAATTCAGGTAAAAGATAGGGTCATATGATCCAAAACAATTTAGGATCTTGCTTTCTTGAACATCTTTTTTTTGCTACATATGTTTTTTGGAAGTAGGGATTTCCCCCGAATGGAGCTCTAATTAAACATTTTGTCAAATTAGTAGGACTTTCTTGAACATTTTGTCAAATCTGTAATTAAAATGTCAAGATGATATATGCCTCATATATTTTGTAGACCAATAACTTACCAAAGTAGATCCTAATGATTGACCCCATGGAAAAAGCAGTTACAATGAAGTACGTATCCTAATGCATTATCTTTAATACAACTAAAACAAAATAGTTAAGAGAAAATATTTATAAATTTTGTACAATCAAACTTATCTACATGTATTTCAGTTTTATAAGAAACGATTGAACTTAATACTATTATAGGAAAGTAAATCCTATATACGTAACGTGAACATCCTTCATTTTTGCGTTTATGCATGTGCGTGTGAGGAAAAGTGGAAGACTACAATCACTTGGTCATTATAAATCATTTTTTAAATAATGAATGCAAGGACGATTATGTCTACAGACTACAGCTCCACGAAGTAACTTTTATTTCAAAGATTTATTAAAAGTTAGTCACAGAAGTGCTCGTTCGTGAATAGTGTGTGTGTTCTCACTTCCTAATGTATATGCATATATACATGTTGAGCTGGTGAATATATGTGCTTGTAGTCGCAGACATGCATGCATACAGAGCATGCAAATGGTGGGGTAAAATGGGCATGCGTGGTCTGTCGATATTGAATATAATTGAAAAGAAAAGTGACTCATTTCGAAACATGTCAGTGTATAGAACACATAGACAAATGTCGGCTCTTCGTAGGACAAAAACTCCAGTTCCACAATAATGCTCATGTCGCTAATACCTCTCTTTCCTACTCTGGAAGGGTAACATCACTCTATATATACACACTGTAAGATATATTTTAGTTGGTTAGTGTCCTAGTGAAGAACGAAGATGGCTATTTCGGGATACAAAATCATTGATTTTGTTAAGTTTTATTGGATTCTAACTCAAAACTACAACATTAATCCTAACACATTTGATAGTTTCGGACGGTGAAAAATATACAAAGAGCAAGACTGAAATTACTATAGGCTTTTACATTTTCAGCCAAAGATATTAACGGAAAAAAAAGTCGCCAAGACCGTCCAATAACGGAGATCATGTATACTTTTGCACATTTCAAAGGACGATTCAGAATTAATCATCCATTCTCATGTCAATAACTTAAATTTAGTTTTATGTTATATGTTTTAATGTTTAAAGTAGCCCCAACTGCCTTGGCCTCATTTATCACGTAAATATATTATGCATACACACACGCACTTACTAACAGCATGATTAAAAATAGATATATAATTAAGCATGGAGATTATGCTTTGCTTGGCCTACCATGATTCTAGTTATTTTTGCAAGGACCACACAAATACCTCCGGAGCGAGCAACTCCAGAAATTACCATCATATATACATTATTTTGTTTGAGCAGAAATTTGACTGTCAATTTTCTACGTTTGTTCTAGAAGTAAATAAATATACAACGGAAAAATGATTGAAGTCACTTGAAATATCGTTGTAATTTTTAAAGAACGTTCTGAAATTAAGTCATAGAACACATGAAATGATATACGGATGTTTTAATTTTTTTAGGTAAATGGAGTGTTTTAGAATGTTAGTGAGAATTTTTTTCTATATATCATTTCATTTTATGAGGTGACAAGTGAAATCTGTTATATATGCAAGGTTCATATACCAAGTTATCAAGATATATATGGTGAATTGGCCCGTCTGCTTATTATATGTTTCTGCAGAAAGCCCATGTGGATCAAACCAATAGGCGAAATGATGATTTTTTTTTTACTACCATACATCAGGATTCAGAAGTATCACATGACTCATCCTATTGAAAGTTTTTTTTTTCCCCAAATTATAGTGATATGTGCAAACTCCTCTTTTAAATTTGTGGCCAACACAAACTCGTCTTTCGCCCGCCCAAAAAAAAAACTCGCCTTTCATTTTCATTCAGTGATGATAATATGTGTAGCTTTGATGACTTGATCCAGAAAGCGAATATTCGATAAAAAAAATGCTTTGAAATTTAAGTAATTTATTTATCCCGTCAAAATACTATGAGTTTTTCTAGTCCAAAAATAGAAGAAATTTACCATTAATATCGATTTTACCAACATAATATTTTCAGTTTTATTTCAACGGTAAATTATGTTTTTTGGACAAACTATTTGTATTACTTTTTGAAATGGCTATTATATACCAAAGAAGACGACGCGGAACTCATTGCCAAAAAGTCTATTTCTCAAACATTTGAACTTGTTTTATAATTAGAATACAAAACAGGGTAAAGATAATATTTATAATGTATGGAAAATTTTGACCCAAAAACAGTGTATATTCTTTAATTTGGAATACAAAACATGATAAGATTTGACAATGTATGAAAAAATTTAACCAAAAAAAAGAATGTATTATCTTTTAATTGGAATATACAAAACATGATAAGATTTGACAATGTATGGCAAAATTTAACCAAAAAGATTGTGTAATCTTTTAATTGGATTACATAAAACATGATAAGATTTGACAATAAATGGAAAAATTAACTCAAAAAGATTTTATAATGTTTGAATTGGATTACACAAAACATTCAGAAAGTAAAGAAAATGTTGACCCAAAAAGGATGAATTGGGAAGATAAGAAAGGTGAGTCCCGAAGAAGACAAGTGAGTTAGCAAAAAGGGTAAAAATGTAATTTTAAAAATACCAAAAACAGCTCGATTCATCAATCTTTACAGTTATAAAAGGTGGCAGGTACAGACCCTTGGGTTGGCTCACGACGAGAGACAAAGGACCGGTTGGTTACATATATTTTTATTTGAAATTTTAATTTGTCTTTTCTCTCAAGCCAATAAAAAACAAAAACAAAAAAAAAGTTTGGGTTAACGATGAACGAAGAAGCAATCATCGATAAGCCACCGGCGATTCCGTTAGACGATGAAGTAAACGCTGTAATTGAAGCAGAGATCGCTAAGTTAAAGAAAACTGGAGCTACCGGAAAAACGAAGGGACCTTGGTCACCGGAGCAAGATGCGTCTCTGATCAGGCTTGTTAGCAAGTTAGGTCCAAGAAACTGGACTCTAATCAGCCGAGGAATCCCTGGTCATTCTGGGAAATCTTGCCGACTGCGTTGGTGTATCACCTCGATCCTTGTGTCATACGAAAGCCTTTCACTGGTATTTTTTTTTTACAGATTTCGGAGTTGATTTTACCTTTGATTCTCATGTGTTATTATCATCTTCATTGTTCGCATTCTTTGATATCTTGACTAATTTATATTTTGCTTTCATGTTGTGTGGGACTCATTTGATTTCAGATGAGGAGGATCGTCTGATAATGAATGCACATGTTGTTCATGGCAACAAATGGGCTTTGATTGCTAAACTATTACCTGGGAGAACTGATAATGCCATCAAGAACCATTGGAACTCTGTGCTTAGCCGATTGGCACCAGATTTATGGATGCCTATTACAGAAACATATCAAACGCAATCTCCTATGATCACACAGGTGTTAAATGCATCCACCAATGAACACTTACCTAGAGAACAAATCAGTTCATTTACTCCTCTCACTTTCAAACTTGATGATCTAATGGATCATGGAGCAAAGGAGCCTCAGGTCAACAAGTGTGACTCTCATGTTTATCGTCCAGTGGCTCGAATGGGTGCTTTTAGTTTCTATAAGAATGAACCCATGAACCACCATGTAGCTCCATGTGAGGAACCTTTGATTCAAGCAACAATACCTGACTCATTGGGTGCTAAATTTCTTCAGTATCTTTCGTATGACCCTATCATTCCTTCAAAGTGCGGTCGTGGTTGCTGTGACCATCCAGACAATAAAACAGTGTCATCATCGGTGTTGGGACCAGAGTTTTTGGATTATGAGGAACATTCTTCTGTGGAGTTAGACAAAGAATTGATTGCTATAGCGACTGATCTGAACAATATTGCTTCGATGAGAAGTGGAATTAACGACAGCTATTGTAGCGAAGTTGAACAGAGTTTAAAGACTGATGATCGTTCTCATACTGGAGTGGTGAACAATGGTATACCAATTACCAAGTCAGATGCTGAGAAAAGATTTTAGGCCTCTGAACAAATATTAGAGAGAAAATATTCATTCAATATCTCTTTAAGAATTCTATATATTTTACCAGATCACAGAAGAACTAAAACTTTATAAATACTAAGCTGGGAAATTTCTTGAAGAGGTAAATAAAAAATAAGCATTTAACTATACTGAGTTCTCTGCGGGTTTCAGTGTTATATTTTAATGTTATGTTAAGTGCAAGCTTTCTATGGTTTTGATACATATTTTGTTTAACTGGGCATCTTCATCGAGGAAAGAAGAGCATATGATGTTCATTTTGAGTCTTAACTTCTTGAATTGGATATATGTGAAATATGATTCTAAACTTTAGGCCCAGAACATTGGGCGGATTTAAGCCTTTGAAACCTACGGCAAAAAAAAAAAATATATTCATAAAAGACCCAAAATTATATATGTTTTTGTACATAATATAGATAAAAGGTCTAATTAAATGCTATTTTATTTTATTTTTAAATCATTTAACCAAGAGCCCATTTATCTTAATAGTTATTTATATAAAAAAAATCATGTGCTTGTTTAAACTATATATTCCAGACATATCATGTGATTCTTAAAAAATATAGTTTCATCATATGTCTGGAAGTTTTATAACAATAAATATCTGTATAAATGATGCTTAAATCTGAAACTCTAGGCATATATAAGTCCCCTGGATTTTTGAGTAGAGCTATCATATCTAGCCTTCTAGGTACATGGCCCTGATGTGTAGATCTTTCGGCATAAAGTATCCTAAACGATCTGTCGCAATATTGACGGTTGTTATTGAAGTTAACTACTAAGGAAACATGTGTTTTAGTTGTTCTGTTTTCCCTTGGACTAACGACCTTAGTTTTGCATCCTTAACCAAGTCCATTAAATATTTACTAATCTAATTTTCTCTGACTAAAAAACAGAGTTTAGATCTGTTTGCACTTATAGTTTCACAGTTGAATTTAGCCATCAAAAATAAAATATATTGTCCAATATTTGCGTAGAAAGGAATACAAATTTCCCGATGAATCAGATAACGAAGATTGATTATGGCTTTTGCTTTACTCACACTGCTGCCATATTCATGGACGCTTTGCCGTCCTCTGGTAGACATAATGGTTGAATAATAATTATATTTTCGAAAATTATCAGAAATGATGACCTACCAAAAACATAATAATAAGCCTCCACTGTCATAGACCCATAGGAGTGGCTATTTTCACCACTATACTATGTTTATCTGGTTCGGAATTAGAGACGAAAAACTTAATATTGGTTTGATTTGATTACTCTAAGATCTATAGAAATTTGTGGCCTGGTCTAAATTTTGATTTTTTAAAAACTGAATATACAGATATGAGTCTAAATTAAAATCTGATTTTTATGCAACATTAGTTGAAGGATAAACTGTTACTATCAAAAATATAATTTATTTTATCCATATATATAATTATAAAATAAATTTCAGTTTAGTTCAGTTTTTCTACCACAGCTTGGATTTGGTATGTTCAATTTCTATAGAACCGAATAATTTCTCGGATAGCTTTGAATGGTTTTGATTGTGAATAATTTGGTTTTGGTTCAAATGTGCACTCCTAATCATACATCACCGACTTTGGCGAATACCTAGTTATCTATAACACATGCGTGCTTATAATTTGTTAGGGAATGATTTTCATGAAAAAGTTAACTATGATATATTTTGTACTCAAAAGATAATCAATTATTAGGATCCAATGGAATTTACAAACCTATTGAAAATGACTTAAAACGGTTTTGTAACGTCTGTATGTAAAATCATTCTTTGGAAAGTAAAGATCTTTCATGTATAATACTATAAAATCAAACATTCTCCGTAAATTGTTCAACACATTACACATTAAATTCGAAGTTTGACCTAGTCAAATCAGAAAGCTGCACGAATTCACATCTCCCAAACCAAAACACATGTTTCACTCTTTTGTCTTCAGATTGTTGGTGGCTTCCCCTCTTTTATTTCTTTCCCGACTCCATCTTTAAGTTTGCTAATTGAGACTCCTAATATGGATGTAGCAAATAAAGCAATATTATGGTTCAGTGCTGAATACGATGTGTGATTGCCTGATGGGTGTTGGCTATGCGGATTTGTGTGCTGCCATTAACGTTATCAAACCATATTTTTTTTTCTTCAAATTTTCAAAACTTGAAAAGACCAAAATGATTGGTTTAAATCTTTAAAGATGTTGAATCACAACTTTCTCCAAACGCTTGTCAACCCCTTAGATTTTTTTCAACGTACTACTAAGTCTACTCTTTATATAAAAACCCAAACAAGAAAAACTCTACAATTATATTCTGAATTTGAACCATAAAAGATTGGGATGTCAAGAAGAAGAAAAAACAGTAAATGGGACCTAGACAACCTCACTGAGCAACCACCAATCATTAATTAAAAAAAATGTAAATCAAATAAATTACGGGTAACTGATGTTTATAATCCTAGCTTTGTTTTGTTGACACAGCAGGTACTGGAACCATATATTTAATTTAAATTAACACTAATCGAATCAATTTCTGATAAGTAATACAATGCCACTACATACATCTACAGTGAGTGAGTGCCTTCCTTCTATTTTGACTAGGGAGTACTATAGACTTATAGTAGTGGTTTATTTTGGTTAAGTCTAAACTATGTATTTATCTTTTGTTGATAAAAAGATCTCTCTGTATGAAAGAGCGTTGTAAGAGTCTTCAGTTAAAGACGACAGAAAACCATTATGCAAATACAGTCATTTTAAAAGAGAAGATGAACTAAATTGTATATTTTTTACTAGTATGGTTATAAATGCATCAATAATATTTTCACTATTAAGACGAATGAAAAACTTGTACTATACCAGTTGTAGTACAGAGTGTAAAGTATAACTAATATATAAGAAAAACAAAAGCAGTATTTATGTAGAATTATAGGATATACAATCTACATCCACTGATATATACAGTAGATAATAATAGATGAGAGAATTACAGAGATGAAAATAAAAAAGGGTGTTGCGTATTTCAAAGTCTGTGCATTGCCCACTGCTTCACGCCTACGCAACCATCGGTCTCTTCTTTTTTTTTCTTTCTTTTTGCTTTTTTCATGTTTCCATGTCATTATGCTTCTTTATTTTACATCTCTAAAGTACTTACGTATCTACCCATTTGATTTTATCCTAATATTCGAGGTACTGGTTCTTTATTTGAATTTTCAACGAGTACACGTCAGAAGCTGAAGTTCTGCTCCCTCACAACTCATAGGTACGTAAATCGAAATACTTAAGTTACAAGGAGAACGAAAAGACAATTCTGATTCTTAATAATTATTTAACAAACCAAATAATTCCGACTTTTTATTAATACAACCCCATTAGATCTTTGAAAAAATAGCAGAAAACAACACTCGTAAAACAAATCACAGAGTCACCAACCAACACAGTTTGAATTTCCCTATCGACTAAAGTGACGACACAAAAAAATACCCCACTCCACTTCAATTGAACCCTACCAAGGTCAACAAAAAAAAATTACAGAGAGCTCTGTCTTCGCAACTAAAATACATATATATGTAAACAAACATATAAAATATCCCCTAAGATTTATTCTCATGTCCTTACTAGTAACCAACCATAACATTCTAACCTAAACCCAAACCACTTCTAAACTAGAACGCTCCTCCTGATTTTCAAACTTGCTGAGACAAAAAGATAACAGTTAGAACTCAATAATCAATACATCCAATCCTGCGGAAGACGTCTTTCTTGATTTAGACAACCATCACCAACTGCTCTGTAATTTCCCTGACGACCAAGTAGTCTACTTCTCGCCAGCGCACACTCTGTGAAACCCATTAAGAAAAAACTATTAAATTAAGAAATCTATTTATTTACAATTTGGTTATTTGAATTTTTAGAGTAATTACCGTAGTCGAACTGGCTGCGCCTTGGCCCAACATTAGTGAACTCGAAGTTAAGATTTCGTGAGTTGACTTTGGATTGCAACATAGCTGTCATGTTAACTGTCAAAGAGATAAAAGTAGAGTTAGAGTTAGACTTTATCTGCCGACAACAAGACTTTTAAATAAACAAACGCTCTCTGGACTAGAAACCGTACCTGATTTTATCTGAGGATCAGAATGGGTCGTCGTTGGGTATCTCCGGGGTAGAAATACTCCGGTACCAGAAGAGGGTCGTTTCAGGGGAGCTCCGGAGTGCTGTGGCAGCCACGAAGAGTTGAACACAGCATGGTTGTGCCTGTGGTATGTCTGATCAAATGAAACATCTTCATCGACGACTCTTTTCCCGAAATGATTCTCCGAGAGCTTGACTCTTGGCTGAGAGCAGAGCCACATCTGGTCAATGATACGCTGCTGCTGAAGATATTGGTCAGCATGAAACGCTGCGTTTTGGCGGCGGAGAAGCGTATCAGAGTTCTGACGAGGGAGTAGAGACTTGTAGCTTCCCAGTTTGAGTCTAGCTACTTCTCCAGCTGCTGCAGAAATCACATCCCAGGCATTGTCTCTTCGGAACGACGATGTAGGTGCCTGTGGAGAAGGAAACAAAGGACTTCTGCTGCCGGAGTTTGAATAGCTTCCGAGTCCACTCAGTGTTGACTGTGGCGAAGTCGCTGCGACTTGACGCTTCTCCTACATAAGCGTAAAATCAATGAAGTTAGTATGCTAGTATATGAAGTGCTTCATGTGAGAGTAGAGAGCTTTGTGGCGTTCTTACCTCAGTCCTGAAGAGAGGAGGAGGAAGACGCTGAGTCGAAGGAGCGAGTCGGCGAGTTAACCCAGCAAGGAAGTCTTCTTCGTCGTCACTGCTTTCATCTTCAGTCTCGGTGGAGTCACTCGGAGAGGTGAAACCAGGGGAGAAATCTGGTGAGTCGAACTCATATGGGAAATCGTTAGGGAAGCCGAGTCGAGTAGTGGTTAGCTCGGAGGAAGGGGTTTTATCCATGACAGAAAGATTGACGGAGAGATAAGGAGGAGGAGGAAGGCGAGACATAGAAGAAGACAGTGGAGAAGGAGAGAGAGTAGAGGCTTGAAATCTTAATTGAGAAGGAAGATGAAGAATTTTGAAGACATGGTTGCTTTTATTAAGGTTTCAGAGTTTCTAAGAGACAGCTCAAAAGCACTTTAATATCGCTTCTCCTTTTTTTTTTGTTATTGTTTATCCGTAATTAATGCGTGATGGACGAAACTCAAAACTATTTCTTTTGGTCTTTTCCTTCACTATTTTTGCCTTGGAAACAAAAAAACCAAAAAGAAAATGGAGGAGGTTTTTCTTATGGCGGGCGGTTTATGGAAAATAGTTGTTATTAAAATATATTTTTTATTTGAATATGTTATATATTGATGTATCTTTATTGAAATACTAAATAATCACTTTTTAGATCTATAATGCGAAAAAATCGTGCTATGCCAAAAATAAAATAAAGAAAATCTGGGGTTAAATTTGATTCATATGTATGCCATTTGCTAACAACAAAAGAGCAAATGATCATTGTACTTAAGTGAACTTATGACTGTTAAGTGAATTCTCTATTACTCCAAAAACAAATCCCTTTGTTTTCTTTCTTTGACATCCTTATGTAAGATAAGATATTAATGTGGTAATGTGTATGGGCATGAGAAATACAGGTGGATCCCATTTAATCCCAAACAAGTTGTCATTTACAGTTCAATGTCTTCTCATGTTTTAACTTTTAATTAACCACCCTAAATAAAATCTTAGTCGTTGTAGAATCTTATAACACTAAAATATTACTGTGTGGGCTAATCAAAAATATCGAACACTTCATAATTACGCCTTCCTCACTTTTCCTCATGCACATACTTCATCATTTGCCTTCTCATATTTTTCTCACCATTTATGTTGCCTCTCTTTTGTTTTTGTTTTTAACTATAATACATTTACTGCTAAATAATAACGCTTCTTTTTAGTATTTATGAGAGGAACAAAAGGTAAGAATTACGTTAACTAATTGTGCTAATTACAGCTGATTTTCCAAAATTTAATACTCATAAGTGACAACACTGTGGGTTCAAAGTTTAAACCAACTGTTCAGTTTTTTTTCTGGTAACTATTGAAGACCCCTATTTTGTAGGGTTTTAATTTTTCTTATTACAATTTCAATTTTTTTGCAATGTCATAGAAATCTCGTGACCACTCAGAAATTTGAAAAAGCTGACGTGGCACTCCAGCAGATTTAATCAGTCATCCGTCCCTCTCCCTCCTCTCCGTCTCACGTAAGGGATTTAAACAGTCATCTATTCTCTGTCCCTCCGTCAGACCTAATCGAACGGTCATTGGTCAGAGGCACGCGCCGTGATAACAGCGGTTAACGGTGGATTCGAAACCGTTTTATGAACTGGATTGTATAATCTATAATTTTCCCGCCTTCGATATTTAGGGAGAGAGAACCCAAAAAAAGAAAAAGATGGAAGTGAAATGGTGGTGGGGTCCAGCTTTTACCTGCTGAAAAGGACAGCACCGTTAAGTCAAAAGAGCGGGAACAGATCTTCTCTTCTTCTTCTTTTCTCTTTGGAATATCGAAGCAACAAAACATAACTACCATATTTTATTAATTTTAAATGAAGAAACTCAATTGTTTAATATTTGATAAATAAAATATAACGTTTGCGCCAAAAATTGTGCCTAAGAGCCCCTAGTCGCTTCTATTGTCTCCGGACTCTACTCTACATTGTCGAAAAACTTATATCAGAGCACCCACAATTAGTTTGATAAATGGCCCATGATTATAGTAATTAAAAATTAAAACGATTGAGAAAGCTGATTTTGTAATAATAACAGCATCCATAAAGAAGTCGATTGTGAGGTGGAATCCATTTTTTTCCCGTAATTTACGACGGTATTAATCAGAATTGGCTAATAAAACAAAGCAATTATAAGGAATGAAAGATTATTGAAGTGATATACACGCGCAAGGAAGAGCGCGTGAGAGAGGCAACTGAAGGTGGGTTGTGTCTGCCAAGCAAATGCTTTTACAGAAGCTGTCGTGGTCTCTGCCTTCATTCCACAAAACATAAGAAACAAAATATTAATTTTCCTCGTAAAATTATAATAATAAGAGCAGATGAATGGTTGGGGAGATTTACCGTATCCGAAATTTAAACTAGGTGTAGGGAAAAAAATATATAAATAAAACTAGGTGATCTGTAGGATGGGATAGGGAAAAAAAAAAGAAAAAGAGAGCTATAAGTGGAGTGCGACTAATAATAGTAAACAAAAAAAAACAAAGAAATCTGCAAATGTCATTTCGAATTTCCCGCCGAAAGCCCATAGGGGTATATAGTGACAGGGAGATATCAGCCGTCCATTTCGAATGTGAAGCCTATTTCAGTTTTACTTATATGAATAGTTTAACTAATAACTAATACGAAATGAATACGCGCAGAACAGATATCATGTTATTGTGATTTACATATATTATCATCTGTTTTTTGAAAGAACAAAAATGAGATTGTTTTCGCATGCAATATTTCATATTAAAAAAAATATGTAACCGTTTCAGTTTATATAAAAATAAAAGACCTTCAAACATAACCAAATACTAGTAATTTTTTTTTTAAACAAAATTTTGAAGTGATGATATGATTTAAAATAATTTATTGCTTTATAATTTATATGAAGATAACTATATTTAAATCAGTTTTTATAATTTTATATTTTATTATCAGATTTTTTTTAAAAAAATGTTGATCTTCTGACATACAAGTTAACCGGTTCAATCTGGTATTCTAGACCTCTGACTCTGAGACAATCTGATTCATCTTTCAATTCAGTTTAAGAAAAACAAAAAGGGTTAGATTATAAGCCAACAGAAGTAATTTAAAACGAGTTTGGGAGGGAGATAAATTTGCTGTATTGTATTAGGAAATTGCATAGATGAGAATCTTAACTGATCATCTTAATCATAAGCTTTGTCCTCTTCAGCCGTTCCAACGTTCATCCATATTTGGATCTCGTGAACCTCAAGTTAACAACTTCTTTTACACTACTTTAGATTCTTAATTATTTTTTCTTTGAAATGAGACATTTGCCCAAATGCTATACATTTGTGTCTACTTAGACTAGTTGATATGAAAAGATTAATCACTACTTGTTGTCGCATGTGTGTCTACTTCCGTTAAAAATACGAAAGGCTTACTACCTGAAATATGATATCAGGCTTACTACCAGTTCCCACTTGATCTAAGAACGACGGAAGAACTAAACGCAAACTTTACTTTACCAGTAAATAATCACTATACAATGAGCTGAGCAGTAATTACAGAACTACAGAAATATGTTGTATATCATTTGAGGTTTTATTGCCAACAACGTGTGCAGACTTAATTATGATTTACAAAAACAACTGGATAAATTAATATGGAAATTTAGATTCTCTTAGGCAATCTTAGTTATCTCAAAAAATCAATGGTAATACAAACATAGATTCCTTGAGTTTAGAAACTCTCAAAGCAAAGGGGATGGCCCAAAAATATCTCCCGCCACATGCAATAGGAATGATTCTTTCTCGTTCACTCGGGTTTACAATGCTATAGCACGTGCGACGCCAACTGTTTATCACATAGCATGTGTGGTACCGTTAAGCACAAATGCGGCACGTGCGATACAGACATTTTGTGCTTAGCAATAGGCAATAGCACTAATTTAAGTTGAACTGTCAATGGTCAAATCCTAGGAAACATAAATCTTCGGAAGAGTCTCTTTGTTTTTATTTAATACCTAAATAATAGCTAATTTTCTTGTGTTTGCGTGTTTGGATTCTTATTGTACAAATCGGATGAAAAAATTAGTCTAGTGATTTAGATCCATCTCACTATATCCGTTATTAAAAAAATGGTTCTAAAAGTGTTTTTTCCCATCTGAAAATTTTCACTAAACTTTGGAAGAAAACGTGATCAAATTACATACACCGACGGAAAAACTTTAAAAATTCCCGGAAACGTAATCTAATTTTTTTGATGTGACGATGGATAGAGTTCGTGGCTTACAATAATTCAAAATATCGTTACTTGTTAGTAAGCATGATCACATGTTGTGCATAAGTCTTGTACATAATTTCTTTCGTCTGTAATATTATTTTCGAATTTCAAATTATACTTTACATATAAAATATAATTTGATGTGATGTAACTAATCAAAAGTTTTGATTTGATGATTTTCTGATAAATTTTCTCTGGAAAGGTTAAAAAGACTTTTGTATATTATGCACTAGTCCGTGTTATTCTGAAATTAAATAAAATTTGACGAAAACGAGCAAATTTCTTGACATGCGTTTTTATTTTATTAATATATAATCTTAGAGCATGAACATCAAAGTCGTTGTAGTATAGTGGTAAGTATTCCCGCCTGTCACGCGGGTGACCCGGGTTCGATCCCCGGCAACGGCGTTTTTGTTATTTTATCCTTCTTTACCTTTTTAATATCAAGCCCACAATATGGACTATTGGGCCGTCTCTCAGTTTGTCCTGATTGAAATAATGTATGTTTCGCCGTCGTTATCCTCAAGCTAAAAAATTATGTTCCTTCGTTTTTTAGTTATTATAAATCAATTGTTACGATCACTCCTCTATCGATCTTCACAAATCGTTAGCCTTTTTAACAGATTCAAGAAATTTTCTTTTAGGTATAAATTATATCGCAGGAAGAAAATGAAAGCCCACCTTTTGCTTATTCGGTGAACATAAATGTTTGATTAGAATGATTATGATATACTACAATTACATACGGGGAAGCATTGATTAGAATGATTATGTTATACTAAAATTACATACGGAGAAGCATGATATTTGATTACAGATCAAATTTTAAATACAAAGACTTTTGGACAGACGTTGTTTTCACTTTTCATTATGAAGAGATTTGCTGCCTTTGTCGAAATATAGAGAACCAACATTACAAGCCCTTACGTAGACGTTGGTTTCATCTTATTATACAGTATGATATACTATATATTACTAGATACTTTTTTCCTAAGTCGTTCTTAAGACATACTATATTTTTACACTAATTACTTCTTTAGTGTTTTTTGTAGGTATATTTCATACGTAAACTTCCATTTTCACTTATTAAAGTTCCTGCAAAATGATCACAAAAACTTTATCAAAGATATGTGACTAATAGTAAAACTTGAGAGGTGCATGGGTTATTCATATTCCATTTTTAGTTATTAATCATATTAATATATATATATATATATAAAATTTTAATTTCAGAAAAAAATAAAATCTGGAAACTTTACGATTACATTCCCTTTTTTGCTGTTGTTAAAGTCGTTATTTTCTTCTTTTAATTAACATTCAGTTTCAGTTTTATGAGTCTATGCCTCTATGCTATATACTGTTATTGTATAGACATATGTATATGCATGTACCTTGACATTTTAGCAGTTATTGTTCATCATCGGCTGGGATTGTTAATTAGTAGTAAAGCGATCCTGCAATTGATTCTAAATGTGAGTTTCTCAAATCAAGATCTTTAAATGATAAAACATGCAAAATAATTTGTCTCCAAAATGAAATTGCGAAAATATAATATAAAATGTTTGTAATTTTAAACCAAAAAAAAATGTTTGTAGTTGTACCTTCCCACCAGTTGCCTCTCGAAGCACTTTCGGAATCACCTTCTTTTCCATCTTTCTTATACTGGACAACCCAGAATTAGCTAGTTTATCAGAGTTAATCTTAAGTACTTATATATATATATGTATGAGTATACGTATATATATATATATATATATCTGATCGAATGAATCTAGAAGCAATGACAATACATATATATATTATATCTAGACTACCCACTTTTGTCTCGAAAACGTTGGTTTCTTGTATTGTGTAAATTCTCTGTTTAGTAATTGCTTTGAAACCTAATCCGAGTTCTAGTGCTTTCGATTAGCTATACACACAGATTTTGGTAATGTAAGGACTTACAGTATCTGTGTTGGTTGCTGAAGAGGAATAGTTGTCTTGGCCTCCGTAGTAAATGGATGAGCTCAAGTTGCATGGTGGTTGTGTTTCTTCATTTTGGTAACTCTTTCTCTCCTTATTTTTGCTCCTTTCTCCTCTTTCATCTGCACGTCATTATTCACATTTATTTTTAATAACTAAGCCGCGAGGTGAAGTAGTATTTCATTGAGTTCATCATTAGTAAACAATGTTTTAGGTCTAACACGTCCAAAACACCTAACTAGAGTAAGAAGTAAACTCACTTGGAATCCCCACATTTGTAGGTTGATATTTGGCAGCTTCATTTCTACTAGCCAAGTTCGCTTGCGTCCCCTTGAGTTGAAAACAAAGAAAAAATCCATGAGAATGATGAATATCTTTGATTAGGATTATAATTATAATGATGATATATTCATACAGTTGATGCTGGTGGAAAAATGGATTGGAACAATCCTGTTGTAGATGAAGAAGATGAATGGGAGACTCTTGGACCAAAAATATGATCCAAAGATGAATAGGTTGACGATGAAGAGGAACCAGATACTGACTTTTTCTTGTCCATCACCGCTCTTTTCAACTTTATAATATCGTCTACTTGTTTGTGAGTGTGTGTGTACTAATGTATTTATCTGTTAAAGGGTTAGTTCTTTGTACCTAAGGGATATATGTATGTTCAAAGGATAAAGTAGAGAAAGGAAAGAAACGAGAAGAGGTTACTTTGAGAAAGATTAGTAGTTGTTTGTGTTGGGAGGTCATGACTTGGTCACTCTCCTCTTAAGCTTATTTATAGAATAACACTTGTTAACTTTGACAATATTTGAACCTTTTAAAAGTTACATGATTCTTAATTCCTTTTGGTAATTTCTGCCGTGCTATAAAATATTCTCTTTCCTTGGAACTATTTTATGACTGAAATTAAATTGATTGATTATTCGACTAATCAACCGATTAATCGTCGATCAAGGCGATGTTGACTGGCTGTATAAATTACTAGATCGTCAATTGACCGAATAAATTGATTAATCTACAGATTATCATCTAAATAGTCCACTAGTTTACCAACTGTAATCAAAAGTAGTCGATGCATTATCTTGTTATTCTTAAAAATAAAATAAGAGTTTATATAGTCGATGGTGTAATGTGCGTAGTCAAAAATCTTGCAAATTATATAAGTGGGATGAACTCAATGTGCGTAGTTTAACAATGATCTAAGACGCCAGGGATCTGAAGTTTCAAGTATTAATTAATATGTACGTAGCTAAATTATACAGTTTGTAATCTTAAACATAGTTAATGTGCCCCTTAGTAGTAGAACATCCCAAATTTACAAAAAGTCTCCCCCCCCCCCCCCCCCCCCAAAGAGAATAACGTTTTGAGCTTTATTACAAGGTTAATAGAAATTTGATGAAGTGACACAGTATAAAACACATTGGATCATCGCAAAACATAGAGAAACTTAAGTGAAGCAAGAAATTGATGAGAGGATTGCAAAAAGTTTCTGTTTGAATCTTCCGCATGCATGACATTATAGAAAAAAAGAAATCCTAACTTATCTTACATCAAATCTATTTGAACTACAGTATTACAAATTTCTTGGGTATGGTAATCAAATTAAGGCTTTGGTATTTGCATTTGCGAGTTTTTTGCTATTACATTTAATAATGAAAGTTTTTTGTTTAGACCCGTGCATAGGGTTTGGAAGCCTAAGAAAAAAAGAAGAAGAAGGTATTTCACATATTTTCGTCTCATAAAGTTAAGTCATAGCATTTCCACTGAGTTAAAAAAAACAAAGAAATAAACGATTTATGAATCATTGAACAGAACTTAACCGATAGAACATAGTGTCAATACGTGTGATGGGTATCTGTCCTAATATTCTTTTTATCGGCTAGTTGTTTGACTATGCCTTTTAAAACAGGATCTCTGCAAACCTAAGATACATCACATGCATCAGCGGTTGTATGATCTGTATCTAACAAAAACTTAGAAGAATTATCTGTAAAATGAAAATTTTAAATCAATTAAGAACAAACCAATGGTATAGGCTACTCTTACGCTAGGAATAATTCGACTTCAAAAAGTGAAACATGTAAAAGAAACATTGAATGGGATAATACGTGTCTTTAATGGGATTTGGAGAACTCATGAAATATTCACCATCATATTATATATCATCCATTTGTAACTTTCTCAACAAATGGACACCATTGACATCAAGAATGTCAAAAAGATTAAGAGATAGAGATACAGATACAGATTAAAGATAAGAGAGCGGGCAGCCTTTTGAAAAGAGGATTGGATCCCTTATGAGTTATGAGTGAAAGAGAGCCATAGCTTCATGAGGGCTAAAAAGGCTCTTAGCGACAAATGCTATCTATGCTCCCCAACCTTCGATTAATAAACAGTTTGGATCTTTTATTATGCTTACTTCACATTGCTTTTTTCATTTGGTAACGATGTTTAGATCCATTGGACATTAATCTGTGTTGGATTTACTACTGGTCATCTTAGTTGCAGTAATGAGTGGGATTCGAAATTGGGTATATATATAAAATGTTGATGCTTTTGCATATTTTATTTTTGGCCGGTTTAATATTTTCTTTAATGTGAAATTTCTAGGTTAACTAAATATTCTTGCATAATTTATTAACAATGTTCTTATAACATATTGGCATATATGATATATGTGAATGAGCTAACTCAAACAAATAACATATTCAAAAGCGATCATCAGACTTGAGAAAAAACCTCACAAAACTTCACCAATTTCTTAATTCTATAGGTTTTTAGGTTGCTTGTATGCTTTTCTTTCAATATTCTACTATCTATAGTCACATCAATTACATTGATTTTTTAATTGATTGAATTCTTGAATTGCATGGACGTGGAAGTCTGTATATGGGATCCAACGTTAAATACTATCAACAGTTCAACACATGCACTTTTCATAACTACACTATCATGTCATAATAACTTGAGCACCATCAATTATTGTATTGTTGGTCAAAACTAAAAATTGAGCCTCATAAAGATTTGACCATTTTGCCGTAAAGCTGGTTAAGTAAGATTTAGTAAAACATATAAAGATGAAGATAGTTGAACTTGAAAATCCTTTTACAAAAAAAAAACCGAAAGAAAGATACAGTGGTTGAACGAAACCAACGAAAGACCTTTTGGCTGTTTCGCTAATGAAAGTCAATTAAATTAATGCATAGTTGCTTTCAAACAACAATGCGTAATATTAGCACATCCTGTGAATTAAAATTACAATCACAGCTTCTATTTCTCATCCATTTTTCCATTAATTTATAATTTACTATATAAATCTTCGTTTAGAGGTATTAATTAATAAAGAAGAAGAAAAATAATATGCGGAATATATAATGTATATAGTGGGATATACAGAATTAAGACAGCCCACAATTAGGCTGATAGCAATACCTAATTAAACAGTATAAAACATAAAGAGAAGAAAAAAAACATTAATGTTCCTTGTGTTTCCTTAAAGCACAACAAGAAGCATTTGCCCTTTTTCTTATCTATAAAAGGAATCCTATACGTACTCCCCAGTGGATTGTAACTTCGAATTTATATATTGGAGTTTATTTTTACATGGTCGATACTTGGATTAAATCGACTAAATAGCCTGATTAATTCATAAATAACTGTTTTTCTTTTTCTTTTTTTCCCCCACTTTTTGGCTCTAACTAACCAAATCAGATCTTTTGCGCATCAAAGATCATGACAAGTGATTTAATTGTTAATTGGTGTGAATAGTGTTATTAAATTTGAGGCCGGATCTATCAGATTTTTGTTCTCAGGCCAACTAATTTTGAATGTTCATATAATTATTCCCCAATATTTAATTTCATGAATTCATCCTAAACTACTCTGAACTGGGCTATGTGAATCTTTTTATTAGTTTCAGAATTGTGTAAATTTGAGATTTGGGCTTGAGAAAAGCTGGACCAATGGAGTGTTAGCTAATCCAATATTCGTATAATTGAAGAGGAGAGGATAATAATTTGATTAATGCGTTTCATTTCAATTCCCCTTATTCTTTTTTAATGGTTTCAAAAATGAACCCTAGTAATTTACCGAACAAAAATAGAAACTCTTTCATTATTATTACGTAACTAGGTATTAATACCCTTTGGCAATCTGGAGCCATATGTTTCGGCGTCGATCAAATATAAAATTTCTTCGGTTACAGCATTAATCCCTTTCTCACCTGCACAAGTTTATTATAAATATTATTTTGGGTGTTCATTTTACAGTTTGTTTTTACGACATAATATTTGGTAATCAGTTCTCAACAAAATTTTGTACTAATTAATACGAATATTATGTTTCACCGGATCGTTCATTTCAGAAAAAAGGCTTTAAATTAATTGCATGTTTTGTTCTTATTAGCCGAGATTCGTGGTCTCAACCAATGGAAAGAGTGTTCAACCAGTTCAGTTGATTACCGAATTTTTTTGTTTGCACTAAGTACCTTTTAATTTATCAGCCTCTTCAGCCGTGAGTTCTGCTGCAAATCCGCTTATACTTTCCTTGTAGCAATATAGTAGAGCATCTTTTGTTGACCTTACGAAACATAACACAAAAAAAAAAAACCAAAATCGTTGAATTTTGTTATATTATATATTTATTTATATATGTTTTGCTTATACATATTAAATCATACGTTTTTTTAAAAAACAATTTGCCTACTGTTCCAAAATACAGAAATCACAATTACCTTCCTTGAATATCCTTTTCGAGAAGTTGTTGGTATTGCTTACAGTCACCATGATATACTCCAAAATCAACATCGACCGTATAAATCTGTGTATCATATTCGGTATAAAAGAATATATGGTTTGACTTTGAGGAAGTTTTAGAGAAAAATGTATATTATATATATAGTTTAAGAAAAATGATAGGCACCTTCGTTAGTGGTTTGGCTGGATATGGTCCTAACGTTCTACTCGAAAATACGACGGAAATTGAAAGTGCGAAGAAAATCAACGAAGTTCGGGAAAACATTTCAATAAAAAAAGCTAAAAAATATTAAGAAATTTTAAGATTTAAATTTAGATAGAATATACTATCAGGTGAATCTAATCATAAATAGTGGTGAACAATGAAAACGTTAGGCCAAACAAAAAACGAAGCTATGAGCATTTATTGAGAATTGATTAAACCTCCTTATTTCGGCCGTTGTTTCCCACCTTTTAAACATCCCGTTTTATCTTGCCAAACACACAAAAAAAGTCTAGTCTAGGAGAGTAAATGTGTAATATTTAATCTTTATAAAGCTAATCTGATCCAATCTTAAATCGAATCAAAAATAATTAATTTGAAACCCAATCTAAATATGTTTGAAGTACTTTTTTTTTTCAAACGAAGCGAACAAAACATATAAAAAACAATTTTAAATTTTGTTGTAAAGTAGTAATATATTTTATTAAAAACAAAATTCAACCCAATATAAAACAGTGTCTAGTGGATGCAAACCATATTAGGTTTTACTATGAAAACCATTAATTATTAAAAAAAACCCAAACATTAGAATAAATATTTCATCCGATAAAAGTATTGTCTTAGTAAGATTTTTTTTTTAATTTTTCTCCAAAGAGTGCATTTTAGAGTTTCAATCTAATTTTTTGTCAAAATATCATTAAACCTAAATAAAATTTAGTTTTTAAATTTAAGAGTCATTTGTTAGCAGTTAGGACATCTACTTTATTTTATTAACTCACATGAAAATGTTATTGTAATTAACAGTCAGTATCCATTCCAAATTAATTACTTAACATTCATTTCTTCCTTCAAAATATTTGTTTTATTAGAGTCAAAACTAATAAAAGATATTGAATAGAACGTAACATAAAAAAAATCAATTTTTTGTAGGGAAATGAAAATAACTTAAGTTCATTTATTAATATATGTTAAAAAGTATCAAAACGGAACTTATTATAAAACGACTTACATATGATCATCAACTATAGATATAAGCTAAGTGTTTTATGAAAGAGTGCAGAGTGGCAGTTTTAGTTCTTGGGGAATTTAGGAAAAGCTTGTGATCCTTTAGGCTTAGGAGGAGGAATAGAATATATGACAATAGGACTCCTGACTTGGCGAGAACCGTCGATCTCCGTCCACGTGAGCCACGTGTTCCCTGTCATAAACCAGTCCTCTGGATTCTCCATATTTGGGTTTGAATTCCCGGTGGCAGTCACCATGAAAGTCTTGGTCTCTCCCAACTTGCTAAATTCTAGATGTGTAGGATCCACAGTGATCGTAGCAATAAAGTTCTTCATACCTCGGTACTTGATTTCTCCGACGTAAGTAGCATTTCGGTCATCAACGTTGGTGACCGTTCTATGGAAGAATCTGGTGAATGGTTTGTTGTGCTCGACTAGAGCCGTCATGGTTGGATAGTTGAGGTCTGCGTTGGGGTCTTTCTTGGTCCCGGAGCAGTCTATCTTGTCGCTTCCAACGTTTGATCTAAGCTCCTCGGTGTTGTAGCCTTGTTTGCACATGTAATCTATGTAGTCGTGGTGGTGTATCTCGTAGATCAAACCCGGCTCTAGGACTTTTGTAGCGTTTAAGTGACCTGCCCCGTAAGCAAACTCATTGCCCTCATCTATCATTTCCGTGGCTGCAAAGAGGGGAAAACAAAGAAAATTGAAAAGAAAAAAGTTCCTAAGATTATTCGTTTAATTTTAAATCTGAACGAAAAACTACCGAAACAAGAGTGAAACAAAAATGAAATGGTCTCTACTCAAAATTAATTAATAGTCAAACAGAATAACCTAGAAACTATAGTCAACCAATTTACGTAGGAGGGGGTAAACAATTCCATCCGTCTAGATAAATGCGTACAAGTTTTTTAAAATTGTAGTTTTTGTTGCATTTTCTAAATGTAAGACATCATTTACTCAATGACAATAATTAGAATTTACTAAAACCCAAAAAAAAAAACCAATATTATATGGCCCTTGTCATGATCTCTCGGTCAACCTATTTTTATTTGCTTCAAAAGTAATTATAAATTATTATTTTATAAGTTGCTTCAGAAATATATAAAGTAAATAATTAATCATAAATTCGCATAGAAAATTGAGAAAATAAAAATGAAACAAACTCAAATCTCTAAACATCTTGCACAAAAATAGAGGGAAATTTTTGTAAAACAGAACAACAACAATATAGAAAATATGAAAACCATGAAACTTTCTGTAACTTTAAAATCCCACTCCCAACTTTCTAATATAATAGATATACGTACATATGCTACATAATACTGATAAACTTTATTACTCACAATACATTGATCACCATCGATTGATAAACAAATAGATGGATAGATAGATATAGATTGCAATGATAGTAATTTGTTCGAACTTACAAGTGGCCATGAGGGCGGATTTAATAGCGGATGGAGACCAAGAATGAGTGAATGACTTGACATACAAGGCAAGTCCAGTGGCGTGAGGGCAAGCCATGGAAGTTCCTGTGAGTATGTTGAATCTTAGATGGCGGTAATCGTTGTCACCGAATCCTGACGTAAGCTTTACATTCTCGGGCCAACCCGCTATGATGTCTAACCCCGGGGCAGCTAGATCAGGCTGCAAATAAAAACTCCATATGAGAGAATTAAACCTAATCCAAAAATTATAATTATCCTCTTTTTTTTTCTGGTAATCAAGTTGACGTGTTATACACATAAAACAACCTTGAGAATGTTTGCTATGAATCTGTTAGGGCCCCTCGACGATATATCAGCAACAGTTGGAATCCATCCCTCTTCTCGTGCAATTTCCACCGTCTTATGTATTTTGGCTGCATGTTTGCTGTGGTAGGAGGAATCAATCAAAAAACGATTTTTTTTTTTTTTTTTTATAAAACTTTGTGGAGAAAATGATTAGTCTTAATTGTTCTTATATATGAATGCCTTTACCTTTTGTCTTTTTCATAATACTCCAGCAGTTTGCCTTTGGTTTGTGTATCCAAAACTACAGAAGCGATAGGAAACTGTGACTTCTCCGATTCATTGTAGGTAGATGCTTCATTCAGTATTATTACACCTTTATCTCTCTCTTTAATCGCTTTGTCCAGTAGTACACCTGAGAATTCGAAGAAAACATCCTTTTCTTCTTCGTTCTTATATTTGGACAAGATTGGATCATCTTTACTCCTACATTAATTGAGAATTAGTAAACATTTTCATTTACCAAACCGACATTAGTACTTCATCACAGTTCACATATTGCGTCTTATACTATTTACAAGTCACTAATAATTATTATTTCGACCAATCATTTTTATGTAAACTGATATTCAAGAATATATATATATATATATATATATACAGTATATTAATAATTACAGGTCCAAATTTATGAAATTATTCCCATGAAGTTATATATATTTAGTTTGTAGGTCGGATCCTGCTTGCGGGGATGACTTACTCAGCAAAGAGTTCACGTTTTCTTGTTGATTCAGCGGATGGTGTTTCTTTCCAAAGTGGGTAGAAAGAATCTTGTGTCTCGAAGGTGTTGATCGTGTTGTACGTCTGTTTTCATAACAAATAGATGTTAAACAAATTCAGAAATCACTCATTGGGAGATTATGTTTAAGTAAAGAAGCGTAATGAGAGATTACTTGCGAATCAAGAAACCTATATGTTCCACTTACAGTAATTGGCTCATTTTCTCCTTCCAGCTCCAACTTAGTCTCGAAAAATCTATCTTTCGAGCTCGCTGCAACTGTCATGATCCAAGGTGCGCCGTTTTCGACAATGGAATATTCCCCACTATCCCCATTATTCCCGGCCGCGGCTGAAGTCAAGATCCCATTCTCAAGTGCTCTCAAGAACGCCCACGAGATAACATCTTTCTCCAGCGAACGAGGTTTGCCATACCCCTGAGAATACGAAATGATGTCGACCTTGTCCTCGATCGCATCATCTATTGCCTTCAAGATACTTTGTTCTGGACAGACTGTAGACGCATGCTTAGATTTTTTTCTAATTACACTCCAACATGTTTTGTAGACGGCGATCTTTGCGTTGGGGACACCGCCTCTCATCGTGCCTTTCGCCAGCCCAAAGTAGCTCGCCTTCTCTATTTCCCTGCCGGAAACAATGGAAGCAACGTGCGTGCCGTGTCCCGTTATGTCAATCACCGATTTTTCTTCAATCCATTTGTATTTTTCTGCGGGGTAGTATGATCGAGCCCCAACGATCTTGCTGCAATTGTATTTTTCAATAGTATTATTAATTGTCACACGTCAAAGAATATTTCGTAACTAAAATATTGAGAAAAGAACATCATTCTTTCAATGACACTGGAAGATATGAGAGTGTGAGTTATAGAGTTTGAGCTCAAACCAAACAAACACAGATCTTTGGATAAGTACTAAACCAATGGTCCAGAAAACGTTAAAAGGTTTCCAAAAATAAAGCAGAATGAAAAGGATCGATCGAGAAATGTTAATGAATGTTTAGTACTTGTTGCAAGTTATGTTTTCGCATTTGTTTTGCCATGATGGAGGCGGAGGGCTGTCGCTACTGAAGAGCTCAGAGTAAGGCCAAATGCCGGAGTCGATGACAGCTACCACCAAATTACTCTCTTTCTTAGGATTACGCTCAGCTATTAATTTTAGATTCATGAAGTCCCATGATCTTGTCGTGTGAAGCTTTAGGTTTCTGCTACGTAACACTTCCAATACCTCTCTCCTCCCTGCATCAAACATTTAATATAATCCATGTGTTTATATATTACTATATATGCGTTGAAAATATCAATTTAGCACTAGCTAGGCTCTAATTCTACATTTTTGTGTGTTTACGTATTATAATGATCATTTGTATGGAAACTCAAATCTGGTCTTACTCTTCAGCTTTTGCCGTTCATTTTGTGTAAGTCTTGCCGAGAAACCGGTGAAGCTCTCCTTATAGCTGTAGATGAAAGCGTTCGCTACGGTGCTGCGCTTGTGTTAACATAGAAAACGATTAATTATTTTCTGGGGAAATTTGGACCTATATGTTATCAAAGTTGATATGTGTCTTATAATAAAGAATAAAGCATATTTAAACCTATCGTCGTCAAGAACTTCGCCGAGTAGTTCCTGGTGACCGGAACTTGACCCAAATCGATGCCCTCCAACTTTCATCTGCACAAGGTATATCTGTGCCATCCAAAGGAAAAAGTTCTATGTTATAATGCTTACATAATTCGTTATGCAAACGTTGACCTAAATAAGAAATGGAACCATTGGCTATGTCAAACTAGCTGTGTGTGTATGGCAGCGCAAATGTTATCCACTGAGAATATAGTCAAGATTGATTCACCAAAGAAAATAAACAAATAACCTCAGTAATGTAATAGAGTCTTTGATTAATTAGTGTTAATCAAACGAAACTTGCTAATCTTAATAGAACTATATTTTTCACAGCAAAGCGTATGGATCAAGTGTGGATTATGAATGAGAATAAGATCCAATTTTCTCACCTTTCGCGGGTCGTTTTCTTCTGCAAAAGAAGTAAATAAGAAGAGTAGCAGTTGAAGAAGGAAGGTATGAAAAGTTATTGCCATCCCTCCCTCACTCACTTACTAGAACAATCTTTTTATTTCTTTTTCTTTGATGTTTTCGTTTTGGTCAACTTTTGACAAGGTTGTATTTTTCGTAAGTTTTGTTGCAGTGAAAGTTAATTTTTGACGCCTCTATATATAGACAAAGTTCATGAAGGAGATTGGGAGCCAAAAGGACTGAAGAAGAAGAAAATTGGAGGAGAAGATTGAAATAGAAGCATTTAATCGTGTAAAAGAGCTCATCAATCAATTTAAAAGAATCATATTCTTCGACTATAAAGCTGCATACTTTTTTTTGTGATTCTTGAAAAATTACAAGATAAAATTATTTCTGTTTGTAGTATAAATCATTAGTATACGGTATTGATTCGACTGAAATCTCAAGAAAACGTGATGGCCTAAGTTGGCGCACATAGGTATGCCGTATGCATGGCCGTACGTCACTTGTAAACATGTAAAGATATATATATATATATATATATATATATATAATTAATGTAAACATGGTCACAACAGTATGTGAGGAAATGTTTTAAAGATACTTAATAAGGATTAAGGATACGTTCTCTAACTTCTAATGAGGAAATGGACTAAGAATATGAACATATTCAAAGATATGACAATGACGTAACATTTGTCTAAGGAATTGGATACATGTGGTTTTGGTTCCCATTGCAACAGAAAAAGTTACTTTACGAGCTTATCGCTTCGTGTTTAATTTGTTATCTTGAAAAAAAAAGAACATATCAATTTCAATCCCTCTAATTATTATATTCTATTTTCAGAGCCCACCAAAGGGTGAAAGGGATCATATATCATTTCACATTCGATGATACAAAGACGACTGAACATTTCTTGGTTAGTAGTCCCAATTCTCACAAATTTCTTTTACTTCACATGAACATGCTAGAGACTTCGTTCTTTCGTAATCTCATTCAATATGGATTCTGGTTAACTAAAGATGTCCATATGCGTTACTTATGTCCATTCACATTCACATGCCGCTTAAGAAACAAAGTTCATCTTACAATACTTTTTTGTTTCCATTTCATTTGGTGTCCTAAAATCCAAGAAACGATCATATGCATGTACACACCAACTATGTGCTTTCAACAGGCAGATGGAAATCATGTAAAACCGATAAAAGAAGATGGAAACAAAAAAAGCAGAAAGTGAATATGGGGAAGAAAAGGGTTTTGCTCCTTTCCAAGTTCTCATTACCATTATCACTACACACTTTAAAGCCAAATCTTCATTGTTTTGAATCATTTTCTCGGGTAACACCAAATCCATCTGCAAAACAAGGAAAACCAAAATGAACCATGAGAGTTAAAGAATAGCCCAGAAAAATCCATTACAAATAATGTTTTAACAGAGATGTGCACTTGACTTGTAAGGAATAAAATGAACAAATCCTTACATTTACTTGTTTCATTTTGGTTTTGCCGAGAACAGACTACTCACTAACCTCAATGGGTCAAATCTTTGTAGCTCATGAATTTGGTCTTCTTTACCGCCGGCTTCAAAATCTGAAACGAGCACATAAGGTTCTCGTCCACGCTCATCATTGCACCAGCATTATCAAATTCACCACAGTAGTTAGGAGCTGAAAACACCGTCACGAGTTGTCTATCAGCAAAGAACTCATAACCATCCTCCACAACCTGCCATAAGAAATTTTGTTAACGTCACAAAAGTAGTAGAATCAAAACATGAAATGATCGAGACATTTACCTGATGGGCGCGGCACACAAGGTCTAGATCATGTTTTGTTAGAAACTCAGATACTCTATCCGGACCAAACGTGTAAGACACACCTCTATCATTCATTCCCCATCCTTTAATATCTTTCGCAGGATCAGACCAGAGCAAATCACAGAGCAGGCCAGTGTCAGGAATCATAGTTGGACGAGGCAAGCCTCTAATCTCATCCAAATGGTTAAGATCAGGCGAAAGTCCACCATGCATGCACAATATCTTGTCATCTATAAGCGCGGCAACAGGAAGGCAATTAAAACAATCAGTGAAAACCTTCCATACCCTGACATTGAACCTCCTCTTACACTCATCAAAAAATCCATATATACGATTGATAGAAGCACATTCATGGTTTCCCCTTAGTAGAAAAAAGTTCCCTGGGTACTTGATCTTGTAAGCTAGTAGGAGACATATAGTTTCAAGACTCTGTTTGCCTCTGTCCACATAGTCCCCAAGAAAAAGATAATTAGCACTAGGAGGGAAGCCACCATACTCAAATAGCCTCAGCAAATCACTATATTGCCCATGTATATCACCTGGTTCAAGACATTTACATCACCAATCATAAATAAGCGAGATCATAGAACAGGATTCGAATAACCATAAAGTCAAACATTTTTACATGCAAATCGTTTCAAATCCACCAAACTTGCAAGAAATCAACAGATTATATGATCAGAAAACACTTTTGAACAAACTAATTTTCATAATCAAGTGTGAACCATATCATAAAATTCCATGGAGGGATATATACAGGAATTTTCATAGCAACAAAGATAAACTCATGTGCTTAAGGCTCAGTACTGAATCATTATCCACACAAAAAAAAAAAAATGCCTCAGTCAGATTCAAGTTGATTCAGAAACAAAAATCAAACATGGCCCATAAGTTACAGAAAGGTCAACAAGCATTATCCTAAACCCCACTAGCTAAGTTCACACTTTTGAAAACACCAACCCTAAAAATCAAATTCAGAAGATCACAAATCCAAAAATTCTGAAGATAAAACATACCACAAATTTTGATAGGTGCCTCAAGCTCAAGCAAATTGGGTTGCTGAAGGAAAATATCTCTAGCTGTAGTACAGAGCTGTTTGATCTCAACTTCGGATAGCTGGACTTGCTTTCCCGGTCTAACTAACCGAACCTCCGTGAGCCGCCTTATGATATCATCAAGAACCGCCGTGTCAATTGCCGTCTGTTGTCCCAGCGTCGTCGCCATTAACACAACCACCAACAATAAACCCTAACTTTTTTCGACCCCAAAGAACAAATGCAAAACAATCAGTGGGAAAAATAAGAAATTACGCGCAAAGATTTTCGAGTTTTTTTTTTCTTTCTTTATTTGTATTCGAATTTATTTTTGATAATAAAATTAGATTATTTTAAAGAGAAAGTAAAGTATCGGAGATGGAGACGATTTCACAGCTAACAAATTTTTTTAAAAAAAACATTGAAATGAGAGAATTCTAAAACCAAAAAAAAAATAAAAAAATGAGAGAATCCGAGAGACAATGTGATATGAAAAACTGGCGAATAAGAGTACGACGTCGTTTTCTAATAGTCCCCTAAAAGGCTTCCACTTTATTGATAATGGGCCGTTTATTAATCCAATAATGTGGTAACCAAATTTTGGTAGGTTGAGAGTGTACCATTGTACTATTTTTGGGTTAGGAAAATGAACATACTTTGGGCTGAATTGGGTCGAGAAGACTCGTCCGTTGAGGCATGAGACTGATATAACCTCTATATATATATATTCATGCAAATTGCAAACAGTGTTAGTGTCTCTTCCCGATAGTAAAGTTCATTTTTTTGGGGGGAGTGAATATCGTAAAGGTTTGATTCATTCTTTTCTTTCCAACTCAAATGCACGTTTCTCACCTCAAGGCTTTTTTAACCAAAAATCTTTACAGACAAAAAGTTACCGATTGTTAATAACTTGGATAAGATGTCTCATGATAAAAGAATTAAAGTAAATTCTTGGATTTTGGTGATAAAAGACATATGCTGTGGATCTTGGATTTTGTATCGGCAACTCAAGCTCGGCCAATAGCCTCACCGTTTTCTACTATATATATATATATATATTATATGCTTTATTTCGTTACAATAATTATAAGTTTATAACATGTTAAAGCAACTTGATCCATGGATAGAAATGTTTAAAATTAATATAAAATTTCAAAATACATTTAAATAAGAAAGCGAAAGAGTTTCATTTTTTCAAAAGTAAATCAACCAGTTTCACAAATCAACATTAATTCTTTCTTCACCATCCTATTACACACAATCATACTTGTGAAGTTCCAATACAATCAAATTATTATGTTTTAGATTTTTCTTAGCGTATTTTCTCGAATAACTAATTAGAGTTTGTTCAACAATCCAATCTGAAACATTAGAAATAATATATTCAAAGAACCTACCAAAATTCTTTCCAGTTTTTTGTTTGATCCATAAGTTCGTGTTGAGCTAGAATAAACACAATTTGAAAATTGTAAGACTAGCTGATGAAGATAATGATGATGTAATAGAACAATTATTTGACACTTTATTTTGCTGATAGAAAATAGTTAAACATCATGAGGAATATATACGTAAGATAAACTATATATCTTAAAAAGGGATATATATATAACTATATATATGAGATCTTCGGAAAATAATCAACCAATCAATGAAATTAAGTTATGGATCGTCCATACAGAGATCGACTTTAGCAAGTTGATGAAGAAATGGTCAGATCTCAAGGTGGAAACTGTTCCAGAAAAAAAAGCTAGATTTGATCTGATGCTGTCTTTAACCCAAAACACTAATTTTAATCAAAAATAACTTAAAAATGACAATATGTAAGGCTTTTGTTCTGTAAAAATTAGGTGTCTGATTCCATTTTGAAGCCTCTTTCACCTTTGATGCGTCATCACCGGTCTTGACCTTCCTATAGATTGATGCTCAAATTATATAATTATAATTTGTCTGCCATTTCTATTACTACGTAAAAGCTTAATTGCCTTTATAAAGCTGTTTCTGTGGTAACGTTGCAAAAGCGCATCTTTATCGTGTATTAGAGTAGACCCGCGTCTTAACGTACAAATTATGTTATATAATTAATTCATGTAGATCCATGACTCGGATATTTGAATTTAAAGTAAATAAATGAATGATCAAATGCATTGTCATATTTATTTATATAGAGACTAGAGAGTTGTTTAATCAATGGTGTTCAACTTTGAGACTAAACCAAAACATATAGATGAAGACTAATTTGAAGAGCTAAACTTACCTTATCAATTCATATTTTTTGGTATGGTTTCACTACACTTTTTCTAGACCATAAAGCTTTTAAAAGTCAAACAACACCAAAGGTTAAACTAAGAGCCGACGGGACGAAGGTCTCCATCAAAAACCCAAAAAGAAGATTTTTTTTTTATTTTGCTTTCGTTAACAATTCTCACTTTTTGGTATTTCTACCAACAAAAAAGGATAAATGTTTTATAAAAAAAAAAAGAAAGAGAAACTTTAAGAGGTTTTTCAACTATCATCCTCCTCCCCACACCGTTGTTTGAGGGATTCTCCGCCTCAGCAAAAAAAATATAAATATTCTCTTAAAATCTCTTTCTCTCTGTTCCTTTCCTTTCCTTTCAGAAGCTAAGCATCTCTTCCTTTTCTTTTTCTTTAAATTATTTTTTTTGCTCGATCTCTTCCGCAAAGATTCTCTCTTTCTTTGTTCTCTTTTCATATATGTTTTGTTCTCTAATAACAATTAGTGACTTATAACTTCTTCTTCTTCTTCTTCCCTCCTCTACCCTCTTCTTCCTCCTTCTCCTGATATTTCCTTTGCTTCTCTCTCCGGCCGTCTTTTTCGCTTCACTCACACGTTTTCAAGCATATACATACACGTGTGGGCCATTCTTCCTCCTCATGGATTCTTCTTCCTCTTCTTCTTCTCCTTCTTCTTCTTCTTACGGTACTGCTCGTGTCAGCCATATCTCCAACCCTTGTATCTTTGGTGCGTGTTTTTTTCTTTCCAAAGTCCATTCTGTATGTCTTTCATACCGTTTGATAAAAATGAGTTCCCCGCATGCCCGCCTTGGATATAACATTTAACCTGAATCCCAAATTGACAAATCACCCCATGCAAAATGTTTCCATACAAAAAAAATGTGTTTACAATTTTTATCGTTTTTAGACGTATTATTACAAGTGTAACCTAAAGTTTTAATGATAATTACAGGGGAAAGTGGGTCGTCATCTTCGTCAACATACAGAGAGAAGAAATGGAAGTTGATGAAATGGGTGAGTAAGTTTTTTAAGAGTGGCTCTAATGGTGGTGGTGTTGCTCGCACTAATCATCATCTTCCTCAATTTCAAGAAGACGAGAATATGGTCTTTCCTCTACCTCCTTCCTCTTTGGTAATTATTAAATTAATCAATTCAATTTTAAACATCTCATTTTTTCTAGTTTTAATCTATACATATACTATAGACATGTTATTATTCATATTAAAGCAAATATACATAAGACATGTGAATATTAATACTGTTTTTCTTTTTACTTGTGTTGTTTGAAATAAATATCACGGGTCTTGTACATTCTGTAAGAAATTGTCACATCCATGAATGAGTTGGTCTGTTTATAATGTATAATTGTCATGAGTCTCACCTGCCTTTTAATGTTCAAATTGAGCTGATGTGACAATGTGGTATTGAGCACTATTAGCAATGACAAAATAGGTAGAAATCGGTTTATAGGTTTGTTCAATAAGGACTACTGAAGTATTTATTTATTAGTGGGGCCGAGTTGAGATATTTCCGACTCATTTTCATGAATTAAGCGGATTATACTCCTTATGTGAAATATTTTGGTCGAACATTATTAATTAGTGGACGGATTTTTTGTGTGTGATATATTACATCATTTAATATATTTTTTAATGAAATGAAATAAATAGATAAACCCAAAACACTCAAAGCAGAATATTAAGAAAACAGAAACACTCAAATCATGATGATCGTGAGTTGGATTGGATTGAGGTGGCATATTTTGATACATTAAGCATATAGTTTTAAAGATAAAATTTATATAAGCTTGGTGGAGGACAATTATCAAAATATTAAAATATATTAAAATTACTTTATAAAATATTTTTCTTGATGTCATTTCAGACGAATAATTTTAAATAACTGAACAGCACTGTCCAACCACTGAAAATTGCGACGTACAAATGCAACCATAAGGCTAAAATTACTTTTTTACAAAAAGGTTATTAATCACATTTTGTGTTGGTTATGTTAATGAATAATGAATCAGGATGATCGGGCGAGAGCTGCACGGGACAGAGAAGAACTCGACCGTGCAATTTCACTATCTCTAGCTGATGACACGAAGCTTCCACATGGTATCTCTATCTACTTACCTAAGTTCATGAATTCAAATTAATTTTATACTAATCAAAGTTCATTCTATCACATAAGAGACTGAACTTTTATCCTAAAATAAATTGCGCAGGGCATGGTTGGTCTAACGATAACAATCGAGATTTTCCGAGGCCTTTTCACGGTGGCTTGAATCCTTCATCCTTCATTCCACCTTATGAGCCTTCCTATCAATGCAGACGAAAACAAAGGTACAATCAAACACACAATCTCTTAATCCATTCACGTTTTTTTTTTTTTTAATAAAAATGAGTTGTTCAGTAGTACTAGTTCAACCGAGAGAAACTCCTCGTCAAGAATTTTCCTAATAAAATTAATGGCGCATTTGGTGACGTTGTTTGCTTGATCTTTAGTAGAATATGCGGCGGTTGCAATCGCGACATTGGATTGGGAAACTATCTAGGATGCATGGGCACATTCTTTCATCCTGAATGCTTCCGTTGCCATTCTTGTAGTTACCCTATCACTGAGCATGAGGTATATATATATACACTTACGTAGTAATATCCTTAATTTTGTGATAATTAATGTCCTTTTGAAATGACTAAGGTTGTTTATTTTGTCTTCTATCTTGATTCAAGTTCTCTCTGTCAGGAACCAAACCCTATCATAAGCTTTGTTTCAAAGAGCTCACTCATCCCAAATGCGAAGTTTGTCACCATTTTGTAAGCAACTATACAATCGCCTTGCTTTTTTTTTTTTTTTTTTTGCTTTGTTATATTCTTGCGCATCATATTTTGACTAATTTCACATTCTTCGTCTTAGATCCCAACTAATGATGCTGGCTTGATTGAGTATCGATGCCATCCGTTTTGGAACCAAAAGTATTGTCCTACTCATGAATATGATAAAACCGCTCGTTGTTGTAGCTGCGAGCGTTTGGAGGTAAGCAAATACAAATAATTTAACTATATCGGTGATTCCATCGTTATCTAGTAATTATTATAAATCAATTTTTTTCTCTATTTGGTGATCATGAAGTCATGGGATGTGAGATATTACACGTTAGAAGATGGGAGAAGTTTATGTTTAGAATGTATGGAAACTGCGATAACCGATACTGGAGAATGTCAACCGCTTTACCACGCGATAAGAGACTATTACGAAGGGATGTACATGAAACTTGATCAACAGATTCCTATGCTTCTTGTTCAAAGAGAAGCTCTCAATGATGCCATCGTAGGAGAGAAAAACGTAAGCTTTTGATATTTCGACTTATTAACTTTAGATAACATTTTTGTGAGAGTTTCTCTCAAATACAATTAGAATGAATCATCTATGTTTTCTTCAAAGGGGTACCATCACATGCCTGAGACACGAGGTTTATGCTTGTCTGAAGAACAGACAGTTACAAGTGTAAGTCTTTTCAAACTCTTGTCTTTTCAAACTCTTGATTACTTATTCAAAACAATAATTTTGCTCTGTTTTTGATATTTTCCCAGGTTCTTAGAAGACCAAGACTAGGCGCTCACCGTCTTGTTGGTATGAGAACTCAGCATCAAAAGCTTACACGCAAATGTGAAGTCACAGCGATTCTCGTTCTTTACGGCCTTCCAAGGTACTTATTACTTACTCAATTCTTGTTTTTCGACATTGCCAAAAAACAGGGAATGACTACTAACTTTATGGCTTTTGTTGATGAAGATTACTAACCGGAGCAATTCTTGCCCATGAGCTTATGCACGGATGGCTAAGGCTCAAAGGTATTATTATTATACATCTTCATCAGTTTATTTTCTTAGAAATTACGAAAAGTAAGAGTAAAAGACAAATTGGTTTACGGTTTTGTTTTAATTAATACCAATTATAGACCATGGATTTGTAGTTGTTTTTTTATATAAAAAAGCACTTTAAAATATCATATTATAAATAAACACTTCAAATTTATAAATTAATAAACCATTCGATTTGGATTTGGTATGGTTCACACGTCTACTCCTATGGAGAAAATAATCTAAAATTATTTTAAATTCTTGTTTTGTAATAGGGTATAGGAACCTAAACCCTGAGGTAGAGGAAGGAATCTGCCAAGTCCTCTCTTACATGTGGCTTGAATCTGAAGTTCTCTCAGATCCTAGTTCAAGAAACTTGCCCTCAACATCAACTGCTACGTCGTCATCATCATCATCGTCTTCAAACAAGAAAGGAGGGAAATCAAACGTGGAGAAGAAACTTGGAGAGTTCTTTAAGCATCAGATAGCTCATGATGCTTCTCCAGCTTATGGAGGAGGTTTCAGAGCAGCAAATGCAGCGGTTTGTAAGTACGGCCTACGTCGCACACTCGATCATATCCACTTCACTGGAACTTTTCCTCTGTGATCTTATCAATGACTTTAAAAATTAATATGTTTGGTGTTATCTTGCTATATGATCTTGATATGGATTTGATGGATCACACAGGGCTTGTTATAACTTTGAATCGAACCTCAGGACAGAGTTTATCTCCCCGTGGATTTTTAAAGTGGAGATTTGTTGTTTGGAGGTTTTTATAAGAACAATTATTGAATACAAATATGAAATAACCAAAATAATGGCTTTATTTCCATAGAACCAAAAAAACACAGCAAGAAATTGGTAATGAATGATAACAAATAAATAAATTTAACTCCGAAATCTGAAACTGAAACAATAAGAATATCCGAAAAGGTAACACTAAAGATGTAAAACATAATTTCAAAATCTATTTTACCAAGGCACAAAAATAATCAGGAGAACAAAGCTCTCTCCATCTTTACACACTTGGTCTGATCCCTCGCTCTCTTTCTATGCTTAACACAATTGATGATGTCTCTTTTTGAGTGTTTGTTTCATATCATCTTCCAGCGAATCTACGTCTCCTCCTTCCCTTAACCGGCATGGAACCAAAACCCGTCTGTTCCATGCCCAACTTCGGTTCATCTTCCTCATCGCTTGTTTCATCTGACCGCCACCTCAATCCGCCACTGTTATTTCTGCTCTCAGTGCCCAAGCCATTGTTGTCTTTCAAGCTGCAATTCATAATACTCATCATTGATATGTAGCTCAACCTATATGGAGACATATCTCGGTTCTAGTTTGAGATATGCTTTCAATACCGAAAAGACCGAACCAAAATACCATATGCCTATCCCTAAGTAAAGTTGAGAGAAAGGGGTAGGTAAAGAGACTCATACAATGTCCTCTACTTCGTTGGCACAATTCAAGCAGAAGTGACAAAAGGCTAAGAGATAAAGAAGGGAAGATATATACCTTGAAGACATGTCCATTGGATCATCCAAATCGACAAAGTTATGGGATCCGAACTCTTTGTCTGGTTGCATCCTTGTACCAAAAAAGGTGGATTCCAGTTTATGTGCAGATCCATTGAGATGATTGCTGCTAGGTTTCACTGTTACAGGATTGCCAACTTTGACTCGTCGGAGATAAGGAGAGCTCATATTATTTTCCATATATCTATTGACATTTGTATCTGGAGAGGTTTCTTCAGTCCTTTTTCCTTTGAGCTGGCTGTTACCACGAGCTCTATTAAGATCTTTGAACGGAGTTGACATGTCACCAAATTTCAGAGTCTTGGTTACACTTTTAGCTTCTCTCTTTTGTCCTCTATTTGAGCATGTAAATAACCTTCCATGGGAAATATCTGGGGAGGCGTTTCCTATCAAATGACCGGGTTGAAAAGGACTGCCATTACTAGCCACGGGCTCTCTAGCGCTGGTATCGTTAGCCTGTTGGAGGAATACTGAGGTAGTAGCAACGGGAACTGAAGAAGTAATCACCTCAGGTGCATCAGGAAGATCAGAGTTTCTTGCTCCTTGAGAAGCACTTTCAGAGGTCTTTTCGATCTCAGAAAATTGTCCAGATCTAACTTGCTGCTGCTGAATTACTGAAAGTATATCTATGGATTTATCCTAATTCAAAGCAAATAGAGACACAGGAGGATTTCAATGACAAGTTGAAATAGCCGATATCAAGTAATATTGCACATATATAGAACATTCGAGACTGAGTAATATTAGACAATGCTGCAAGCAACAAAAGGTTACTAAGCACTAACACGCAAGAAGGTGAAAGTTTGAGGATGTAGCCTTTTTAACAAAGAAAAATGGAAGGATCAACTTGCACATGGAAGGGTGGATGGAATACTTACAACTAACTCTTTTCTCCAATGACTCTGTGACTGCATTCTGGACATAACTTCTTCCTCAATTTGATTGTCAGATATGAAAGCCTCTTCAATTTTCTGGAGCCTCAGATCAACTTGGTACGCCTGGATGTAACGGTAGCGCTGCAGCAATGTGAACAACCAGTAGATTCCAGTCAAAGACAGAATAAAATACCCAACCATATACAAAAGAATAGAATAAGCAGGGTTTATAGTGACGCAGTTTGATTACACCAAGCTTAAATTATGACTATTGAAGCCCAGACAGCAATTACTATCTTTCATCTATCCCAAATGATTTATATATTTGACTGTTTCTAAAGCTACTCCCGTGCTGGAAAACAATCCTCAGGCCATGCTGTTAAAGAAAAGTTACTTACGCATGAAAATATAATTATTTACCTGAAGATAAAAGACAACTAAAAGACTACCCACAGCTGATGAGGGGTCATCAGTTGCAGAATCCAATAAGCATCTGTGCAGATATTTCTCCTCATCTGGGTTCCACGGTAACTCAATGATCCGATCAACCAAGTTTCTCCTGATAGAAAGACAGCAGAATTCGTTGACAAGTATCTCCATCCATTCCGTCCAACTCAAGCTGTCTAGATCATCAGACACATGTTTCACAGCTCCATTTTTCAATTTATTTTCCTTGAGTTTCAAACAGACGGTCCTTTGGTATGTGAATGCTTCACTCAATAGACCACATTCCACTCTCACACGAACAGCTGTGACAGCTTCACCAATTGAAACCAATTCTGATACACCATCACGACCAGACCAACGCAAAACCATAAGAGCTGTTTCAGGGTGATCTCTTTCTAATAGGACTTGTGCAACCTTTGGGTAGGTTTCTGGACCACATATTTCAGGAAGAATCCTACAAGCTTCCTGAAATATAGTATGGAAAGTTTGTAAGCTACAGCAGCTTATAATGTATGGAGTATGTCATAAAGTATGATCATACCTATATTTTGGTAAGAATCTTAAAACATGCACAAGAATACATAGTTTATGTGTTTTCCAGGGGAATGTCAAATGGTACCTGGAGTGCCTCCTCTGAATGATCATCGAGAAGAAAAAATACAAAAGACTCCAGCAATGAATGCCTGGTTATGCCAAAGGTAGCAGCAAAATCATCTATTGTGTGCTTCCAATATTTTTCAGGAGTAGTCCAATGCCGATCGAACAGGTAGTAAAGAAACTATCTCTTGGTTAAGGAAACCAGTGAAGAAAAACATGGGAGGTTTCCTGAATTTCAGTATTCATTATAAATAAAGTGCAATGCAATGTTAAAGGCATGCAATGATAAAAGGATACAATTGCTTGCTTTGCAATAACCAAATCTGAACTGCCATGTAAAAAGAGTAAATCAGCAGCAGTTCTGAGATTCTCAAATGGATAAGATCCTGAAGATCCCTCTATTTTAGACCTAAGAAGTGCTCTTTCATCCTTCTGCAAACATCCAACTTCTAGGTCTGCCCTGTACTCTGGCTCTCTCTCAAGATTCTCTAAAGCATCCTCAATAAAGAGGGAAGCACCCTGTACATTACCATCTGAAGACTGGTCTATGACATCAGGCCATGCACGCTTGATTGCATTTGATTTCCTTTCACGTGCAAGATCCTTCCACAATGTTAAATTAGCATATCGAGACCTCACATCCTCCAGAAATCTGTGTCTTATACACCAGATCATTATGTCCAGATGCTGAAATAAACAACAACAACGTGTTACGCACACCATAAGCTCGGTTATCTCGTACCGATAACTAAAGAATTGATATAGTAAAAAAAAACTCGCTCGTCAGGAGCCATATGGTTATCCCTGGATGTCATTTATGTAACTATAGATAAGGTTATAATTTACCCAAAGACATTCACAAATATGCTAAAGACAAAAGATGAAGATGAACATAGAGTCACAGAAGCAGGAATATAATCCTCAAGATCTAATGTATGAACATTATAGAGTCTTTCATACATCTGAATGTAAAGCTTTTGCTGTACAAACTTTCTTGCAAGCCGTATACAAAACAAGTAACCCATTCTAGTGACAGAGACAAATTAAACACTATGCTCACATGAAACTTCAATGTACGATGGCTATTTCTCAGGATGTACAGAGAGTTATTAACACAAACTTTTGCAAAGCTTTCTGGATATAAGTGGAGTAAGATCTTAGCTGACCTGCTTTGTTTTTCCAATGTTCTCCCTAAGCTTCTGCACGTCTTGAAGCTGAGGTGAAACAGAACCCTTAAAAGCTGATTCCATAACTTCAAGCACACTACATATGCCAGCCACATGTTTCGAATACTTTAGGAGTTTATCTAACCACGCTAGCATATCTTCTGTTTCAAGAATATCTGAGAATCAATATTAAAGATAGACAGATCCAAGGTGCACACATATACTGGCTTAAGAAACTTAAAAGTTCTAACAGCTAAAAGGATACATATTTCTTGAAGCTCAACTAAGATGCTCTTGAATGTACGCTTGACCCAATCTTTGACAACAACTTCATCCAGCAAGAAGGCAATGACCGGGTCACTAGATACAGCTGTCTCATCCATACAAACATTGGTGATATCTAGTCATTTTCTGTCAAGGAGATGCCAATTATCATAGACCATAAATTCATCTTACAGAATGACAAAAACATTATGCATAATGCCTTTTCATATGGTCACAGCGGTAAATGAGACAAAACATGAAATGAATACAAATATATAAGATATGCATGGAATATCAGAGAGGAAACGAAAGACTAAATGCAAGAAAGGATACAATGGCAAACCACAGATGTCAAATTGTTGCTCATGGCAACATCAAAGAGAGAATAAAGGCGAAGAACATCAGCGGCCAATTGATGTTCATCCTCTCCTGAATCCTGTGACGCCTCTTCATGTGATCGGGAAATTAGACCAGCTTCAACACACTTATAGTAGAGACGAAGCCGAAGCTTGTCTCCATGTATTGGTAGTGGACTTCTACATATAGGACAAACGTCACACCTCTTGCAACATTCTGTGCACAAGGAGGCATGCCCACATGGGTTCAACATATAATGCACAAATCGGCCACAACTTGTCAAGTCTCTGGTTGCACGACAGCGCTCAATCTTCGCCTCATTACACAATTCTCTGAGGTTGATAGAAGCCAAATGTCTTAACGCCTCCTGTAATAAACAGGGAATGGACTTATAACAAAGAAAACACCAATACCGAACATTCAGTATAATCTTCCTCAATGCACTACTGATTAACCTAGCCAACGAGTGATCCTCTTAAATTTTCACTCGAAATACAACCAACAGCAATAATACACTATCAAATAACCTAAGAATGCAAGTTGATAAGCAACAGTAAAATAATATGAAATCTGCTGCCATCTGTCATGTCTCAGCTTCTTCATGCCATACGGTGCTTTGGAAATCTAAGTTATGCTCCTAGAATTAAACGTAGCTAAACTTAATCTAAAAAAAAAAAACTGGTAGCTACCAACAAATGGTCACCACAGTGATTCAAATGCTTCCACAATTTCAAAAATTGGAAAAGCTTATACACTCAGAAACAAACAATGCCTTCAGATATATCCAAGGGCTATAAACAAATATGAAGATGAAAGACGCTAGAATCTAAGCAACTAAATATCACAAGACCTGAGCTCAACGATTAAAGTTAACACAAAGCGAAAGAACCTGAACAGGCTTGCTACTGTAATTTGGCTGTTCAGGAAGAGGTATCGATCTCGCGGCGGAGGCAGAACCATTGATTTGTTTCATATCCATCTTCTCCGGTAGAGAAACTAACAAGAAACGAAGGTAGAACAGAGAACGTTGGTTGTTGGCGTTGGCGAGTGAGTAATAAAAAGCAGTCTTAGGGCTCCATTTAGCTTTCTCTGGAGGGAAGACAAAGAGGAAACACACTGTTACGGACTGTCAAATTTCTTGCCACGCTCCTAAAATGAGTCGGGTCGGTTAGTTCCATTTCGACTAAGTCGGGTCAAATATCTAATATGGGTCGTAAGGCCCGTCACAGATTGACGAAGTGTGAATCTTATGATTGGTAAGGCCCAGTCACGTGTAAAGAAACTGAATGGCGCGTGTTTCTTGCTTGCTAAGAAAGCGCGTGGATCCTTGTCTCTCGTCTTGCTTTCCCAATTTGGTTCCACGACGACGGAAGAGAAGAAGAAACACAGAAACCTTAGAAATTCAGAGAAAGGAACGATCTTTTTCATATCTTTTTTCCTATTTAATTGTTTATAAATGAGATAAGACCTCTCTTTGATCATTAAGCTTCGGGTTTTTCTATTCTTTTCTCTTTGTTCGATTCGATGGATGAGTCATTCGCTAATCTTCAGACAAGCCATTTACTTGGTTCAGTTCCTGTAAGTTTAGAATACATCTATTGCTTCTGTGATTTTACCATTACTAAGCTCTTTGATTGAGTTTTTGTGAGATCATTTCTGTGAAGAAAATTTAACCTTTTTTGATGCATGTCGTCGTTTTTTTTTCCATGTGTGTTTGTGTTCTGTCTCAAAAATTTCCAAATTTTAGAATATTTCGCGGGTTCTTATTACAGAAAAGAAGTAGAATTTTGAAAATTTTCAGATTTGTTTTGTCCATGATGATGCATAAATCCTCACACTCGCGGGAACCTTCTTATATGATAGCTTCATTTTGGATTTAACTGCGCTAAGTTACATGTTTCGAGTGAATGTATTTATTATGTCTAATACAAAAAAATAATCTGTATTTCTTGTTTGGGAAGGCTGTGATCAGCGATGATAAGAGAAGCACAAATGTAGCTACAACAAGCGTAAATGAAGGTATGTTCATTTTTGCTAGTTTTCTACTTTAACTATGGTTTTGTAAATGACTTTGATTGTTGCTTGTGCTACTTCATTATTGCAGGCCCTTCTGCAAACATGCAAATATTTCCACCAAATCAAGGAAAAAATGCAAAGGGTTATCAAACTCTTGAGACCCCTACCGGTATACATACTCCGTTTGGCTTCTTTTTAGGACATTTTTTATTATCTGCAGTCACCATGAATCTAATAAGTGATAGGAAGTTGTTATATATTCAAAATTAGATTTGTTGAACTTCGAACTTATGCATATCAATAGTACGATGGTTGAAAGAATGTGTATGCTGGTCAAGATCCTTAAATATCTTTGTTTTTGCTTGTTCTGTCCTAGATGGTTATTTTTTATATTTATACCTGTAGAAGGACCTGAACAACAGCCATCAAACAACTGGCAGGGCTTTTTTAACGTCTACTCATATACTCAATACTTCGACGTGGACACAGATGTTGTGGTGAACAGACTGATGAGCTCGTTATATCCCACTAGTGGAGATTTTTTCAGTAAGATTGATGCGAACCCTGATTTGTAAGTCTTCGGTGACTTTTCCCCTGGACTCTTTTGATAATTGTGATTGCTCTGCGATAGTTCTGTGGCATCTCCTATTGAGATTTTATAAATCAGTCCACAACTCAGTCAGGCTGTAATTTTGTTACCATTTTAAGCGTTATCTTCTGCATTCTTTCCAAAAGCAAATTCCAACTGTGACTGGTCAGAGGAGCGAGCTTGGTATTTCATAGGTTCGGTAATGCTTTCAGCGTTAGATAGATAGTTCTACTGGAGCAGATTGCCAATAGAGCTATTTTCAAACCAGGAATGTGATTAGGGAAATGAGCAGGATCTTTAGCATGAAAGAGCATTATGCTTTACTCTTTTTCTTTTCTCTTGTTTAGATTTTTGGGTTACTATAGTTTTGCCGCTTGAATATTTGTCCGTAGCTGATTTATTGTAGACTTAAGCTTGCATCTTGATCTAGCTTTCCATATGCTATCTGGTAACTATCGCTTGGTAAATCAGTTCCTGGCATTAAGTTTGAGGCTTCTAACTATTTTCATACCTGTGAAATATTCTCCTTGAAATTGGAGTAAGGTTGGTATAGTGTCATCTTCTGGCATAAGAAACTTAAGGTCTGACTATAGGATATCCAGTCAGGCTGCGAGGCAGTTGAAGACAGGTCTGACCGAGTAAAGACAAAATTTGGGGCCCCTTTGTAGTGTCATTATATTGTGGACTCTCGGGACTCATTAAAGAAACAGATTACAGATTCTTATTTTCTCTTGGATAAATGAATGGAAAGCATCAGAACATGTGGATATATTCAATTAGCAAAAGATGTTATCCTTTAAAGACTGGCTAAAAGCTATGCAGTTAGCAAAAATTTCTAGATTAGTGACTCGTGTGTCCATTTCTTTGCGCTACTAGGTATGGACTTGTCTGGATCTGCACTACGCTTGTGTTTGTGCTTGCTTCTCTCGGCAATTGTGCCACCTATCTCGTGAAGAAACGAACCAACAGTGATGCTCCTTGGATCTTTGATGTGAACTATATGAATTTGGCAGCATCTATAATCTATGGCTATGCAATAATTGTGCCTCTGGCATTTTATTTCTCACTCAAGTATATGGGATCCAGAGCTGATCTTCTACGATTCTGGTGCCTCTGGGGATATTCTCTCTTCATTTTCATTCCAACTTCTGTAAGTATCTCAGTAACTTCTGCCTCTTTCACTGTTAAGTTTAATAAATTAATTATCAGTAACACTAAAGACAAATGCATGTTTAGCTTTGAATGAACATGTGTAGTGACATAAAATCAGCCTAAAATGGTATCACAGCGTCTTTGGTTTTAATATTTCTATACAAGATATAAATGTTAAAACATTCTAACACTGGAGATGTTTTTTTGCAGCTTCCATTGCTTATTCCAGTAGAGTTTCTGAGATGGGTGATTATACTTTTAGCTGGTAGTGCATCATCCTGCTTTGTTGCCCTGAATCTACGGTCTTACCTCGAGACAAGCAATGATCTGACAGTTGTAGTGGCTACAGCATTTGGCCTGCAAATGGTTCTTTCAATCTTCATCAAGGTCTGGTTCTTTCCGTAATCTCCACACGACCAGACAAAAATATGTGTTAGAACCTTTAGATTTTGATGTGTTGTAGTTGAACAAAGAATGTCACACTACCAGAGAATGAAACCCACAAAGTAAAAGAAGAAAGAACTTATACACTGAATCATTCGGATTTGTTTTTAATGGTTTAGTTTCATGCTTGCTTGTAACAATTGTGATTGTTTAATGTGTGGTTAGTTAAATTGATTATGTTTATGGTTGTTGCGTGAGTTAACAATTGTGTTTGTTCATTATCAATTACTCTTCAATTCCTCCGGTTTAAGCAAACCTGAAAATTGAGTCCCAATTAACTCGCGCAACAACCATAAACAGAATCAATCACGGGTCAATCTCACTCGCTGATAAGCTATATTTTTTCTTAGAATAAAAAAACATCACAATTCAGAAGATTTTGCATCAAAAATCCTCGGACTAAAGGTCAGGATTTTTTATTTTTTTTTGTTGTTGTTAATGTTCGATAATAGCTACTAGCTAGTTATCAAGAAGCACTCATAGAATATGCTCTAAAACGAAATCTTCTTTAAAAATATATATTTTAAGATTGAGATTATATAGATGTTCAAATTTTCAGTTGCATTGAAATTTAAATTATGATGTGCCTGTGAATAATAATAAAACGCGAAGATTTCGAACAAAATCTAAGAATCTAAAAAATGTGTATCTCTTGACCGAACTGCGTAAATGCCGTAAAGAATTGGAAATCATACTTACATGGTATATTAATATATCCTTTTATTAGTAGAGATTGGTTTTATTTATAATTAATTTGTAAAATTATGACAAAAAAATAACTAATTGTAAAAGTTACCATTTCATTAGTTCTGATTACCTAACACTAACACTAGATGATTTGTAGTCCACGTTTCTCATTAGTAAAACATAAATGACTCCTCAAGAACCTCTGAACCAATATTGAACTATTGATCGTTGTTGGATTGTGATTCTACTTCTTCGTCTTAATTTAATGTTCATTTTGCTTATATTATATCAACAACTAATTAAAAGTTCTTAATCTTTCTTTATACATTATACTTTTGTTGTCTTTTGAGTTACTTGTTGGTTTTGACATGTCAAACTAAATTACTTCAATATTCGAATAAAAGTTCTCCAGCTCACCCCTCCCCCAGACCCCAAAAAAACATATAATTTATTCTTTTAGTTATACATTCGAGTTTCTGATGTATCACATATAATCGTAAATTACATATAGCGTTTATATTTGTCACAAACTTAGAATTGGTAACCAACGTTTGATTACTTAGTTAAACTGCTGATGAATTGAGATCAGAGGATTAATCGATTAAACTGCTGTCACAAACTTAAAATTGAAATAAATACTTACCATGTTATCCAAAAAAAAAAAAAAAAACTTCTTGCGAGACTCGTGACTGCATTTAACTTTTTGGACGCTCCTGACTCGTGACGGCTTTGCATTGGATACAAAATTTAATGATTAATGAAACTGCACCAATTAAAGATTTCCAAGTGTATCATGTTTATATAATACATTTATACAGTACTTCACCTTATCTTATTTTTGTTCTTCTTCATTTTGTTGGTCGAATGTAAAATCTTATCTAAATCATCTGTAGCAGGCTTAGCAGCTCTGCAGGAAAAAGTGTTTTTAGACTGTTGATATCCATAAATAAATTAAAATTTTCAAAAAAATTAAAATTTTATTAAAGCGATTGAGATATTTTAATGTACATTGATTTTTTAAAATGTTTTTATTTTAGACCATTGATACCACCCATCAAGCGCCATGTTTGGTGGTTAACCATAAAACGATTCTTATATTTGAATATATAATTTCGCTAAATCTATTCTTAATAAATCTTTTGACTAAAAACTGAACAATCCAAAGTAATTTTTTTCTTGATTTATATAAATCATTTTACTGCATATTGATTTAAACAAAACAGTTTTTTTTTTCTGTTAGGAATCTCGTGTCCACAGATTTTAATTTCATTGGCTTGTGAGTTTCGACGGTTCCTTTATTATCTTTTGGTTCTTGCCTTCTTGGAATATGCTTTTGTTTTTATTTTGGTAAATCCATAGAAGTGTATATATATGCGACTACTGGTGTGGATAAACCGTTGGTTTCAAACGTTATCTGAACATGCGCTAAAAACTGGGAGATATATAACAAAATTTGGAAGAGGATATGAATAATTGACAAGTGGTTGGACCCATTTTGGAAGATTTTTGTTTTAGTTAAAGTTTGGAAAACTTTGTTTTTTATTTATTTATTATAAAGTACTAATAATTTGTTTGGCTGTTGTTTCGCTATAAGAGATGATGTTAGACAAATTGACCAGCAATTGCTAGTTTTCAATTAAAGAATATATGAAATGATTTAACTACATATAATCATTCTAGAACACATATCACTATATTTTTATTTGTTTTTTTAGTTGTATCATGTATCACATATAATCGTAAATTCGTAATATATAGCGTTTTGATTAATCCTATAGCTAGCATTAAACATTTTTGAGAAGAACATTCATTTAAACTTACTCTCAAAAGAGTATATTATTCTCTTTTTTTTTTGCTAAATCTAATGTTTCTTGTAGTATCTGGAGTTTCTCTTATTCCAGTAAGACTTTGAAGTTTAGAACCTGTCTATATGTAGCGCCATGTCCTAAACTTTACATGTGCCCCAACTAAATACGTGTCCTAGTTTTGCAAGTGTTTTACTTTGTCTCGTGACTTAAATCCATAGAGGTCAACTTAAATCGTACGCGGATTGTTTATACAAAAAATTGTAGCCACTTATTCTTGTCAAGAGTTTATAGATATCTGTCATATATCTTAACTTCTCTTTTTAAAATGTCCCTTTAGAGGCTTGCTAAATTTTTAATAACGTAAGCGAGAATTCGCTACTAAAATCTGAAGTCCACTCATGTCGACCATTTTAAAAAGAGTTGTTCAAATGTGCATTTGAACCATGACCACGTGATAAGATTAATAAAAATAGGAGCAATTATTAAATTAACCATTTCACAATAAAATGGTGAAAATGAATAATATAATGTGAAATTAGAACATATGTGATATCTTATAATAAAATTGTGAAAGATTCATTTTTAGGATTTGTTCCTATCTATAATATAAGCAGCTAATATTTAATCAATTGCAAGTTAAGCATACTGATAGAACTCGGACCAAAAATAAAATTTAATAATATAAGTTCGAACAGTTTGGAACGGCCATAATTTAAGTTCCAATTTTTTTTTTAAGTTCCAACTTTTTATTAGTTGAGAATACTTACAACATAATGAGGGATTAAATGGAAAAATGTAGAAAATGAATATGACCCATGAAATTCGTGAGGTGATTCTGCGTTCACTATCTATAAACGTCGTGTTCGAGTAGGGCCCTATATAATATGTGTATGTGTTCCATATATCCTCATCTCAATGGTTGGTATGAGAAAGTTCCACTATAAATAGTTATTACTTATTGTGCTTCTTTTGTATCGACGCCATCATCATGGGACACCATTTCAATCTAGTTAATGCTACATATAAACAAAAACACGTGGATTAATTTCATGCAAGAAAGAATATGGTTTAGACAGAAACATCACTTCTTATCATTTACCCAAAATGCTAAGATCCACTTCCGACCATTTTTAGACCGAAGTTGTACACGTACACAAAAAATAGGCAAAAATTGCAAAAGTCTTTTCTTTCTCTTTTCACACTCGCACAAGGTTTTTTTTTTGGGGTGAAATCACATATGTAACCTAACAAATAACAGGCATTCACGAACTAAAACTCTCCAACATACAATGTCTTCTCACGTACTACACCATTATTATTGTACCAATCAAAATCGTATCTTACCTTTTAAATTAGTATATGTATTATGTATATACACATGTGCCGGTTCTGCGTGTCAATGCATACTTGAGTCTAAAATATGAATGTCTAATATTATTATCCCTGACTATAATATGTCATTAGTTAAGAATATGATAATCAGTTTAAATAACACCAATAAAATCAAACTAAAAACAAAGAAAGTGGTTACTATTTAAATAAGATTTGGAGTTGGTGGGCCTAAAGGCTAGAGAAAGAGCACATGCAAAGAACCAATGATTCCCCATAAACAATCAGACATCTGAGACACAAATCACATCAAACCACGTGCCCTCCTTCCAATTAATTAGAATTTTCTATAGTTTTGGCGTATACCTGAACATTGATTATTTTATTTGTTTCATATTGTCCATTAGCGAAACATATTGCGGAAGAAAAAGAGTAAAAACTAGAGACGAATGAAACCTGAAAGGGAAACTGAAGTCGGTAAGATAGGTGTTGGAACTTGGAAAATTGGCTTTGACCAAGCCATTCATTGCGTTTGAGTTCATCACACAACCGAAACCAACGCAGTTTTGGAGTTAATAGCTTTGTTTTTTTCGGGGAGAGATTTCAATCTTCAAGTTCGTGATGTTTGTTTTTATGGCCCTGTTTTTTTCAAAGGTTGTTTTCAATTAATTTAAGGTAAGAAAGTATGTCTCAACTATTTGATTCTTATGCATTTTAATGTAATTACTCCTTCTCCCGTGAATTAGTATTCAAAATCGATGTCTGATCTTATGTGATGCAAAATATATAGGTTTAAGTTGATTCTTTGTGAATTACAATTGTATTTACGTTTTTTTTGTCTAGTCATGATTTCTTAATATTAAAGTCGATGTATCTGAACATTTAGACAGCAATGATAAGTGGCTTCTTAAAAGGGCCAATGGGATGAATGATGTATGAATATACAATAGAAAGAAACAATTACCTGGAGAATCTCGAGAAGGTCACACATAACATTATATCTTTATCATATTAATTAGTCAACAGAAATAGGAATGGTAATTATATATAATTTTTAATCATTAGTAGTTGTAACGAAAAATTTGTCAAATTTTGTTTTCTCTAATTGAAATTTTTGTAGTGCATGTATAATTCAAACAAAATTTTCAGTATATATTAGAAAATCCATATAATTTTCATTAACGATTTGATGATTAAAATATGTAGCTCCTCCTGTACTATACTGAATCTAACTTCAACATCTCCCCACTTTTTTATTGCATAAAACTGTCTATTTTTTAATGACGAGAAAACCTATAATGTTAGTAACTTAGTATATGTTTATAATCAGCAATGATCACAATAGAGAAGTCTATGTCATGTATTTTTTTTGGTATTAATGTTAAGAACCCTCCCTACCTCCCTATAGTTCATAAGTCGATTTTCAGATGTATTGGAACACAACCCTCCCTATAGTTTATAACCCTCCCTATAGCAACTTCCAAATTGTTGACGATTGACCATATATGAAAGAATCTGATAGAAAATGAGATCGTCAATTTTTTTTTTTAACTATGTTAACTAACAGAGAAGTAAAACATCAAATAGCCTATATTGTGGTTAGTTTTCATAATCAAGTGAAATAAACACGACTGAATATTATATAACTTAATTTCGTTTTTTTCGTGTCCAGTTGTTTTATCGTAGGATACAATCTCAGATCTATGTTACAGATTAAAGTATGAATGGTAATACGTTTTTATATCTTCAAGATTATGAACTATATTTTTAAATGTTTTTTTTATGAAGTCTATGATTACGACTGTAACATATTTATTAGAATATAACAAAACATTGAAAGCTGTGGTTGTGAGACTTTTTCAATTAATAATAAAACATATATGTCTGTCAAAACGCAAAATATCTTTAAAACTGCCGGTGCTTATAGGAACTTTAGATAATTTGTATGTGCATTTGGAAATTTTATAAATATATCTAAATTTGTGAAATTTGATAACAAATAAGTGTTGTTTAGTTGAATTTCTATTAACAAGAACATAAATTCGTTTTCTAAATAAGTTGAAGATAAAAACGTTTTGTATGTTACAATTTCTTACCATTTATGATTATTTCATTAGATAGATACATCATAATCATTGCACTAAATAGTATAATATAATGATAAAAAAAAAAAAAGATGTTGTGGCGCCGCATATAATCGAAATGGTGATTCTTTTTCACTAGACGTCATAAAAAAATTGATTTGCTGTCCGCTTTTCAATTTTTTTTTATTAATTTGTGTCGTCATCCGCTTTTCAATTGTTCTCTTCTGATTTCCGTTTTGCCTTCGTGTTGCTCACGTCCACGGCGCTCTCTCAGCCGCCGATTTTTTATATTACCGAAAATACCCACTAGCTCAAGCATTTATCCTCTACAACACAGGCTAACCTCTTTAACCTACGCCAACCAACAGACACGCGCCACTTCATCAGTCAGACCTGGTATTCCAGATTTGCCCTTACATTCACAGGTGGCGCCTCCTGGTTTGATATCAGGATCTGAGTCTCTGGTGTTGTTGGTTATTATAAACCCCTTCGTCTCTTCTTCCTTGATCTCCACTTTTCCCTCACCAGATATTTACCTTTGTTCTACCTTAAAAGCTGTACACTGACTCTAGTTACTCTGTTTGAAGGCGATGGAGGGATTATTAGATCGTTCACGTAGTTTTACCAAAGACGTCAAGCGTATTGTCGTAAAGGTTTGTGTGTTTATTTCTCTCTATCTATCTCCACATTCAGAGATTTTGTATTGATCCACTATGTTTTTATTTGGATTTTTGTTGTTGTGGTTGTTGTTTCTGGGGGTTGGTTCTCATTTGATCGTGTTCATCATTCTTAATTTTCATTTTAAGCTGTTTTAGCAGCTAACAAAATCAGCTGTAATATGAAAACAAATATTTTATACAATTCTAAGTGAATCTAACTCTGAAAAAGTTTGGTGAATCTGAATATATATTTGAATCCCTGAAACATGAATCTTAATTTGCATGTCATTAGAGACGAATGAAGAATAGGAATATTCGAGTAATTATTTTTTTTATTTTTTATCGTAAATAATAGGTTGGGACAGCAGTTGTTACTGGAAAAGGTGGAAGATTGGCTCTTGGACGCTTAGGAGCACTGTGTGAGCAGGTAATTTTGATTTTTACTTACCTTGATTAATATTTTGAGAAGTCAGCTTTTTGATTATTTTCCCAAACCGTGACAAAGGTTTCACGAAAGACATATGACTTATGCATATATGTAAAATTTGCACCTTTAATTCGTAAAAATATATAATGTCAGCTTGCGGAATTAAACTCGGATGGATTTGAGGTGATATTGGTGTCATCTGGTGCAGTTGGCCTTGGCCGTCAAAGGCTTCGTTACAGACAATTAGTCAATAGCAGGTTAAGCAAAATGATTCCGACATGTGTTTCTTGCAAGAACAGTGGCATGTGTTTTTTTGCAAGAATAGTGACATGTGTTTCTGTGTATTCTATGATTAAATTTTTTTTTTTTTTTTTTTGCTGATGAGTTATTTCTTTCTAATGGTTTTTACAGCTTTGCGGATCTTCAGAAGCCTCAGACTGAACTTGATGGGAAGGCTTGCGCTGGTGTTGGTCAAAGCAGTCTCATGGCTTATTATGAGACTATGTTCGACCAGGTGATCCTCTTTCATAAGAATATATATATATATATATTGTTAATTCTAGCTTATTGTGTAAAACGTCTAACTATTGATGCTTTGTTTCTTGTTTTTTTTTTTTTTTTATTACTTTGGTTAGCTGGATGTGACAGCGGCTCAGCTTCTGGTGAATGACAGTAGTTTTAGAGACAAGGAATTCAGGAAGCAACTTAATGAAACAGTAAAGTCGATGCTTGATTTGAGGGTTATTCCAATTTTCAATGAGAATGATGCTATAAGCACTCGAAGAGCCCCTTATCAGGTTTTGTTATGGTCTTTACTCTGAGATGTGAGGGATTCAGATGGCTTCTTTGAATCTTGTAGTCTAATGTTCAGCTTCATTGCACTTGGTATATGCAGGATTCTTCTGGTATTTTCTGGGATAACGACAGCTTAGCTGCTCTACTGGCGCTGGAATTGAAAGCTGATCTTTTGATTCTTCTAAGTGATGTTGAAGGTCTTTACACAGGACCTCCAAGTGATCCTAACTCTAAGTTGATCCACACTTTTGTTAAAGAAAAACATCAAGATGAGATTACATTCGGCGACAAGTCAAGATTGGGGAGAGGGGGTATGACTGCAAAAGTCAAAGCTGCGGTGAATGCAGCTTATGCTGGGATTCCTGTCATCATAACCAGGTGTGAGACCTTCTACGCTCATCTGCTTGATTAACTTTTTTCAAGTGTTTCTGATCCTGAATATAATAATGTAGTCTCCTCTGAATACTAAATATATATGTTCAGTTGAGCAATAAGCTAAACATTGTTCCCTTTGATGAAATATTGATATCTTTCTTGCTATTTGAAGTGGGTATTCAGCTGAGAACATAGATAAAGTCCTCAGAGGACTGCGTATTGGAACCTTATTCCATCAAGATGCTCGTTTATGGGCTCCGATCACAGATTCCAGTGCTCGCGACATGGCAGTTGCTGCAAGGGAAAGTTCCAGAAAGCTTCAGGTAATGTTAGGATCTGACTTTCAGTGCTTCAGTTGAGACAGATGCATGTTCATATTGGTAACATCAAAAGTCTTTTCTTTCTCGGCACATCTGTACTAAATTTATTGTAATATGCTACAGGCTTTGTTTTCAGAAGATAGGAAACAAATTATGGATGCTATCGCTGATGCTCTTGAAGCAAATGAAAAGGCAATCATAGCTGAGAATGAGTTAGATGTAGCTGCAGCACAAGAGGCTGGGTTGGAAGAGTCATTGGTGGCTCGCTTAGTTATGACGCCTGGGAAGGTAAGACAGTATTTATTCATGGTGTAATAGATTTTTGTTTTTTTTGCTATGTGTTGGGCAAAAATATGGTGCCAAGTTTACATTCTTTATGAGCCATGTGTTTCTAATGTTTCTTTATTTTGTGCTTGATAGATCTCGAGCCTTGCAGCTTCAGTTCGTAAGCTAGCTGATATGGAAGATCCAATCGGCCGTGTTTTAAAGAAAACAGAGGTGAATAAGAGTACAATTGTTATCATATAGTTCATTTACGTACTAGGATTTAACTAAGGTATAGGAGCATCCTCCTAGTTGTTTATGCTATTTGTTCTATGTGGCAATTCCTTTTACAGGTGGCAGATGGTCTTGTCTTAGAGAAGACCTCATCCCCATTAGGTGTACTCCTGATTGTTTTTGAATCTCGACCTGATGCACTTGTACAGGTATGTTTAAGAGTCAAATTCATTATTCTTCTTAATATGTGAATTTGCTGAAGTTGTGCTTTATCTACAAACCAAACAGATAGCTTCACTTGCTATCCGGAGTGGAAATGGTCTTCTATTGAAGGGTGGGAAGGAGGCTCGAAGATCAAATGCTATCTTACACAAGGTACATCGCTTTAGATTTCATAGCTTGGAGTACTAACCGGGTTTATCATTATACATGGTTTCCTTAAAATATACCAGTTAAGCTCTTTAAACTCTTGGGTAAATATTCAGGTGATCACTGATGCAATTCCAGAGACTGTCGGGGGTAAACTCATTGGACTAGTGACTTCAAGAGAAGAGATTCCTGATTTGCTGAAGGTAAAACAGATTTACAAACTGAGAGCTTCAACAAGTCTTTATTTTTTTTGTTAAACTAGAACCAACCATTTGCATTTGTGCTACAGCTTGATGACGTTATAGATCTTGTGATCCCAAGAGGCAGCAACAAGCTTGTTTCTCAGATAAAAAATACTACAAAAATCCCTGTATTAGGTCATGCTGGTATGGTTTCAAGTTTGTTTTTTCATAAGATTCTTTACTTGGATTGTGATGGAGAGTGACGATAGTTTTATTGTGTATCTCTAGATGGAATCTGTCATGTATATGTCGACAAGTCTTGTAATCTTGATATGGCAAAGCGCATAGTTTCCGATGCAAAGTTGGACTATCCAGCAGCCTGTAATGCGATGGTCAGAGAGTTTTTACCTTCCCTTAGATTTCAGTAACGCTGTGGGGGTTTTAAGTTCATCTGACTCATTTCATCTTCTCTTTCTCGTGTCTATTCAGGAAACCCTTCTTGTGCATAAGGATCTAGAGCAGAATGCTGGGCTCAATGAGCTTATTTTTGTTCTGCAGAACAGTGGTAGGTCATAAATGGGGAGAATTTTTGTTGGTCTAGATGTCACACATATATGTAGCTGTTTGATTATTTACGTTGAAATGGTCATTTCATGAAGACTTGTTTAGAGTAGTATTCCTCATGTTGTAGATTAAACTTCTGCAGGAGTCACTTTGTACGGTGGACCAAGGGCAAGTTCAATACTGAACATACCAGAAGCACGGTCGTTCAATCATGAGTACTGTTCCAAGGCTTGTACGGTTGAAGTTGTAGAAGATGTTTATGGTGCTATAGATCACATTCACCGACATGGGAGGTAAAAACTCGATATAACAGACACTGAATTTGTAATACTTTGCATATGTACTGGAAATGTTCACTTTTTTATCTTTGCATATGTACATGGGAGCAGTGCACACACAGACTGCATTGTGACAGAGGATCCCGAAGTTGCAGAGCTATTCCTTCGCCAAGTGGACAGGTAAAGGGTAGTGGGTCATTAACTTTGCCCAATGCCATGTTTGAATATGCTGGTAACTGACTGTAAGATGTGCGTCCTTGAACAGTGCTGCTGTTTTCCACAACGCAAGCACAAGATTTTCAGATGGTTTTCGATTTGGACTTGGTGCTGAGGTAAGTCAGAGACATACACACATAAGCCTATATATTGAACGAAAGTGGAGGAAGAGTGAATGATGAAGTATGTTTTGGTTGGTATATATAGGTGGGGATAAGCACAGGCAGGATCCATGCCCGTGGTCCAGTCGGGGTCGAAGGATTACTTACAACAAGATGGTACAATTCTAGTTACTACGCTTTTGTTATACAATCAATCTAGCCTCACAATACAGCCTTTATTTCTTTCTCTTTATGTTAATATACATGGTGAAATGGTTGCAGGATAATGAGAGGAAATGGACAAGTCGTTGACGGAGACAATGGAATTGTTTACACCCATCAGGACATTCCCATCCAATCTTAGAAGACGACTACATGTTGTGTGTGTGTGTGTTTGGTTGAGACTTGAGGAGAGACACAGAAGAGGATGGGCTTTTTTTTGTTTCCTCTCTGGCCTCTGCTATTATTATTACTACAACTTATTATCGAAAACCCTCGCTTATGTAGTGGTTTTGATTTAGAGTTTAGGATTGCACCAAAAATAAGATCCAATTACCACTAGGTCTTGCTCATAAGTAAGATGAATAAAGTTTTATTAGCTTCTCTTGTCGTTGTAAGCTACCTACAATTTTTCTGATATTTATCAAGAATCTACTACTTTTCATTTCTCTATCTATATAACTTTGAGTTTGAGTTTGGATTAAAATTAAGAAGCAGAAGTCACATCTAAACTTGAAATTCATTACCATAAAATCTCAAAAATTGTGCAACAATTGAATGCTAACAACTAACACGAGACTTCATTATCTCATTCATACGAACTTAGGTGTCGAACTTGCCTATCATTCTTCCATAAACTTCTTAACATTCTTCAACCATAACAAGTACTCTTGCTTCACTTTTCTCATCATGTACTCGTGCAAGAAATTCGTTGTGCTTGCTTTCACTCCTCTGATCTCCAAATACTTGTAGAACGTCTTCTTCAAATTCTCATCCAAGTCTCTGCAAAAGGCAACGAAACACAAAAACAACATTATAACCTCTCTGCTTACACTAGAAACTATTACATAAGAGTTTATGATTCACAAAGCTTACTGGAAATCAGGCCCGTCATTGGGCATTTGATCCTCCAAAGAATCCCCTGGATGTTTCACAGATAAAGCATCTATAGCAATCTCATCAGGAAAAGCCATACAGCTAAACTCTAGGCTAAGTCCACTTTTCTTAGTAACAGTCACAACTAGTGGAATACTTGATTCATTACTAGGACCATCATCATCATCATCATTTTCATCCGTCACAAGACTAGGCATACTTACTACAACTTTAATATGTTCCCCACTGTAGTCTCTAGTCAATGTCACAGTCTGGTGTCCAGGATTGTCTTCAATTCTGAAAGGAAAGCTTGCTGAAGTCATCTCTTTATCCTACTCCCGACCAAACCCCAATAAAAACTTCAGAAAATAAAACTGTCTCAACTAGTTGATATCAGAGATAAATATCTTCTAAGCATAAGATTATCATCACTCATCACAAAATTATCTATTTTGCAATGTAAAGAAGCAGATTCAATGCAAAAGCTTCTACCTTTCAAAGATCAAATGAACGTTTTGTAGTGGGAATAAAAGGATATGATTAAATTTCGTAAAAATGAAGATTTTTTTCAACAAAGCTTCTAAAGCAAATGCATTGTAAAGAGAAATTAGGGAAGCCATTGCATACCTAGAAACTGTAACCAGTAGCAGAAAATTCCAGTAGTCACTTCTGATTCTCATCTTTAATTTTATTATAAAATTCTTCTTAGAATTGAAATAGAGCAAAATGGGCGAAAATTTACCAAATCGCAATCACCGAATTGCAAAGCAGATTTGATCTGGGAGTCAATTACTCGGAGAAAAATTTGCTCAGAGCTCAACCGATCAATAGCCGTCGAGTAAAGAAAGCCACGAGAGGCGAAGGGACGCAGCAGCGGAGATGAGTTACGAACTAGAGACGGACGGTTCACAACGACGGAGATAGACCGGGTTCGACCACATAAGGAAGCGAACTTAGTAGCTGAGCTGCGTAAACAGCAAGCAAAAGCCATGGCTGAGTAAACCAAAAAGTGAGATTGATCGATCTTCTCACTCAAGAAAAACTTAAGGGTTTAGAGCACTTTTAACTGGAGCGGAGATAATCTCTATTAAAATAACAAAAAGAATTAAAGAGAAGGATAAAGAGAAAGAGGTTAGAAAAATAAAAAGCTTAGTTGTTCGATGGACTAAAAAGAGAAGTCTCTCCATCTGTCAAGATTTTAGTGGTGGAATCAAATTTTCATTTTTAAGAAAAAATAAACAAATAAACTTTATAAATATTATTATTATTATTATTATTATTATATTAGTTAAGATACTCATTTAGTAATTGGGTTTTAGAATTCTACTGATGCGTGTCATTTCTGTAATTTTAATTATGTAATCCAATTGTTGACCAAATATATATATATATATTATATTATGTAATATTTTATTTTCCATTTTATAATTAATATTTAATGGAAACAAAAATTAAGGTATTAAAGTTATAGGATTTAATATACAAGATTTCCCATTGGATAAATTTTAAAACCAACCAAAATCTTATCAAAAAAGAAAAAAACTTTTTATATACCATATTTATATATGAACAAACATCTAAGAATCTGAGATCTATAATCCATATTTTTGTTCGATGATAAGCTTAGTTGAATCAACAAAAAGAAAAAAAATGATGAGTCCAACAGGAAAAAGAAAAATGGATTATGATGTAAACACAGAGTTAATTGTAAAGTTTTATCGATTAATCAACGTCGATAACGAAAGTTCTTTAAAACTTTTCTATGACTCCGGCAACTATCAAGTCAAGCTATGGACAAATGTTGAAGATCAACACCAAACTCGAGCAGTAAGAATTTTCCAAAACCATATTTTGATGTTTAATGAAGAATTGGTTATTCCATTAGAGTCTCCTATGCCATATCTTTATATTGAATTGCTTAGAGGATCATTTTTTGGAGATCCCCAAACATCAAACGGGATTGTTGTGATGGGTCGAGGAAAGATTAAATTGCCTGCTCCGACTAGTAGTGACATCATCTCCGGTAAGGTTAGTCTTGTTGGTTTGACCAGTGATCGATGTATGGTGGAAAAAGGATATCTGGAATTTGCTATGAAACTTCGTACTTATGTGGAAGTATAAAAATTGTCATGATTTGTTTCCATAAAAGTTGGATTTTTCGCTTTTTGGCGATTATTTTTCAGATAATTGTTTTTAATTATTCAGATGTTTTTATAAGTTATGATTGATTTGATATGAGTTATATAATTTGTGAGATCTATGTGAACTTGTGATTGGTTTGATAAATGTTATGTTCTATCCACCTTTTATTATGTGTACACATATATATATTTTTTGCATCAAAAGAAATATATACATTACTACGATTGTTCAAAAATATTATCTTCAAAAGATAGTCAAGCCGGAACCCTATATACATGAGAAATAATTTTTCTCGTACTCAAGTTTCTTTTTCAAAGAAGTCGATACGCACATTATTTGATCGAGAGATATAATTGAAAGGGCACTCATCTGTAATCTTAGAGAATGAATTAAATCTAACTATGAGCCCAGTGAATGTTAATCTTTATCTTCATTCATTCATTATAAATCATGGCATACCATGTGTGATATTGATAAGTATATGAATATTTTGTATTGTTAGTTTTAGATGATTTTAAGTAATTTGACCCGCAAATATTGTAAAAGAAATAAGCTTCTAACCATTTTACTTGTATGATTCGATATACTTATTTTTATTCAAATAGATAATGTAATTATATTTGGTTTCATGATCTCCAATCCTATTCATATCAAACACAAAGTAAATAACTAAAAACAACTCATTCTTGACCCTGAACATATGGTCTATGTAGATAATAATGGTCCTAATTATCTAGTTTTTATTTTCAGAAATATTTTTACCATAAAACTCAGAATGTTGATAGAATTTGAATAATCTTATGGATATTTCTGATATTTTATTTAAAAAACTTGATTTACCAGTCAATGGTTTATATAATCAGGTAGAAATCAAAATAAGACAATCTTGGTTTATTGTATATATAGGTTTGGTTGTAAAATTACAACATCAGATACATGAATGTATTGACTCTAAGAAGACAACATATATAATACTTTCCGATCAATGAGCTTCTCTATCTGTTGGCATCTTCAGAACCATAGCCTCACGCTCTACATAATACATCACATTCTTACCATCTTATCATATATCCATTACTTAATTAATGCTCGTATCCACACTACTTAGAATTATTCAAGGAACAAAAGTGAAAACAATGGTTTACGTTTTATGATTTTTACTTACCTAATGTCGTGTATTCCGGCAAACTTATGTACTTGGGACATGATTTTTTCGATGTCACATCTTTTGACCCAACACAGTCCCTGGGCTGTAGTCATAAAAGAAAAGAAAAAAAAATTCAGAAACTGGTGCCATTCTCAGAGGCTAGCAAAATGTTTCAAACTTTAAACGAGGAAAAGCAAAAAGTAATGTCAACAATCAGCACATTTTGCAAAACCAAGCAATTTCTACCGACAGTTTTACGATTTTGTCATGTTCTTTCAGCGTTCACCTAATCTTAGTAAAATGACATTTCACAAACAAGATTTCAGACTTAAAAGACTTCAAAGTAAATCAACAATCTAAGAGGAAAGGGATCTCGAATACAGACCTTAAAATCTTTATAGAAGCATATACGGATTTCATCGATTGCATCCTTTTTGCATACCACTTCAGGGTTGATATGAAACGCATTCTGAATGGCTGTTACAATGCCTCCTAGAGGATACTTTTCACTATTGGAAGCAACATAGCCAGCTTCACGAAGGACATCCTATTCCAGATTTACGGATACAGAGATTGTAAGATGACATCAAGAAACTTTCCCAGGAGAGAAAAATGTATAATAAATGTCTTCACAAACTGGTAAACTACCAAATCAGAGGAAAACTTAACATGCGTGATCATTAACATTGTAAAGAAAAATTTACCTACATCCAATGGTAGATGAAAAAGTCACAGGATAAAAAAAGAATGGAGATACAGGGAATAGGCATAACTCTCTAGTCCAAAACTCGGATCACAATTAGCTTTACCAAATTAAAAACTGAGATAATGAAAATATCTAGTTCATCTCTCCAGTTAAAACTTAGAAGTACTTTCAAGTCCTAAAATCTCCACAGTAAATGAAACATGTAGTCAAATTTAAGCCAGACTTGAAATTGAGGTTACGATATAAAAGGTAAAAGGCATAAAGTGAACTTTTTCAGAGTCATAACTTAATTGTCCTTTGCTGCCAAAATATTTCTGTTTGTAACTTATTTTCTTATATACATAGAAACTTATCCATCAAATCTATTGCACAAGCACGTAAGAAAATAGTTAACCCATGTAAATCTTGTGTATGCCTAATTTTCTTATTTAACAAATCCACTATGCATTATATTATTAATAAACGTAACTCAGTGAAGACTTACCGTGACATTATACTTCATGTAGAGATTAAGCGTAGCAAGGAAATAATTATACTCATCATTAAAAACAGGAGAAGAACAAGTCCCATGTTTCTCTGAAAATAAGAAAATAATCAGTGTAATAGTATAGGCATAATCAAACCAGAACATATTGTGCTAACTAACACACAATTAAGCCAAAGGTTCTGAGATTAAGCAAGGCTAATTGCACAGAATTGTCAAAAAGCACCAATTAATCAAACTCTGTGTATTGGACGAATAATCAATTTAAAGAAGTATAGATTTGAAGATGATTACCCCACTGCCAAAGTGTATTGCAAAGAGATAGATGACAAGCAACAAATGAAACTCAGTTAGTTTATGGGAGATTGATACACCTATCCATGGATAGCCATAATAAAAGAGATAAATAATTACCTCATGGCCCCAAAATGACCCTTTTCCACCAAAGCATGATGACGGAGAACCACAACTAAGACTAGGCCAGTACTTGTCAAGGGCATCCATCAATGTTGAGATCTGCAATTTTTCTCAAACCAGAATCTTCTCTTAAGATATTAAGACATTACTTGTATACCACTAATCAATTTCCTTGACCAACATAAGAAAACTTAAACAAGAACCACATAAGAATATGAATTTTTACCTCTTTCTCGTTAAAGTCAGATCGATAACAACATGAAGGCCATGAACCATCGTTATAGTCAGGCCATAGCCCATCTACAAGATTAGATTTTTAGAGATAATTAGATTGCATAGTAAATAGGCTGGAAATAAAGAAAGTTAGATCACCAGAAAAAAAGATTGAAAAATCAGGGTTCGAGTATATTCTTCAACTCAAAACAGTGAAAGGAGAGACTTTTTTAACTTTACAATATAATTACAAATGAAAGCCACTAAGCTAAGAAAAAATTGAAATGTTTAAACTCAAACACACACATATGCCATATTGGTTTCTCAAACTGAAACTAAAATTCAAAGAGTTTACTTACGGATCGTGAAATGAGTTGGAGTATTGGCGCTGGAAAAAAAAACGTAAGTTAGTGTAGAGTAAACTAAAAAGCCAAATCTTGATAATGCAGAATGGAGATTTCTCACATCTAATAGAAATTTCCAAATAATCTCTCTTTTATCATTATAATTTAGCTAATGAATTCAGATCCTTAGCTACCTAAAGACACATGATCGATAGAAAATTTTCAATCTGAGTTTCGAAATCGAAATAAAACAAGAGAAAGTTACCCTCTGCAGCAAGCGTTTTTGGAGCAGCAATGGCGAGTTCCACGACAGTAGGTTCCAGGCCACTGCAGAGCGAGCGCGAAATAATCAAACTCCCTCTGTGGTCGTCGATTGAGTTCGATTACGTCTCCGGCAAGAGCGCCGGCGATACACGCAAGGAGAAGGAGAAGAGATGTACGGGACGTCATTGACTTGAAACTGTTTTAAGCTCCGGTTCAGATCGGGTCACTATTTATGTCCCTGGGAAATCGAGGGTGTTTTAGTCTTTTCCTCTCATTAACGAATATTCCTCTACACCTTTGGATTTGGAATAAACTCATAAACCCAATGGATCGAGTCATCCTAGTTGTTGCTTCTAATCTCTGAAGACCTTTAACGGTTCTCAATCATCTTTTTATACCTGAATGATTCGGTTGACATTGGAGTTTTAAAATCGAACAAAAACCGAAAGTGGTGTTTGGTTCGACCAGTCGACCATTGCTTATCACAAGACACAACCCCATGCTATTGTCAAGTTTGTATACTAGTAAGTATAAGAATGTTGAGTGTGTTAAACAAAAAGCTTTCACAATTTAATGAATACTCAAAAGTATCTCAAATAATGGAGAACAGTTTTTTTATAAGTTACAAAAATAGAAATAAAACACCAAATGACCCTAACAAGATATACAGCGTTTTGAATTTTGATGATGCTTATTCAAAAGCCAAAAAGATTTAACGAAACCACAAAGTTGAAGAAAGACGCAAAAAAAAAAAAAAAAAAAAAATCCAAATGTAGCACATAATATCACATTTTCACATCACAATCTCTGGCTTCAAGATGTTTGATTTGATCTCCTTGTGTGGCAAAACAACACCTCCATTGCTATAGATCTCATCGCTCACATGAACATCTTCCCCGAGGATCGTCATGTTCTCAATTCGTGCCCACTGCCCAACTGTTGAGTGCCACCCGATGATACTGCTTGAGATACACGCGTGCTTCTTGATGCGTACCCCGCGCATGACCGTGCATCGCGAGAGCCTAACCCCTGACTCAACAACACAGCCAGGACCAATGGCCACGTCTGGTCCAATCAAACATCCTTCTCCAATCTTAGCGGTTTCATCAACAAGAACATTCCCAACAATGTGTGGACCAGTTGTTAATTTGGCAGGAGATTTCTTTCTCAGAGAGTCCAAGTAGAGCCTCAAACCCGTTATGTAGTCACGGGGTTGCCCAATGTCCATCCAAAATCCTGGTAGCACCATTGCATACAGCCCTTGAGCTGCTGCAATCTTAGGGAAAGTCTCTTTTTCGATTGAAGTCGGTCTTAGCTCAATCTTATCAAGAACCGATGGGTTCAGAAGATAGATCCCAGCGTTGATCTTGTTACCTACATACAGTTTTGGCTTTTCCACAAACTTCTCCACCCTTCCTGTGCTCTCTTCCATAACAACCACTCCATATTTCGACGGCTCATCCACCTATAACCAATTTGCATAGGTCAACATTAGATATAAAACATAGTTGTCCCGTAATTGGAGAGTACTAGTATTGATAACCTCACCTTTGTCACCATTATGGAGGCTTCCCCACCATGAGCTTTGTGAAACTCAATCATTTCTTGAAGTGGGTATTCACTAATAACATCACTGTTGAGAACAAAGAAAGGCTGTCCAGATCCGTCAACCAATTTGTCTCTCGCTAAAGCCAGAGGACCAGCCGTACCTAGTGGCTCAGTCTCTTGTGAGCAAGTGATTTTGATTTCGAGCTTCGTTTCAAAGTCCTTCAAGAAGTTCAGCATCACCTGTTGACGATACATACTAAATGGTAAATACAAACAATGTAAGAAGAGAAAAAAAAAAGTTAAGGAGATAATAATTCACCTCTGGCTGGTAATTGATAGCCAAAACCACTTCATCAACTCCAACTGCCTTAAGAGCTTCTATCTAGAAGATTACGTGCCTCGTTAAAACATAGGACAAGGACAAAAAGCTAACAATATATCTGACTAGTTTGTTCATGTATATATACAAGAGCTTGAATATTGAAAAAATATCTTGAGAGAAGATTAACAAAGAAAAGAATTTTTTTCATAAATGTAGTACCTGATGAAGGATCATGGGTTTATTAGCAAAATCAACAAGAGGCTTCGGGAAACTGAGAGTCAATGGTCTCAAACGAGTGCCGAAGCCTCCAACAAGAATGAGTGCCTTCATCTTGATGCTCTAACCTGCAAATACAAAACGTCAGATCTTAACAATGTGAAATTATTATGAGATGTTAGAAACAGAACAGAACATCCATAAAATAACTTTAGCATTAAAAATTAAAAAAAGTGCATTCAGATCTATTCAAAGTAGATGTAATTGACACAGAAACAACAAATTATACAATATTCAAAGATAAAGGTTAATGAATTCAGATCCACAAAACAAAACAAAAACACTAAATCAGACAACAAAACATTGTTCTGCTCCTGATCAGGCACCGACAGCGCAAGCCAGCTGCTAAAAAATTTGGATCACGCAATAAATCAATGACCTTAAATAATACCACAAATCAAAATCGCAGCTTAAACCCAGATCGGAAACAAAATTCAGAAAACAATGTAATAATCTCACGATTAAACATTAATGGCTAGAAATTAGTATGTTATAAGAATCAAGCACCAGAAAAAATAGAAAAAAAAAAAACGAAACCAAAATCCTGAGAATCTGATGCGTAAAATCGAATTAAAACCATCACAGCTGAAAATTCAATAACATGCAGAGCACATCGGAGGGAATACCGGAGGAAGAGAGATCTGAGTTAGGGAATGGAAAGAGGAACAGCCTGAGGGTTGCTTGCGTCAGGCTGAGCTGTAATGATGAAACAACGTCTGTTGGCAAAATCAAAGGCAACTCTTTTGTTATATATATACATACACCTTTGCGTTGATAAATTAAATAACGAGTGCGTCTGTAACAAATTAAAACCATATTGTAAAATATTATTTTTTATTTTATCTTATTTATTTACATGTTAAATTTGACTTTCAATTTTTGGAAGTAAAGGTCGCGTGGACGCGTTAACTCCAAGCCTTCTTGCATTTGCCCCTGAAGCCATTATTGCTCTACGAGCCAAAAAAACAAACTATATTTTCAGTTTTAAGAAATTGAAATTGAAATGTAACTTTGTTGTGTTTTTATTTGTTATTTGCATATTATTTGTTTGTATAAGAAAAACAAAATATTTGATTTTTTTTTTTTTGAAAAATACAAATATTTATCATGACACCAAGAAACTATCTTATAAACCCCACTTAAATCAGTTGTATCATGAAAAATATGTGCAATGGTCACACTACAGCAAAATATATCGACAACTCTTATAAATGCACATGTGAAAAGTGGGATGAATGACATAGGAACCCACATATGTAAGATGAATAAGACATTGCAATTATGAGCAAACCAAATAATAGATGTAGATCGATACTTCATTCTCACCTTGTTATTGGACAATGGCTAGGACGTTAAGCATAAGAAAACCAAAACCAAACGTGAAAAGCATCGAAACATCGCACCAGATCTAAGAGACTCAGTGCTTCTGGAACGAGAAAATGAAACGAAAGGAAAATATCAATGTCACTTCTATTAAATCTCTGCTATCACATTTTTAACTAATTTTTCTAGAGAAAGATAATCTGTGTTATTTATTTTTTCAATGGTAAAAAGGATTCGAAGTTGGAACCTTTATGTCACTGTGAAGAACTCAAGCTGAACTGCCAAGCCATTGTTCAGTAATATTCCATAAACCGGTATCATTTTTTAGACTAAATTTGTGAAAATATATAACTTTAAATTTAAGTAGTAGACTAGCAGTCTACACGGCGAAAGAGTTGAATGTGATTTTCAATATCAACCTCCTATATATATATAATTATAACATAGTATACTATAGTTGACCAAAAAGGGTACTATTAGATATTTAGATCTTAATATATATGATTTACCGTTTTATATATGCACGACTACACAATATATATATATATATATGAATTCACAATGATCAGCAGTATTTTGTATAGTTTAGAGATCAAATCTTAAACTTTAATTTAAGATTATATATTTTAAATAATGACAATCGACCACATCAATAAAGTCTACATTTAAAATAAATCGTATTGTTGTGCTTTTGGCGAATGATAATCGAATTCTCTATAGAAATTTTACTAAAATTATGTTCTTTTGTCGAAGTGAAGATGTTAGTTTGTTTTTTTTTTCTTTCAGAATCTAATTAACTTCTCGATGTGTGTGGGGCATAGCTTTTTCTATAACAATCGAGATTTACTTTACGTCGTCATAATATGTCAAACTCTATCATTAAAGTGTTAACTCTCGTTTAGGATGTCGTAAATTTAGTAATTTGAATTTACACTTAAAACTAAATTAACGTATACACATATTAATATCTTTCATTGAAAGAAACTTATAACTATGTACCAATAACCAATAACTTTGGCAATTTTTAAATGAAATGAAAAAAAGTTTACACAGTTAAATTTATTTTTCCAACATTTTAAGAGATTTTGTTTGAAAAAAATAACTTTTTATTTATTTTCGTGTGTTCAATTACTATTTTAAAGAATAACCAGGACTGATTTAACCAAAAATAAAAATGATGAAGAAGAATATCCAGGATTCGATATGAGAATGGATCTCTAATTTAGAAATGTAGTTCTATTGTGTCTCTGTTATGCGAGCCAACCTCATGGTCCTTTGGATAAGAGCAATGCTACGTGGCAGAGGCTGTAAGCACTAAAGAGCTAGAGGGAATATACCTAATTGATCCATCACATGAATCACATTCCTTAATTTTTGTTTACCAAAAGAAAAAAAAAAGTAATTATTGTTTGTTTGGCTTCACCTGTTCTTCCTCACGTGATACCGACAAATCATCTTTTTTTTTCTTTTCTTAGTGATTTTATACATACAGAGCTGCATAAAAAATAATTTAGAAGAAATTCTTATTATTTTACTTTACGCGTTTACATACCTGATTATATAACACGGTAAAATAGTACACAATATTAGAACGTATACAAATTATGATAAAAGCTAGTTGAGGTATAAAATAAGAATAAAGACGAAAAGAAAAGAAAAGAAAAGAAAAGGAGTAAAGAACAGCAGATCTAATCTAACGTTTAAAAGCAAATTCCATTTTAACATATACACGCCAACATCGCCGCTAACGCAGAGATTCACGGCAACCCCATATGCGCGCGCGCACAATAACACAATTACTATTTTATACAATCTTAAGTTGATTTAAAGTATATCAATTTTAATTACTAAAAAGTGACAAAAATAGAAGTTGTGTAAAGACACCAAAGCAACGTTCTAGTTAGGCGCCCCGTTGATTTCAGATTTGACCCGCCCCGTTTGCCCATAGATTCTTCTTCTTCTTCTTCTTTTTTTCTAAGCCTTAACATCCATCATTAATAAAAGCATGTTCTATATAACAAAGTCATTGTACTCTGTGTTTTTTTTTTTTCGTTTTCTGTATCAATTCAACCATATAAGTATAACTCAAAGTTTTTTTTTTAACGCACAAGCCAGCTCCAAAAAACTGAAGAAGTTAACACTATATATATATGTTTAAAAATATATATATTATACTAAACGATAACGTGTGTAATTTCAACCATTGAGGAAATTTTTTTAACAATTCGGAGCTGGTGTGTTTTTGCTTTTTAGTTTTGAATTTCAAATTACGGCCAGATTAGGAGTTGTTATTGGGCTTTATTTGGGCTCAACAAAAACTAAATGCGTCTTACGTCCGATAGAAGGAGGGAAATGGAAATTTGGGTTTTACAGATTTACTTAAACCTCATGTTTGTTCTTGGCCCTAACTAAAGAGGAATGAAAGGAAGGAGAGATAATTGAAACTTAAACCTCACCATATAAATGAAAGTTTTTTATAAACACACAAGCCAGCTCCGAAACTGAAGAGGATTCCAAAGATAAAGAGATGGTTATATACTGAAAAGTAAAGAGAGATGTCTATTGCCTAAAGCTTTACACTAGTGTTGAAATACTACGAACAATTATTCATTACAATAAAAGGTCTAAGCAAAAACAAACTTGGTGTGTGCTCTGCTTCCACATTACTAAAGTAGCATCACAAGTTCTTACCAAGCAGTCAGAACAAGGCTCAAAGGACAGCTTACTACTAGCCTTTGGATCGATCTTATGTCCTCCTCCTCACTTGCCTCACATTTGTAGTGTCACACGCTAACACACTGCTAACACTTCTTTTCTTGTTTGATTGTCCACTTGTCGAGCTCTTATCCACTGCTGCCACCGTGTTCAGCAACTCAGACAACAAAGTGGGACAGCTCTGTTTCAAGTGCCTGAATCCTTCAGACTTCATTACGGCTGCACAGAAAAACATTAATACATTCTTAGTTTTCCTGGATCCTCTTCAGGGATAATATCTTTCAAGTGATAGTAGCACTGTTCCACACAAACAAATGTCCACCATATTGGAGAAAGAAATATTTTAATTAAGTTCTGCAAATGAATGTACAACCGTTAGATGTGTATACCAGGATTTATGTGAAACTCAACATTTAGACTAGGACATGCAGTATAGAATCTCTATCTTCCAGAATGCTAAATATTTTACCCATTGGTTAGCCATTGTTACCTTTAAACTAGATTGTCCATAAAACGAATCAGGAAATAATTATTTATCGCACCTACTTGAGGAATGATAAACATCAAGCCGTCTAATCAAGCATCGAGTCTTCTATATCCAAATCATACATTAAAAGCAAGAAAGTTAAATAAGTATACTAACAAGATAAACTATAGGTAACATACACATACACCTGACATCTTTAGTGGATCATTATTGCAACAAAAGTCACATGCCAAATATATGAACATTCATATGAGGAAAACAAGAGGTTTAGATATCATCTAGAATTTTTAGAATATATTAGATAATATATTTATTGAGATTCATAAATATGTTCTTTCAATTACTCTGTCTATTGTTTTCAAAAATCATCGTACAGCTCACGTTGTAGTTCAATAACAAAATTTCCATGGCAGCATCTTTAAACAAAGTTTAAATAATGATAAAACTAATTCAATGCAGGACCTATACATTCTAATAACGCAGCCCCTGATTATACTGTGCAATTGCAGTAATAAAACATGTATAACAAGATAAATACGCAGAGAAAGACTATATAGGCAAATAAAAATGCAGACTGAAAAGAACATGAAGATTTCACTGATCAGTATATATGAAAAACGCACCTCCCAAGTTTGATGGAGACGCTACAAATTTTAAGCAGAATGCTTTGAGCTGTAAGAATTGGTGCTGTTCAGCCAGCGCAAGCGTAGTTGCCACATTATCAGTATTGAGTTTTTCACATAGCAAAACTTCACATAATAACTTTAATCTTCCAAGGTCATAGAGGTCAGCAGCTGCCAAGAGATGTTGTATCATGTTTGTGAACGAACTGGCAGAAGTGGACCCTGTAATTTCGTGCACATCAGGAAGTTCATCGGTGTAGATGAAGCTAAGCATAGCCTATACAATTTCAAGACCCCAAGTCAGCATACTTGTAGTTGCATGTACAAACCAACTATTCACAATGTAATATTGAACAAAACATTACCTTGAAGATAGAAGGCTCGATGTCCTCTATCACTATTCTATCCACATTGTTATTCCCAATTGGTCCAAAAAACTGAGCTCTAAAAACGGGAGAGCGTGCCCCAAGAATCAGTTTGTGAGCTTTGTATGTTTCATCTCCAACTTGGAAAGCTATGTCACAACTAATTTCAGAATCTAACAAGTCTTTCAATCCCTGACCCATATTCGATGGGGGTAGCACAATACCATACTGTTTTGGACCCTCAAGTCGGGCTCTAACAACTCCAACAGTACAACTGACGATAAGACAATCATCCTTTAAGTAGTCAGAGGTTTCTAAAGCTGATCGTTTGAAAAAGCGTTTGTAACCCCTGAAAAATTCGTGATAACAATAAGTCGTGTTAGAGTAAAATGCATAGTTTAAGAGAAATGACTCAATGTAAGAACTCAACAAATCATGCATAATGCAGCAGAAAAGTTCACACTTTAAAGCATTTCAAATCAAGCTAAGTTTCACAGGCCATCGTTGAAGTGTAATCACACTAAGACAAATCAAACATAAAACTATTCAAGAGAGTAGCAACAGAACCGTCAACATGCAATTCAAGCAGAAGATAAACAACGTTGCTAAAACCAAAAAAATTGGAAACATCAATTCCAAAATGGGATCAAAGCAATTTACCACATGCTTCCTTTATACTTAAGCGTATAAGGCCCACCCTCAAGCGAGCGATCAAAGTGACTGTGAACTTTGTGTTTCCCTTTACCACTCTGATCCACCAGCGTAAGCTCAAACAAAGCCCTAATGTCATTAGAATCACTCGCTAGAGCGATGAAGAGAGAAACATACGAGGACTGGTCCTCTGGATTCTTCCCGTCGGGATAAAAGTAGATGGCCCAATCGTATCCGCCGACGGAGAAGACATCGCTTTGTATATACTTGCCGGCGCTCATGCCTTTGGTGAGAGAGTAACCTTTAATCGTAAACTGGTGCGATCCATCCACAGTCTCGATAACCGATGTCGAAATGGAATCAGGTATCAGGTGTTCGACACCGACGGTGCTCATGATCGTCGTTCTGAGAATTGTAATCACATCAATCGGGTATTGGATAAACCTAGAAGACGATGTTGCTTCAGAATTTGGGGGAAACTGTCTTCACCTTTGTTTTTTTTTTTTTTTTTTTTATAGATTGAAATTGAAATGAGAGTCCCTGGAAATGGACTCGAGTTGCAATTTTACAAGATAAAAGGACTCAAGGACCAACGTTGTCTCCTCGCAATATAATTAATTGTAAGACCCTTTTAAAATCTGCAACTTGTAAACGGATCCAAATACATTTTTAGTTTTTTTTACCGAACGCCAGAAAACTCCAAAATCAAGTTAAACTAGTCACACACACACACACACTCACAGAGGAATCAATTGCGAAGGCAGATCCAGAGATCGCTTGATCCTTGACGCGCAAGCTAATGAAGCCTCTCACCAATGTAGATCTGCTCAAAAGCCCTACGCTCATCAAGATCTCCGCCTTAGTTCTCGTCTCCGTTGCTTTCTTCTACTTAGGCAAGCACTGGTCCGACGATGGCTACCAACAGCTCGTTTTCTTCTCCAGCTCTACCTCCGGAAGCTCCATCCCTGAAGTCTCCGTCTCACCTAATAGTAACAAAAACTTCAATTTATCGGAGATAATTCCTGCTAACCATACCGACAATCAAATCCCCGCCACAACACAACTGCCTCCGTCGGTGGTTACGGAGACGGAGAAGGTTAATGTGAAAGCTAATCCATCTCCCTCTCCTCCTCCTCCTCCTCCGATTCAGAGCTTCGGGATAGTAGATGCGAACGGTGTGATGTCTGACAATTTTGAGGTGGGAGAAATTGAGAGCGACACTGTGGAAGATTGGGGGAATCAAACGGAGATTGTTGAAGAGAAAAAGGAAGGTTATTCGAGACCTAAGTTTAGAATTAAGAAATTTGGGATGTGTCCTGAGAGTATGAGAGAGTATATACCTTGTTTGGATAACACTGAAGCTATAAAGAAGCTTAAGTCAACCGAACGAGGTGAACGATTTGAGCGTCATTGTCCTGAGAAAGGTAAAGGCTTGAATTGCTTGGTTCCACCTCCTAAAGGTTATCGCCAGCCTATTCCATGGCCTAAAAGCCGTGATGAGGTACTTCATTCTTGTGTTTCAGTTTCTGGTTTCAGTTTCTGGTTTCAGTGTTTAGACTACTAAAGCTTCACTTGAAGTTTTGGAATTTTTTTTTTGGAAAATCAGATTTTATGTCTTGGGATTAGCTTATGTAGTATTTAGAATTTTACTTATTGATAGGTATGGTTTAGCAATGTGCCTCATACTCGGCTTGTTGAAGATAAAGGTGGTCAGAATTGGATTTCACGAGACAAGAACAAGTTCAAGTTTCCTGGAGGTGGTACGCAGTTCATTCATGGGGCTGACCAGTACTTGGACCAGATCTCTAAGGTTGCTCATTTTCCGAGTAGCAGTGTCATCTATCTAATTATCATTTCATCTGATGTTAAACGGGTCTGTACTTTTCTGTCTGCAGATGGTTTCTGATATCACGTTTGGCAAGCATATTAGGGTTGCTATGGATGTTGGTTGTGGCGTGGCTAGTTTTGGCGCTTATCTATTGACACGCAATGTCTTGACAATGTCTGTTGCACCAAAAGATGTCCACGAGAACCAAATTCAATTTGCTCTTGAGCGTGGTGTGCCTGCTATGGCGGCAGCGTTTGCTACAAGGCGTTTGTTATATCCAAGCCAAGCTTTTGATCTTATTCATTGTTCAAGATGTAGAATCAATTGGACTCGTGATGGTAAGATTCTCTTTTGTGCTTGATTCTTCACATAATTCAGTAGAAAAAGGTTTAAGATTGCACCTACTGTATTTTTAACTCCCTATGTGAACTACGTTTTAGCTTGTATTGAAAAAATCTTATTCTTCTGTTTAATTCTTTGTGATAAAGATGGAATTTTGCTCCTTGAGATCAATAGAATGCTGCGGGCTGGAGGATATTTTGCTTGGGCTGCACAACCTGTTTATAAGCATGAACCCGCTTTGGAAGAACAGTGGACAGGTAACACCCTTTTGATCTGCTTTGTGTAGTCGTGTAATTCAGGGTAATTGAGATTCTTTGTTCTTTCCAATAAACTTATTGGAGTTAGTGATCATGGTTTGTAGCTTTGTTAGAGAAAAATGAAGAATATGGTAAGTCGGAATTATGTCTCTGTGGGTATAGAGAGAGTTTTTTTGTTTCCATTTGCACTTTGATTCAGCCAGTATGTCTACTCTTTTAATCTCACATTTTGTTTTCCAGAGATGCTGAATCTTACTACTAGCCTTTGTTGGAAACTGGTAAAGAAAGAAGGATATGTTGCGATTTGGCAGAAGCCCTTCAACAACGACTGTTATTTGAGTCGTGAGGCTGGAACCAAACCTCCTCTTTGTGATGAATCTGATGATCCCGATAATGTTTGGTACAGCTGCTAAACTTTCTGTCTTTCTTAGTTGACATATATTGCTACCTGCATGTGGACGCATATAAACAAATTGATAAAGCCTAAATATTATCTATGCTGACAGAGTTACATCAAAACTTCAACTTTTTCAGTTTAATTTGTTTTATTTCATCTAGTCTCTCTATAGACTTGGCCTGTGACAATGTGTGCAAAAAAATCAACCTTTCTATCTCTCATGTTGTTTTGTTCTTGTTTTAGGTACGTGAACCTGAAACCTTGCATCAGTCGCATACCCAATAATGGATATGGAGGAATTGTCACCTCATGGTCTGCCCGTCTGCATACTCCACCTGATAGGCTGCAGACGATAACATATGATTCCTTCATTGCTAGAAAAGAGCTATTCAAGGCAGAATCAAGATTCTGGAACGAAATAATCGGGGGCTATATCCGTGCTTTAAAATGGAGAAAGATGAAACTAAGAAACGTTTTAGACATGAGAGCAGGCTTTGGCGGGTATGAAATAATATTATTCTGTTAGGTGCTATGACGGTATTATACGTCAGTGTCTTAGCTTATCTCTTTATTTTATTCTTTTTGTTTTTGGCAGATTTGCAGCTGCACTAAATGATCATAAACTCGATTGCTGGGTTCTAAGTGTGGTTCCTGTCAGTGGGCCTAATACGTTGCCAGTCATTTATGATCGTGGGCTATTAGGGGTGATGCACGACTGGTACTGCTTTACTCCTTATGATCTATCATATAAAAACATAGAATTATGAAACCTATAGTTGAACCTTTGTAAATTAGTGATCCTCAAGAGTATTTTAGTGATACCTCCTCTTCTTTGTCTAAGTCCAACTAAGATATGAGTTTTACCACTGGATATTTCTTAAAGTGTTTTGCATTCCACCACAGGTGTGAACCATTTGATACATATCCAAGGACATATGATTTCTTACATGCCTCAGGACTCTTCTCAATCGAAAGAAAAAGGTAAGCATTATCTGTAACTCAATTTCAAGTTGATATATAAATGAGTCAATGTCTGAATAAATGGTTAACATTGTGTCAGATGCGAGATGTCAAGCATATTGTTAGAGATGGACCGTATACTGAGACCCGGTGGAAGAGCATACATTAGGGATATAATTGATGTTATGAATGAAATTCAAGAGATCACAAAAGCTATGGGTTGGCATACTTCTCTGCGTGACACCTCCGAGGGTCCTCATGCAAGTTACAGGATTCTAACATGTGAGAAGCGTCTCCTTCGAGCTTAATACCAGAAATTTTCACTGTACTTAGTCAGCACACAATCTTATATTGTTTGGTAATCTCTTATTGTTTTCTTCTTTTCTTTTTTTCTCTTTCCCATTTTGTAACTGTAAATTTGATTGTGGTGTTTTACTGAGTAAAGCTTTACCTGGACCTCAGACCTTAACAATTTTCCGCATTAGCAATTTTGTTGATTGTGACAAAATGAACCATTAGAAAAAGGCGCATTAGTTTTTCCAAGGTCAAAATACAAAATCATCCAAAACAATGTCAAGGAGAATCTCCGAACAATATGCCTGCACAACTCACTCTACTGCTCAGATCTCGGTCTCCACATGTGTCCTCCTTGCTTTGGTCTTGCCGATACAGGTCTTGCAGAGTTCACACCATTCATTTGACCTGGTGGTTTACCAATGTGACCCTGATTCTGACTTGAACCTGCAGAAGTGTTTTTCATTGGTCGCATCCCGTTCTTATATTGACTCTTCTGCTGCGTTTGAGTTTGCGTGACTACAGGCCAAGTTTGGCCTTGGACAGGTGGTTGCCACTGCAGATTCCTGGGGTTGTTATGAGACCAATTCTGTTGTGGTCGGGACCGTGGTAGTGCAGGCCAGTATGGAGGATTCTGGATATTGTTGCTCTGTGACCAATTCTGCTGCGTTTGCTGGTTCCATGGCCTAGACTGACCATGCAGATTACGGGCATTGTGCATACCATTTCCATGTTGATTGTGGACGCTTGTTGTGCTGAACAAAGACTGTTGAATATGTGGCGCAGTAAGAACCACAATGATGGAGTTTCTGTTACAATCTGAGGCAAGACGGCGACATGTCATTTGAAATACTTGTGCAATTCTGTCCAAATTTCTACGGCTTACACTCCTTGCAGCGTTCTGCGGCTGCTCAAATGGATCTTCAACCTAATTCACATACTTTAGTCTGTTGTTGTGTATTTCAACCACAAAATATAAGGGGTAAGAGAAAGAGTCTTACATATAGTGAGTATGTCTTTGGCAGCCATCTAGTGTTGCTGCTAATGTTTTCCCATCTTCCAGTAAACGGGCAAACACCGAGCTCTTGAGCCTTCACGTTTATGTCTGAAAACTGACAAATACAGCCACATAGCAAAATCAAGAGACTAATTTCTATATTTAATGGATATTAAACATCAAGAGAAACACACATTTTCAAAGCTAGAATGAGTGAGAAATCAATCACCTTTGCAAAAAATGAGACCAAAAGCTCAGAGAGCGAGCTTCGATTGACCAATTTTGCTGTGCCTGACTTAAATCTCGCTATATTAGCAGCAGAAACTTGCATTATGCTTTCCTCTGCAGTTTTTCGCACACCTAAAAGAAACCATGTTGCTAAATATTTTGGTCTTATACCCCAAACCTCATAAATTTTAGAAGGTACCTGTAAGATCATCAACTGCACTCTTTGGATATAACTCTCTTAGAGGCGGCAATATTGCAGGCACACAAGTCTGCAATAAACAACACAAAAGAAACATCCTAAGACACCATGTTTTGTAATGATGCAGTAACAGCAGCAGAATCTACATAACCATATTACCTGAAGATGGAAGATGACTAACAAACTGAGAGAGTAAGAGTTGAAAGTCCCACACTTTGGGTCGTTGATATTATGAGCTTTGGCCCATTCCTTCACCTATAAATGTAGCATACACGAGATATATATGTCTAGAATCAATTAAACCTCTGGAAACACACAATCTGGTTTTATTTTGCATGTTAACCTACTAGCAGAACCAGGTCGCGGAATCTCCCATCTATTTCACTGATCCAGAACAAGAATCTGCTCTTCAAAAGCCCTTCCAGATTATCAATAGAAATGTCACAAGAGATTCTCTGGTGGCCGCTCACAACTTTCAGAATGGGAACTCGCGCATGGATAACAAATTGCAGTTTGTACCATCCACCTGTTGTATGCATGATAATGGAAATCAGACAAAGTCACCACATGAAGAAAATACTTAACTAGTAGAAGGCAACAACAATTGAAGCAAAAATGAATCACCATTAGCTCTCAGTGCTCGAAGTAAATGTCCGAGTAACGTTTGTTTCTGCTTCTTTCCAGTGAACAAGATGGAAGAACCACTGAATAAGTCAACAGAGAGATCTAAGTCTCCCCATCGCGTGAAGAGATTTGATACAAAGGATCCAAATGGTTGAAGAGTAGCACCTAACAATCACACAACCAGATAAATATGCTATAAGCAATTTCTTTTTTTAGATTAAGTATCAGATGAAATCATTTGTTTACAGAACGACAACAGTGCAAAAGAATAACACTGAACCATTTGTACTGTTCTGCAACTACAAATTCAGCAGAGATTACCATATCGAAAGCTCTGACTATCTGACTTTTCATTTCCAAAATATTATAATCACATCCATTGCCAGTATAGTTCAAGGCAATACTATACAGTAAGAAAAATAGGAGAAGCAAAAAAGTGCATCAAGAGTCATCACCTCTTAAGCATTCAACAGATTGAAGTACATCACGTAACTGATCCATGACTCTGATCCTCGTATCCCAATCAGCTCTTGAGGGTTTAATCACTTGAAGGATCTCCTGAAGAGTAGGATCCAGGATAGGGTTTCCACTCATCGTCTGACTCTTCTACAAAAATACCAAAAAAACATTGTTAAGTTATTTTAAAGAAAACGTTAAGACAACAATAACACAAAGACTTCACAAGCTCCAATTAAAGTAAATTCAAGTCAAGGTTCCATTTTTCTGATATGTTTGTTCATTTACTACTCCAAAGAAACAAACTTTATCCCTAAAACCAAAAAAAAAAAAACGGAAGATTCTTCATTCTCTAAAGACTCAAACTTTAAACTCAATAGCCTAACATTTTGAATCATCAAACTAGAAAAACGATCCAATTAACAGAATCAGCATAAGATGAGTCGAAACGTTTGAGAATAAACACCAATCAGTGAAACAAGAAAAAAAACTAACGTAGTCTTCCGTAGAGCGAAATTGCTGGGGAAAATCAAGAAGGAATTGCAGAAACCTTAAAACCTAGAACCCAGAATCTAGTCGGATCTAGGAATCTTCTTCACTCTCTCTTTCTCGCTGTCTCTCTAATCAGCAGTACTGAGATTTTACCCACTGATAATTCTCAGTGAAGACATTGAAAAGTCTGTCCTCATGGGGAAGGTTTACTTTATTTTTATTAGCGACTAAGGAACCCATCTTTCTTGATGTGACTTTTTTTTTCTAGTTGACCAATAAAATGCTTGCAAAATATAAACAACACTCTAGATTGTTGGATTTTAAATTAGCCTTAATTTGCCAATTGACCAAAAACAAACATTAATTAAAAGGTGTATATTCCATCATATTTTAGAGAAAATATGTTTTACATTAAATGGCATGTTATTAATTAGAGAAAATCATCTAAAAGTCAGCTAAAATTTTCCATCTATCACAAAACTCCACCCATGATCTTTTACAGCTATGATTCTCTGTGTTATCTATTAAGTGGTTTGGGCTCTGTGTTTAGGGCTTTAGGCTTTACTAATCTTTAAGCCTTTTGTTGAGTATAATATCCCGTTTACCCAAGTTATTAACCTGGTGAATTACAATCAAATTTTCTTTTATCACAAATATTCTAGGCATTGTTTATTTATGATTTTAATGTGTTACATGAGCAAATAAAAGTATCTTCTAACAAGACCAAGATTTATTTCTTCTTTTGTCAAATATTTGTCCTTCTCCAAACATTGTCTCATATTATTTCAGCTTTGATACTTTTATCCTCAACTCATTTTACTTCACCTTGTAAGCTCAAACTATTATCGCATTAGATGAAGTGTTTAATTGTGACGTTAATGAAACAACGAACTGTATTTATGATTATCATTCTGTGAAGATTAAAGAGTCAATTTTCTGGCATTTTCACTATGAAGTTAAAATCTGTAAGAAACGAAATTAATTGAAATAAAATTGTTTATCTTTTTATATATAGGTGTAAAAGTTGGCGTAAAATTGTAAGCCTACTTTAATAATTTGTCAAACTATTTAATGTTGTTTTGAGGAGTACTCATTTTATTACTTATATATTGTCCCAAAATTCTTTTGGATTTAAATTTTTTGTTGTTTACTTCCTATCTTATATATTTCAAAACATGGTCTCATATTTTGGCATTGATGTTTTGCATGATGATATCTTAGCCTCTACGATCCCATGCATAACCGTCACCTTGTTTTTTTTTTTTTTGTATTTTGTGTAATGGGAAAATTCCATAAAATTTATTAGTTTTAAAAATATTTCATGCAAAAATATATTTGATTAAGCACCAAACTTTTCACTGAAACTTTGGTAAATCTTTTACATGCAGTAAACGTCAGCATTGCCGGAGTAGGCAACATTTGCTTTTTGTTAAGAGTAAATAATATTTGTTGCAATAAACTCTCTAATTTCACTTCTTACCTATATTTTTTACTCTTTCTTTTCATTAGAATTTTAAGAACTTACCAGAATAGTTACATCTGATTGTAAAAAATTATTTTTCTGTTGCAATAAAGTTTAACATTACAACAACAACCTAACATTTGTTGGCAATCATTTTGTTCTTCGACATGTTTTGCGTATTTCAAATGTCAAACTATCATATCTTCAATGTTTGTCTAATTTATTTTCTTGCGTGTAAATGCTTATTAGCTAGGATTCACAACAATTGCATGGAAGTTCAAGACGATACTTAGAATTTTTATTTTTTGAACTTTTACTCAAATCCCTTTATCAAACCAAAAAAAAATTACTCAACATCTTAAAGGGAGTAATTAGTACTAAGCAGTTTAGTAAAACTATATTTAATTTGTTAACCAGGTAGTTTTGTATCTAGACAAGACAACAATTAAATTTTTATTATCTTAGCTAAGAAAATTTCTCTCCGCCAATCAGTTAACATTGGTTATTTAGAGCATTATTATCAAAAAGTAACGTTAGTAAGACAGCACCCAATATTTGGAATTCTATTGTATGAAGAATTGTGTAGAAGAGGTATCTTGATCACATATGAATGGCTTACCTCATCCAAAAAAAAGAAAAGATACACAATAATTTTCCAAAGCATATGTGGTAATAAATGATGTTATAATCTTCATTCGAAGTAAGACGCCAAAAAAAAAAACAAATTCAGTGGCACAGATAAAGCATTTGACGACAACCTCATAAACATAAAGCCACGTGGACCAATCACAATAGAAGTCTCCTCATCATCTTCCTGGTAGCGCCACGTGGCGAATTGGCCAATCTGTATCGTGTGGCGATCATAGAGTTAAGCCTTGGAGACGAAGAGATAACGAATTGTTGTTGATCACTCGCTTTATAAATCTCTTAATCTCTTGCCCACAGCAACATCTCTCAGTGCTTCTTCTTCTCCAATCAAATTGTCTCTTCAGCTTCTTCTTGTGTTTGTGACGCACACTCGTCGCACTAGAAAGAAATGGCCGCCGCAGTTTCCACCATTGGTGCCATCAACAGAGCTCCGGTACTCTCATCTTGTTTACTTTTCAATGATTTCGCTGTTGGTTTAGTGTTCATTTAACATTTTCTTACACTTTGGTTATCTTCTTAAGTAGCTTTATTAGCTCAAGCTGTTGATCTTTTGCATCACTTTGAGATTCTTTGTCAGAATCTGTACTTTAACTAGAAAATTTAAAAAAATATTTGTCTGCTTCCTTTACTCTCAACTTGGGAACTATAGATCACTAGGTTTCTACAAACTTTTTTTCACTTTATGAAGTGTAGATAGTAATTGAATGAAAACTATAGAGTTTTGAAGGGTATTAGAATAATTTTCAGTTTACTTCATCTTTTGTTTAGCTTGGTTCAAATAGATTAGTATATCCAAATTGAACACTCTATAATCTTCAGAGGATATACTCTAGACATTGAACTATGTGCCAAATTCCCCGCTTAGATTAGGTTCGGTTCGAATGGGTTCAGCTTATCTGACTGAAAACATTTTGTCTCTAAACCGGCTTTTAAACTATATGAACCAAAATAGAATTCAAAACTAAATTTGGCCTGTTTGAGTTGTTTCAGTTGAGCTTGAACGGGTCAGGAGCAGGAGCTGCATCAGCCCCGGCTTCAACCTTCTTGGGAAAGAAAGTTGTAACTGTCTCGAGATTCGCACAGAACACTAAGAAGAGCAACGGATCATTCAAAGTGTTGGCTGTGAAAGAAGACAAACAAACCGATGGAGACAGATGGAAGGGTCTTGCATACGACATATCTGATGATCAACAAGACATTGCCAGAGGAAAAGGTATGGTTGACTCAGTCTTCCAAGCTCCTATGGGAACTGGAACTCACAACGCTGTACTAAACTCATACGAGTACATTAGCCAGGGTCTTAAACAGTAAGTTTTGCATATCTATCCATTATTAGTTCCAAGAGATTTAGAATCTTTGGGTTATAATCTTTGCCTTTACTTCTTGGAATAGATACAACTTGGACAACATGATGGATGGGTTTTACATTGCTCCTGCTTTTATGGACAAGCTCGTTGTTCACATCACTAAGAACTTCTTGACTTTACCTAACATTAAGGTATTGTTATTTTTTCTAGATGCAACTTTGAGTTATTACACATGAAATATTCCAACTTTATTGATCTTGAAATACTCTGTTTTTGTTTTACAGGTTCCACTTATTTTGGGTATTTGGGGAGGCAAAGGTCAAGGTAAATCCTTCCAATGTGAGCTTGTCATGGCCAAGATGGGTATCAAGTGAGTCCATCTCCCTCATCTCTGATATTGAATCGATTTAGTTATCCTCATATCGACAAAAATCTAAAGAAGTTTGTTCTTTTTGCAGCCCAATCATGATGAGTGCTGGAGAGCTGGAGAGTGGAAACGCAGGAGAACCAGCAAAGCTTATTCGTCAAAGGTACCGTGAGGCAGCAGACATGATCAAGAAGGGAAAGATGTGTTGTCTCTTCATCAACGATCTTGATGCTGGTGCTGGTCGTATGGGTGGTACTACTCAGTACACAGTCAACAACCAGATGGTTAACGCAACACTCATGAACATTGCTGATAACCCAACCAACGTTCAGCTCCCAGGAATGTACAACAAAGAAGAGAACGCACGTGTCCCCATCATCGTCACCGGTAACGATTTCTCCACTCTTTACGCACCTCTCATCCGTGATGGTCGTATGGAGAAGTTCTACTGGGCCCCTACCCGTGAAGACCGTATTGGTGTCTGCATAGGTATCTTCAAAACCGACAATATCAAGGACGAAGACATTGTCACTCTTGTTGATCAGTTCCCTGGCCAATCTATCGGTAAGAGAAAGATCCTAACACATTCTTAACCGGCCTAGCGTATGTATATGAAGTCATAGATATATTAATTAGTGGGTTTTGGTAGATTTCTTCGGTGCCTTGAGGGCGAGAGTGTACGATGATGAAGTGAGGAAGTTCGTTGAGGAACTTGGAGTAGAGAAGATCGGAAGGAGACTGGTGAACTCAAGGGAAGGAGCTCCAGTGTTCGAACAACCTAAAATGACTCTTGAGAAGCTACTGGAATACGGAAACATGCTTGTGATGGAACAAGAGAATGTCAAGAGAGTCCAACTTGCCGAAACATACCTCAGTGATGCTGCCTTGGGAGATGCAAACGCTGACGCCATTGGCCGCGGAACATTCTACGGTAAAGCCGAGGTCTGAACTCTCTGTTTTTTTGTTTGGTTAGCCAAATGATTGAATCAATTGGATAAGAGAAGGAGATGAAAAAAGAGAAGAAATATGGAATATAGTGTTTCTGAAATTAAGGTGACTTGACTTGCAGGAAAAGGAGCCCAGCAAGTGAGTGTTCCTGTTCCTGAAGGGTGTACTGATCCAGTGGCTCAAAACTTTGATCCAACGGCTAGAAGTGACGATGGAACTTGTGTCTACAACTTTTGAGCAGTCTCCTACCTATTAATTTGATGTTTTTACTACTATTGTCTCTTTCGGGTTTTTTTTTTTTTGCACCTTTTGTGTAATTGTGGATTGGATCTTCCTTGTCCTCTTTTGTTCCTTTTTATGAACATGTGCAAACATCAATATTTCAAAATTGCCTTATCATAAACTGTTCCACACCTTTCTACTTCACATATCTTCATCCAATGCATAGTTTGCACACTAGGTAAGAGATTTAGTGTATGCAAAACCAGTAACTATGTAACCAGAAAATGTAACACATTCACAAGTAAAACAAGAGCATTGACAAACATGTTGAAAATTTGCAATCTTTAGACGAGGATTAGTAAGATGCACATAAAAAAACTTGTGTGTAATAAATTTGAATTGTGATCACAATTCGTCTTATTTATAGTGGTGACTCTTGAACATACATTGAGGTATATGCATCATCATACATATTATAAATAAATGTTAAAAAAATGTGATCAGTTTCCTTGCTTTGTTATCTATATGATGACTGGAAGAAGAAGAAGATAAGTGTGAGAGTAAATAAATGATCAGGTTTTAGATGTAGCAACCTTGATGGAGGAGAGACTGACAATGTCAGGGCTTTTGAGCTGATCGAGTTGTTTAGTACCTAACCGAAGCAAATACTCGATGTATTGGAAATTCTTACGGTCGACCTCTTTAGAGTTATGGCGGAATTGTGTTGACACAATCATCTCTATTCTCTTACGGTCTTCAGTTGGCTTTGAACGAGCTGCTCTTAGGAATCCTCTGTAGAGACTCAAGACTTGCTTTTGCATCCCGGAAAGTTTCGAAGCTCCCATTTTTTTTTTTTTTTTGAACTATAACCAATCAAGTTACATACATCAGTTATCATGTACAAGCACATAACTAACAATTAAGCTAATGACAAAAAGATTTGCTTTTTGCTATGCAAATCAAGAATCATGTAATGTAATGCAGTTTAAGCAAGTGGATTGTGATTAAAAATAAAAAATCTATTATCAACAGTTAAAATATTTAGTAAGTGAAAGCGGATGAATCGAAAATAAAGGTGAGATATTATAGTATAGAACCTGAGAGACGCTAAGCAATTCTTGGGATTAAGAAGAAACTGAAATTGTTTCTGAATTTGTATTGTTCGAATTAGAAATCTAGTGAGTGGGCCAAATAGATTTGGAAAGGAAGAAAACAGACGAGATCCAGGCTGGGCTAATCAAACAATTTGGAAAATTTTACTTCCTCAAATATGATATTTCCCCAGTTTACAAACTACAAATTAAGAGACAATCTTGATTATGAACAGAAACAGACAAGAAGAAGAAGAAGAAGAAGAAGAAGCTTTAAAGAAAGGAAAGAGCTAGCGTACCTGTAACAAAATATCTCTCCGAACTCCAAGTTGAAGAAGCTCTGAATTTCCATTCAACTCCTAAATTGAGATGAAACTACAGTTTCTATTGGGCTATTGTATTATGGGCTTCTCTATTATGTTAAAAAAAAAAAGACATTATAGGCTTTATACCTCATGACTAAAATGGGCTTGTACATTGTTTTGTTTACTTTTATTTTGACCAAAAAAAATTAAAATTGGTTTGGTAAAAAATATATACTAATTAGTTGCAATGTTTTTTTAATTTTGTTACCATATATTTTATTTTCAACTCCTTCCAAAAAAAAAAAAAAACTCTCCTATTGATTCAGATAACCGTTTGGGAAAGAAAAGAAAAAGAAGGAGAAGGAGGAGGTGGCAGCACAGGAATTGGACGGTTTGGGTATAATCCCAATTTGTGTAATATATTTGTAAACCATAAACGACGTTCCTCTTCTCTTCTCTTCTCTTCTCTTCTCTTCGTTTATCCTCAAGCACTCAAATATAGTCAAATCAATCCCCCCACATCTTCTTCTTCTTCTTCTTCTTCTTCTTCTTCTTCTTCTTCTTCTTCTTTCATCTTTTGATTTCTTCACCTCCTCTATTCTCATGGCTTCTGGATCTTACTGGTGCTATAGCTGTAGCCGATTCGTTTGGGTTTCCGATTCAATCTCCTGCCCTGATTGCGACGGTGGTTTCCTCGAACATTTACATGAGCCTCTCGATTTCACTCCTTCCGATTCTTTCCACCGCGTTACAACTCAACACCGTAGCCCCACGCGCTTCCCTCCTTCTTCTTCTTCTTCTTCTTCCTCTTCTGTGCACGCTGAGAACAGTCCTACCCCCACCGCCGCAGCTGTTACTCGTACTCGGAGTAATCGATCTCCTAATCCCGTTATTGTGCTCCGTGGATCTACTCCTTCTCATGTTTCCCAAGCTTTAGATCGATCTGCTTTTCAGATGTATTATGATGATGGCACAGATTCAGGTCTTAGGCCTTTGCCTCCGACTATGACCGAGTTTTTGTTAGGTTCTGGATTTGATCGGTTATTAGATCAGATCTCTCAGATCGAGCTTAATTCCAATCCAAATATTCCTTCATGTCAACATCCTCCGGCTTCTAAATCGGCCATTGAAGCTTTACCTTTGATTCAAATCGATCCTACTCATCTTCTTTCGGATTCTCAATCTCACTGCGCTGTGTGCAAAGAGAATTTCGTTTTGAATTCTTCAGCTCGTGAGATGCCGTGTAATCATATCTATCATCCTGATTGTATTCTTCCTTGGCTTGCCATTAGAAACTCTTGTCCTGTTTGCCGTCATGAGCTACCGGCGGAGGATGTCACCGACGTTAGAGGTGCTCCTGCGACTGTTACTGCTTCTGTAGAGGAAGAAGAAGATTCCGCGGCGGGACTAACGATTTGGAGATTACCAGGTGGAGGATTCGCTGTGGGGAGAATCCCCGGTGGTTGGAGAGGAGGAGATAGAATGATGCCGGTGGTGTATACGGAGGTTGACGGTGTAAGACTCGGTGACGAGAGACTTCCGAGAAGAGTAGCTTGGGGTTCTAGAAGAGGACGTAGAGATGGAGGCCGTAGAGAAATAGGAGGTGGATTTGCGGGTCGGATCATGAGGCTTTTTGGATGTTTCAGCGGGTCAACTGGATCCAATGCTGCTGCAGCATCCTCCAGTTCCGGGTCGAGAATGCGGGTTACCCGTAGGACCAGGTCGTTTTCTCTGTTTAATTCGGCTTCCTCTTCGTCAAGGAGACGAAATTGGCTAGCGTGATTTACTAGACTTATCGTCCCGCAAAGGTAAACTAAACACGAAACAACAACACAACTGTCTTTGAATTTTTTGTTTGTTCGTTTTTAATATTTTTGTTCTTTCAGTGTAATGATTATATATTTCGTTCCCAAAGTTTGAATCTATGCGAGCGACTAAATTGATACACAAGTTTAGATTTCATTGTGGGATATAGTGAAGTTAGATGTTAGTTGCTATCATTCTTGAAATGTTATTTTTCAGTTGGGAAAAGATATGTTACTGTGAATATATACAAGAGTGTGGATAAAACTGGAGAATGGATTTTGAAGGAGATTTCTTGAAATCCTCACATGAGTTCATGGATTGTGAAGAAAATTTCTAGAATCCTCAAACATTACCACACCTAAATAGAATTATGTTGCCACAATTGTACAGCTATAATTGCATTGACAACCAACGGTGCCTAGAGGCTATAGAAGAATCTTAAAAGAGACAATTAATTTGTGGTCAATTTAGAGGAAGCGTGAAGGAAAGCAATCATAGAGAGTTTCTTTTTATACAACGCATATGGATGATGTTGTCGATATTTAGCCATTATTTTTCATTATTAGATTTGTTTTATGCCCTTTTATGTTTCCTATGTCAATGCACTCTTTAGTTTATCATAATGTATTCAAACTGATTTGTTTAATACTTTCTGGGTGGTTGAATATAAAAGTGTTGACACTGGCAGATACGACCTAAACCCGAATGCTTTAAGCCATTTTGTTGAATTTTGCGTATTATCAAAGAAATACCAGATAGTAAGAAGGCAGAATTTATTATTAACCTCACATATTGGAAGTTTCGATTGTATTCACAGTGGATTGTTTAGCATGTACGTATATCTCTTGCTATAATCATGAGCTGACAACATTTCAACTAAAAGCCTTTTTGTGCCCGCCTCCTAACTAGTTCTGTATTCAAACAAACAGTTGATATTAGACAGGATAAGGTTTTTTCTTCAAAGTTCAAATAAATGTTTTCTTGTGGTTAATACTTGTTTATTCCATTTATTTAATAATTCATACTTTTCGAGGCCGAGGAGGAAAAGAAAATGTTATAAGCTCAAACTTATTTGTGGTATTTGAAGACTATACCTGTCTTTTTCTCCCTCGATCATTCTCGCTGAGAGAGGCCTTGTGTAATATTTCAATCAAAGCCCAATACTATAATACTTTTGGTCTATTTAATGCCCATAGACATTACACGCGACTCTTGAGAATAACATGAATTAAGACAAATATCAACAAAATACAAAAAAAAGAATGTCATCACTCTATTCTTTAAGATATGTTGTATTCTTCTATTTCATGATTGATATATAATAACTTCGATTGTTTTGTGTCAAATCTGCGATACATTGTGATGTTAAATCTGAACACAATTCAAATAACGTGTTATAAAGAAATTTTCATTAGTTTAACACTACGTCATATGACATGTCATTGACCCAATTTTGGAAGCAAACATGTTAATTCACCAACTTTACCTTACTTTTCTTTTTTTTGTTATTTCACTAATATAGTAATTTACCCACACATCAACCCACGGTATGGGCATGGTTGTACCACAAGAAAAATGCTAAACCATATAAACTGTATATGACACAAACATACATCTCATATACCATTATTAACATAGCACTCGGAAAATTAATAGTAAAATTTTAACTAATCGCCTATGGATGTAAACAAGACAAGCTAGTTCACATAGACCCGTAACTTATAGATATGCTTCAATCACTTTCACACTCATAATCAACTATTGGATTATTCACTTCTATCTTGTTAAACCATTATACTACAAACAGGAAGAATGGGGTCCCCATACACAATGGTCTGGCCTTGCCACGGAAAATACAATAGAATACAAATCACGCATTTATTCGAAATTGACTTTACTTCTTCATTTCGTTTTTATCTTTTTGTTGGTATAGTTTTTTCCACGAACGTGATAATATCAAAATGCAGTGTAAAAAAGTTTGGGAGCATACACGTTTGTCTATAGCGGTTTGCAAGTGGCAGGGCAATAATAGTGAGAATTCAGTATCACACAGAGAAATACCACAAAGATGATAAGAAACATTCGCAAGATTGGCTTGGTCCATTTATAATCACATCCAATCAACCTGAGAAAAAAAAAATCTAACATTTAAAGCTCGAGGCCTCATTCAATTTTTAGAGTTTCAATAAAGTTGTTACTCAATACTAATATGATTTTATCATTTTTTTCTCTGTTATGATGGACCTTTATAAAATCTGTAAATTTGGACGACTAAAATATTCACCTTGCAGCTGTAACTCTATAAATTATATTGGTTGAGACTCATTGTCCTACGACCGAAATATTTGTGTTGGTGCTTGTTTGAAAGAAAAAGGAGTCATTTGGTAACACAACAGGAAGGAGTTGGTGAGAAATGACAAAGACATAGGAATGGATTGCCTCCAGCACACATTTGACAAACTTTTTGTCGATTGCATCACCACCTTTCGCCAACTTTGACAAATTCTGCAAAATTACAATATATAATTAAACTTTCCGTTTACCTTAAAGAGACTAGAAACCAAGCACGACTTGGGTTGACGTGTTACTGTGAGGTTACGACTACATCAAGCTTTTTGGAAGTAATTTCATCTATATACATATAGGATTCAAATTTTTATTTAGATAAATACTTTTGAATTCAATAATTTTATACGAATCCACCAGTTACATGATATATACGACGGTCTTGTAGGTTAGGTGATTACTGATTAGTAACATAATGAGTACGGAAATGAGAAAGAACAGAATGCAACAAAAAAAAACTGTAATTTGAAATTAATTTGTTCTAAATGTGTTTCAAATTCATGGAATGGAAACAGGACAGGACATGACAAAACAAAAACACAACCAAAAAAGTTTTCTTATGTTAAAATACTATTTAACAGCTATCTTTTTGTGGTCCCATTGATTTGTATCAATTTGGACGGCATATTTTCAGGGTAACAGAGTACTATTACAGTATTACTAATCATACAGTCATAACAAAAGACAAAATATTGCAAAATGTAAGATGGATTATGTCGGTCGTGAGTTATATTAGTAAAGTGCTTTCCGTCAAATCACTAAATCTCTATTATAATCATACTTACTGCAAGTGCATAGACTGGTCTTAAAGATTAACAAAATCATTCAAAAACAAAAGGAACAATCGATCAAATTATAATCTCCAAACATTCTTTTTCCTTCGTGAGCTCGGTTATTGGATTTAATAATAAAACTTTACACGATATCCCGTAGAAAATGAAAACAATTCAGCCTAAAACGGAAGGAAACAAATAAAAAACGTAATATCCCGTAGAAAGTGGGAACACGAAGAAAGTAGAAACAAAGTTGATGTGAACTACAGAGACTAAACAGAAACAAAGACACGGCCAAAAAGACCTACTCCTCCACTCCACTCACTTATCTTTTGAGTTTTGGCTCGAGACTTGGCTCTCTCCGAACCCTAAAACATTCAAATGAAATCGACTACACAAAACCCCTAATGATTCTTGTTAGGTACGTACAAGATAAAGTATATGCTCTAGTTTCCCAAAATGATTTGATCAAGTATTTGACTAGCCACTAGAACTATTGCTTTGAAGTTAACTTTAAGGTTTTCACCTAAAATATAATGATTTGATTGGAGTAAACCGAAACAAACCGAAAAATCCGTAATTAAGAAATCGAGAAAAAAGTAGACAATATTTAAAGACTGGCAATTCAAGTATTGTAACAAAGAGTCTAGAGTTATAATGATGGTTTCGTCGTCACCATCATCATCTCTTTCAAATTTGTTGATACGAATTTTAGTTCTACTTCTCAGTTTCCCTCTTACGCTATGCAAAACATCTTCTTCAATTCAACCACTAGTATTCCCTCTCAAAACTCAGAATCTTCCTCAATCTTCTTCAGACAAACTTTCATTCAGACATAATGTCACTCTCACCGTCACTCTCTCCGTTGGCTCTCCACCGCAGAAAATTTCAATGGTTCTTGACACCGGAAGCGAGCTCTCATGGCTTCACTGCAAGAAATCTCCAAACTTAGGATCCGTATTTGACCCAGTTTCATCCTCTTCTTACTCCCCAGTACCTTGCTCGTCGACCATTTGCAGAACCCGCACCCGGGATTTACCCATACCCGCCTCGTGCGACCCGAAGACCCATCTCTGCCACGTGGCAATCTCCTACGCCGATGCTACCTCAATTGAAGGCAACTTAGCTCAGGAGACGTTTTTCATCGGTTCTGTGACCCGACCCAGAACCTTGTTCGGGTGCATGGACTCAGGTTTAAGCTCCGATTTGGAAGAGGACGCTAAATCGACCGGTTTAATGGGTATGAACCGGGGTTCTTTGTCGTTCGTCAACCAACTGGGTTTCTCCAAATTCTCGTATTGCATCTCCGGTTCAGATTCCTCCGGTATTTTGCTTCTCGGCGACGCAACATTCTCATGGCTAGGTCCAATCCAATACACGCCTATGGTACTCCAAACCACGCCCTTACCGTACTTCGACCGGGTCGCTTATACGGTCCAATTAGAAGGCATCCGGGTGGGAACAAAGATGCTTTCTCTACCCAAATCCGTTTTCGTACCGGACCATACCGGGGCAGGTCAGACGATGGTAGATTCAGGTACACAATTTACGTTCCTAATGGGTCCGGTTTACACCGCTTTAAAAACCGAGTTTATTGCACAAACCAAATCGGTCCTCAGACTTGTAGACGACCCAAATTTTGTGTTCCAAGGGACTATGGACTTGTGTTACAAGGTTACGTCATCTACACGGACCAATTTCTCGGGTTTGCCCGTGGTTAGCTTAATGTTCCGTGGAGCCGAGATGAGCGTGTCGGGTCAGAAACTGTTGTACCGGGTAAACGGAGCCGGGTCGGAAGGAAAAGAGCAGGTGTATTGCTTCACTTTTGGGAACTCCGATCTTCTGGGAATAGAAGCATTTGTTATTGGTCACCATCATCAGCAGAACGTATGGATGGAGTTTGATCTGGCCAAATCAAGGGTTGGATTTTCTGCTGACGTCAGTTGTGATCTAGCTAGTCAACGGCTCGGATCGTTAGGTTTATAAGTACTTGTGCCCTGTCGGAAATATCTTCTAGACCATTATACATTTCTATTTTTTTTTTCTTTACTGAGGGATAGTTTATAGCTTATACGGTGTTACGTAGAGTTTTTTTTTTTTTTTTTTGTGCGGAAATTGGTAAGAATGTGTATCATAGGAAATCTTCATATTGTTATTTTAAATTAGGAAACATTAAAATATCTTGTAATCTCTGGTACCCTTCTTCGGTCTGCAACTACTTCAACTTAAAAAAATTATGAGAGAAGGTGAGATTTAAATCAACGTCCCATAGCATGTCAATTCCCAAACATTGTTAAGACTAAGTCGTGTCGTGTCGTGTCGTGTCCTCTGAGGAAGGGAATAAAATCAGGACTGAATCAAACCAAAATTAAACAGAACGTTGAATCAAAGCCGAATTTGTTATTCTTTATTCTCAAATTTAATCTCTAATATTCGGTTTAGGTTTTGGTTCACTTCTGGTCTAATTGAAATCTCGGTTGAAGTTGAGTTGGGCTCGTTGTTTTGCTGAGGCCCAAAGTAAGAAGAAGCTGTTGATGAAACCCACTCTAGCCGAAGAAATAATGTGCGTATTGTTTGTTTTTTTGGTATTTTTTGTTTGTTAAAGATTTATTTGTGTATTTTTGTTGTTGTCGTAAGAGATAATGTAGGCTATAACAAACATTGTGCAGAGAAATGGATATCATCATCTTCTCTTTCAGGTACAATACTGTTTTAATTCTAAAGGAGAATTATGATGAAAAGACATAGTGAGAACTTCCTTATAAAAATTGCCTTGGTAGGCTTCTTTGAAATGAATAAATGGGCTAGACCCATGATTTGTTTGAGACGAGTTGACGTGAGCTTTACTGGAAAGAGTTGGAAAATGTTTTGGAGAATAAACTTAACCTGCTACATCTTTGAACCCCAAAAAAAAAAAGCTTAACCTTGGGTATCTTCATTCCTTTATTTAAGGAATATGTCTTCTAGGTTCTCTCTATATCATCAAATTTTTCTCCAATCTTCTATTGTTCAGAAATATTATAGTAAAGCTTACAAACTCTCTAGTAGTCCGCAAGTGGACAATCGGTTTGCTTGGACCACGATTCGAAGCCCATTCCTCTATTTTCCATGAGATTCACCGTTCCCGAGCTCAACCGATCCAACGGTCATCAATTTATAGAGCATTGTTGAATTACACACTTAAGTCACAGAACGAGGGTCAGTATTAGCACCAATAAGTTATAGTCTCAATTTTTTTTGCTTCTCTTTCTCTTAGCTTTTACTCTTTTAATTGCTTTTCTTTGATCATAAACCAAACAAAGACCTAAACATAATTGCTAGATGTTAGATATGTGACCTTAGTATATGTGAATGCGACCACTAAAATGCCATATTGAAATTGTCATGCATTTATGGTAGTTATATTTAGATTAAAATTCGAGACATATCCTTTAAACTACTTTCTTTTTAATATGGGTGAGAAACAAATTCATTAGCAATTTCGCTGAGATATACAATCTATTATGGTGTAAGTAAAATTTTCCCTATATAACGAATGATCTGAGATCATTTATATTGACTAATTCTTTTCATTGTTACTGTTGTTTTATCACAAAATGATTTACCTCAGTTGGAATATCCATCTTAAGTTAACGGGCACAACAACAACAACAACAAATTCAACAGACGTCTCTACGTATCGAAAAGTTTTTTAATAATTGTAATTCAACAGACATCTCTACGTATCAAAATGTTTTTTTTAATTGTGAGAAGAAGTCTCTTCTAATTATTTATTTATTTATTTTAACCTTAGTCTATTCATATACTTATGTAGACAAATACAAGGAGGTAACATAAAGAGACAAAGCATAACAAGGAGACCCAAGTCATGCCAGATGCTAGTGGGTATCCATATTCGTTCATGTGATGCTATCAAAGACCCATAACCTTTCCCCCAAAACAAATAAAAATCTTTCCGTTAATATATAAAAAACCGATTTCGGTTCTTTGAATTTCTCAGTTTCTTTGATCCTGTCATTACCTACTTCTATTTTTGTCTCACACTGATAGAGATACACGATATGTCGACTCATCTATGCCCATACATACAAACTTCATACGTATATTCTTTGCATGCTTGTATTGGATCTGATTTGTAGTCTGGCTCGTAACAATAACTATTTTATCTTATATGTAGACCTTATCAAATTAGTGAAATTACGGATTGTAATTTTAAGGACCCGAATTACTATAACTCAGACCGATTACCTAAATTTTCCAATCCATATTACGGATTTACATATATCTCATCTTATGTCCCTACTATTAATGTTATTCATGTATTATCATCATTTGGATCATTTGTCTCATTTGTCTCTAGTATTAGTGTTATTCAGGCTTGCGTGTCGCGGATGTGATTGTTGACCAAACATGGACCCTAATGCCTATTTTTGTATTTATATCAAAGAATGATTTTGGATCAAGTTTACCCATTTTCTAGACCTTGAGATTAGCCTCCGGACTTCTTTTCTTAATATTTTTTCAGAGCTAATTAAGACTCGTTCAGTTCTGTTAATTAGCTCCAGAAGAATGTTAGATACATCGACATCATAAATATAATACCATTTGATTATGACTGGAAATTTGAAGCAGAACTTGTTCTATATTGCATGGAGTTGCATTTCATACTGTCGTAGCTTTTTTTTTTTTTTTTTTGGCTTTATGTTAACATATTAGATACTAAGAGGGCACACATCTATATTTGTTTTGTTTTCCGGACGAATTCGCGCGTTAGTTACATTTTTCATTAGTTTTGATAAGAGAGATAATTAAATTAGAATAATAAATTGATATTCATCAGTGATTGTCGATAAAATAAAACGAACAAGACGGTCACAAAAGTGACAAGAGAATAAAGAGAGTCAAATGGATTTGTCCGGAGCTCTGGATATGTCTACTATGATCCAACTTAGCCATACTAATGAACAATCAAACATTTCATAATCAGTTAACAATTATCCTTTGGATTCGTAATCATTACACAAATATCCTTTGGATTTGTGGGGATGACTACTATACGCTTTTCGTTTCCTTTTCTTAAAAAATATTTCCTCATGATTAAGAACTACTGGAATATTCATTTTTAAAATACAGTTTTTACATGTATAAAACATACTTTGAAAGATGTTGCATAACATTACATATCCATCTAATCATCAAACGCCTTTATTTGTAAAGAAAATTATTTCTATAGAATCACGCGCAGTAAATCGTTCGCAATTATCGTCCAAGAACAAACAAAAAATGGAGAATAATTCAATTTTAGAGTTACCATTTTTAATTCCAAAACCCAGAACAACTTTTTTGGTAAATAATCTCTATTTCTTTTTTTCACCAAAACAAACTGTAATTGAAATATCAATATAAATCCTAAATAAATAGTTTAATTAATATTTTACTGAAACTATATTTAGAAAAAGTAAATTAATAAGAATGGTTAAATTTTGGTTAGTTTGAGGATTATACTAGCTACTTTTGAGAAAAAGAATTGGTTTGGTTCAAATTGTACATTTCCTAATTAATCTATAGTCTTACGTTTCGAGAACGACCTCAGTTGTCATATCAGTATAAGTCATATTGATATATCGATTTTAGTTTGATAATAAAGTCCAATAGTTTCTAAAGTGGTAAGCTCCATCGTAAATGGACTGACTTACATCGTGTACTGATTTGGTACCAAATCATATGGAGTTAATGTCTCAATTAATTACCAATCAATTTAATCGTGAGATAAACAGCGTCAGTACTCAGTAGTAAAAAATTTCTTCAAATGCAGACTCTAATTTTTGTTTGTTTGCAAAATATAGATATGCAGTGATAGTGTATACCACTAGATAAGCCTATATAGGTTATAAAATTAAAATAAATATATAAATTAGTATTAAAGGAGTCAGATGCATATGATATCTCTGCGTTGCAGAGATGCCCATGGTGAGAAACTACAAGAAACCCAGCTGTTAGTTTCTATGTAAATTATTAATTAATTAATTAATTAAGATTTCTCTCCAATAATTACCCGAGGAAGCTAAAAAATTAATACTACAATTAAATTTTGGTGATAAATTGATAAACCCCCATTTAATTTATTTGTAAGTGCATATCGACGAGCTATCTGTGGATTTCTATAGTTCAGAAACAAGAGAATGAAATTCAATAAAATTAAACAAACATGGTGCAAATAAGACTAAAACAAAAGAAACAATTAAGCTATCATTTCTTTTTTTTTGCGACGTGTCTTGCTGTGATTCTTTCTTTATTAACAAGAGAAACTCACCTCCAACATTACCAATCAACATTCTTTCTTTCTTGAGAAGGAAAATTCACCTCCAATCAATACTGACCCTTCAAAAACCAATTTCAACAGTGACGAAATGGCACTAATCGAAAACTATTTTATAAAGCCTCGTAGAGGTATTAAAAATTATAAAAGAAAGTCGTAATCATATTTAACACATTCGAATTTGAACAAGTCTAATCATGGCCAAGTCTCACTATATTAACAATTCAAGAAATTTAATTTTATATCATTAGGCATAAACGAGAGCTTGACTGCGAGTTTAAATATTACTCCACATATAAAAATCATAAATTGGTTAATACTAAAAAAAAGAGAAAAACTAATAACTTTGTCAGACTAAACACACAAGATCCACACATAGCTTAAACGTAACAGTTCCAATGGAATCTTTTTCTCTCTCTACCTCTAGACTCTAGAGAGAGACAGAAACGCCACATTCATCGTCGACATCATCACAGTATATCATTAATGAACAACAAAAAGATAAAAATCCAAAAAAAAAAAATAACAACAAACAAAACAAATCGTCACAAAAAGTCGAAAGACGAATCTAATTCACTATTTTGTACTTATTAACTTGTATTTTACAATTTCTTGTTTATTTTCCTGAAAACGTATTCAGACTGAAACTGATCTTAAGTAAGCAGAACCATAGGCTCAAACAAAAACCAAACAACAAATCTAATATTTGATCTAAAGAAGCAGAAACCAAAAACATAGAACCCTTTATGTACACGTATATCTATCTACTTTTGTTTCACAACATAGATGTTAAAAACAGAGAAAGAGAGAGATTTGTGTGTGTGTGTGTTTTTTTTTTAAGAATCGGAGTAATTATCTCTCCAGCAAATAAGCATGATTACACAACGACGCATGATGTAGAAACGAGCTCTTTGTTCTTTAACCAATCTCGCACACTTCCTCGTAAAAGCACATCTCACTTGTCTCTGTCTCTTCTTGCCGTTGAAAGAACAGACCGATGATGAGCGCGTGATCCTTGACGCGCCGCCGTCTTTCTTCGACAGTTTCCACTTCTCGTCGAGATGGAATTGCGGCGCGCTTCCCGATCGAGTCAGGCTTGAAGACGACGCCATTGATGCTAAGATCTCAGATTTCAGATGTTCTGTGTTTGATTGCTTCGCGTATGTATGTGTGATCTCACCAAGAAAAAGGATAATATCTTCTTCTGAGGTTCGTTGGAAATTGATGAGCTGTGAGGAATTGAGCGATAATAAGAAACAAACTTAGGAATTTGGAGATTTTCTCGGAGTTTGGAGATTTTCTTTTTGAGTCAGTAACGGAAAAGAGTTAGGGTTATGTATTTATAATGGATATTTTAGAAACATATTCGATCTAGAAAAGAAAAAGAAAAAATATTTAATAATTTTTTCTAATTCTAGTTTTTTTTGTAATTATATTTGTTTTTGTCTGTTATGGTGATAAATATATAAAATTAGAAGAGGATGCAGAGACTTGTGGCAGTCGGTATTGCCCGGGGCTTTGTTGTGCCTGGGTTGCCCCACCATTACCACTTTTTTTATATTGTTAGGAAATTGTCTAAATAGCTACCCCAATTAAACCATATATTTAGGGGGAAATCCAAACTAATTACGATTTTTTAACGAATTATTGTTAACATTACGTAATCCAACTTATATCTAACGATAATCGAAGAGAGAAACGGTAATGATACGCATACTCTATTTATTATTAATTTACAGAGTTATTTATCTTCCATCTACCCGATTTTCTCTATTGTGGTTTTTTTTAATCTTTAACAAAATTGCATGGTACAATTTAGGCTAGTACAATGGAACTAGCTGGGTAAACAAACCTTCTTCATCTTTCTTTATTTTTATTCCGAAAGCATTTAACAAAAGAAAAAAATCTCTTATCTTCTCTATGGCTTTTAAATCACCCTTATGTTATTATGTTAACGAGGAAATTAATGATAATCTAATTTTGTGATCTCGACTTTTTTATAGGATTCAAAGCATTTTCGTATATATAAAAAAAGGAAAAACTATTCCTAATCACAAATACAATAGAAGTTTGTTCAGTTGTAAAACACTTGACGACTTAAAGTAAAGCCTTAGTATGTAATTTATATTTGAACTAATCGTGTTTTGATAAATAAAATTATTAGTAAAAAAATCATGACAATAGTAATATACTATTTCCTAAAATTCAACAAAAAAATGCTTATAACTAAAGTAGACCAAATCAATATTGTATGCAATTTTTTAAAATTACATATTAAAAACAAAAATCTAAAATATAGCAGAAGATTAAAAAGGGAAGAAAAGGTCTGCAAGTGGGTCGAGTAGTTAAGAGTGAGAAGAGGGGATTTTAATGCATCAAAGCATATCTCAGTCAATCTGCACCTATAACTGTTGATTACTTACTCAGATCAATTAATAATATATAGCACCAACAACAAAGGAATCATTTGAATTCAACTTTTAGCAAACGAAAATAAAAAATGGAAAAGAGGTAGACGAAGGAGATGATGTGAAATCACATGGAGGTGTAGTAATCTGGTTTGGCTATTTCAGTGCTCCTATTTTTGCCTGACTTCGATGTTTCTTTCTTTTCTCTTTCGTCTTTTTGGGGTTTTCTCTCCCGTAATTTTCTCCTTTTTTTTACCTTGAATCATAATGGTAGTAAATGACCAAAACTGTTGGGTTTAAAGCCCAATTTCATCAGTTGTCTTGTTAAAGCAATTAATACAATGATTTACGGGTTTTTTTAGTAAATAGGATTTAACCAAATCTTATTATGTATCCAGAATATAGTTTTCCATCATCCCAGATTCTACAGACTTAGAAACGGTTCATTGCTAAAATAACAAATTTTAGCTAAAGAACTGAACGTTTTTCATCAATAAAAAGATAGACAAACCAAAAAAAATCGACATCGATGAAAAGAATGAAAGAGACTAAAAATGATATTTATGTTGATAATTACAATCAAATGATGCTTCATTAGAGAATTCTTCACACTGTACCTAATTTGAAATCCACACTAGAAAACGTTTATTCCGAACTATAGAATCGATAAAGTGAATATGTAACACATAAATACAAAAATATGTGCTACACAGAACGAAGTTTGCTGAATTATCTTGAAATTCTGGGTTTACGAATACAAAATATGTAGAAGAAATGTGTTAAATGACGTCAAGATTGACTACACGCCAGAAGTAGATACATACATAGACGCGTACATCCAAAATGTGTCATCTATCAATCCAAAGGATGCGACGTCTGGATTGTAAAGCTCAGTTAATATTTTCTTGTCGTTTGTTACTTTTTCACGGGTATATTTCATTCACATTCTCCGGAAAACAAAATGTTACTATCAAGACTATTTTATGTTGGGTTTGATCTTTAATATCTTCTTCTTATTTTTTTTTGTGCAAAGAACGATAAATATCTAACGGCGAGAATTAAACCATTTAAAAAGTTGTCAATCAAACATGTAGTTTGGAGAATCGAATAGATAAGCTATTATAAAATATGTTTGGAAATAAATAAACGGACATTTACGAACCAATCAACAAGCAAAACGGATTTAGCAATTGATTTTCTTTTTTTTGAAAACCAAAATTTGTTTATATTATTATCTTAAGATTTTTGAAAATATATATTATATATCTAATGTTATTGTATATTTAATGTGTTTATTAAAATAATATCAATTGTAAATATTTTTTTGACATTCATAGACCACAATGATGTCAAAAAAAATTCATAGACAAAGGGTCGAAGATGATGAGACAAGGATACATCATTACCCCGTAAAATACTCGGCCAATCATATTGTTAAACCCTCTTTCTTATTTTAATCATTTTCTCATTTTCATTAGTTTATCACTGTTTCACACTCACTACAGAGTTTTAACAGTTTTGTTTAACAAAACTTCCTATCTAATATTACAACATTACAGTAAACTGCGTTTGTTTTGGTAACAATAACAGCCTATTTTTTTACTCATGATTAAGAAAATTAACCAATATATCAGTTGAAGAAAAACGTAAATGTGCTGGCAAATGGCGATTACAATGTTCAAATCCAAATAACTAAAGAATAAAACAATTTAACACCAAATATCCATCCATCTGTCGTAGCAGTAAACTGATCATAGAGTAAACATGATTAGTTCTCTCTACTGAGTTTCTCAAATTTTCTTCCAATATACTATTTACATACCTAAACCTATGCTAAAGAATGTAATTAGTTAAAGTATTCAAATACATTCATTTAGATAGTGAAAAGTGAAACCGTTAACAATCTACTCTAAAATTTGCCATCAATTATTATGCGTGTTTCTCTTAGTCCATTATACACTCGAGTTTTTAACTGCAAAAGGTAAACACAAAAGGTGAAACTGATGATAAAGGGTGAAGCAAAAAGAATCAAAGCAGAGGTCAAAGAGATCGTTGTGGTTCTTCTTGCGTCGACGTTGAGGCACGTGCGGCCAACAGATGGGCGTGACCACTGACACGTGTCTGTAGCGTTGTGTGAAAGCGAGGTTTCGAGTATCGCAAGGGACCGACTTAGCCCGCTTACCGGCGCCATTTTTTGGTCAACGGTCAAACTTCTCCCCACTCTTTTGCACGAAGAGAATCTGCGAACACAAAGCACGTGCTAACTCTATCTTCTTCAATCCCTAGTTCCACCCTAACCTTTGGTCGGGTTCAATTTCTATGATGTTTTTTCAAACAAATTTTAATCTCTCTATAGTACACAATTACAAAGCGAGTTTATTGATGTTAAAGACTCAAACGTTTAGTAGTATTAGCATTAGCATATATATACCACGTTTCAATATGGTTTTTTTTTTTAATTTTGATAGAAGGATTTGTGTAAGATGTTTTCAAAGTTTATATATATATGTACGTTTAGTAGCATTAGCATATATATATATGTACAAAGTTTTTCATAGTTCTGTGTTTTATGTACGTAGGTATCACATATTTTAAACAAAAAAAAACAGGAAAAATGAAATATTTGGTACCGTTACACAAGAGAAAGCAATATCTTTAGAAGTACTCACCGAATTTAAAGACTGTATAGAATAGAGAAGGAGTTACATTTTGATTTCTCAACATTAAATTTGGATAAGAAATTATGTTGTTGTGAAAGAAAAGATAGAGAAAGTAAATGTGAGCATGAATGTGAATATATCAATGATCCGTGAAAGAAAATAACATGGGTTCAATCCTATACCAAAAAATAAAAATAAAATAAAAAGTTGAACGAATGGGAATATTAATACTCATCACATGCAATTTCTGACACGAGACTCCGATGGATAAAAAAAGGCCACGAGATAATCCAATTAGTACTAAGGGGTATGCATTTTTTACATCCTTTTTTGTTTGATATAGAAACTTATGTAATGCAATCAAAATTTCACAGTCACAAGAACATAAACAATGTCTTTAACAAAAAAAAATATGATCGATAAAATGCCTCAAATTACAGCCAACTGTATATGGATAGAAACTCACTACGTAGAAAATGTGTTCTTATTATTTATATTCTTCAGTATTAGTTTCATAGTTTTTTTCTTTCTTCCTCAATGAATTGATAGTTTACTATAATACGCCTATGTTTATGCATGTGAATCGTGATGGTAAAAGGCTAAAAGCTAAGTAAATATGGAAAGACTAATCTCTATAAACGAGGTTAATATGATAAATTTAAGAAACATCAACCGCATCACCTAAAGACATCGCTTCTATGTATAGAAATGAGAGCCTCTGACGGTAATAGTTTATTTCTTCTATTATTTGTATAGACAAAAAGAAGAAAAATAATAAATATAAAAAAAACGGCTACATTGGTATACATTTCCCCACGTAAATTATCTTCCTTCGGTTTTTAATTTTATATATAGAATAATCTTCTTGTATTTTTCCATGAATCGTGCTACCTGTATTTTTTCCTTGTTGAGGGAGAAAATATCTCACCTCAATTATAGCATCTAACTGTTTGATTTCAGAATCAGATGCATAACTGTGATGGGTTTGGTTTGTCTTGCTTAAACTGAAGCTAGCCCAGTAAAGAAAACTAAACACACCCGTATTCCTACTAAAATATTGATTCATATGTTGTGATTGGGTTTCATGTGTGTTGCGGGATAGCAATATAAATTATTGACTAACTATGACAATTCACAACAGCGAGAGATTGGTCAAGAGTGAGCAACACCAATGATCCAAGAGAAACCCAATCCACAACATTTCATTCTCACTATCTACTGTTGTTGTTTTAGCCCATTTAAAACAATACACTATCAATTTTTAAGAGTCGTCGTAGTAGGTCTGAGGGTTGGACTTGATTTTGTCCATAAGCTTTGGATTTTCATTTTTGGTCAGAGTTTAAAATTTTTTAATTAATTGTATTGAGTTTCCTTAAATTGTGCCACTGGGCTTAAACTGTCAACCCAATGGGCGTATCCCATACTCTTTTGCTACAGCTAGCCGACCCTAAATTGAATTCCTAAAACCACAAGTCACATGATAGAGTTCAAGGATCCAATGGGATTTTACTCAGGGATATGTCCTTTTAGCTAAGGTATAAATGGGCATATAAAACATCGTCCAAACTTGATCCATGCTTTTCGATTCATCTTAGAGCAACTCTAAATTGTCTTCAAACTTTCTGATTCTGTCATTTAACTGATATTAATAACAAAATAACAATATTCAGTTGCTTGACAAAACAAAGAAGAATATATTTCAAAATGTCAAACAAAAACGAAATGAGAACAAAGGTGATGTTTGGATTTTAGAATCTTAAGTTTAAAAAAAAAATTCATATATGGAGACAAATGAACCTAACTAAAAGATATCTTCAAGGAGGTTAAGTTAGTTGATAGATACTTTTTCAAGAATCAAGATAAAGCAAATGTCCTATGTAACTTGGCTTGATTCTTAAGCAACACCGATGTACGTGCTCATATTTCGTATTATAAATTATCCAAATATTCTTGTTAGTAATACAGAAAAAATATTGGAGTGATACTGATACTAGGCCTTACTGATGATGCCAGTGTACGTGTTTACTATAACCAATTAAAAAATGTTAGAATCTCACTGGAACTGGTGTTCAAATCTTTCCGGCTTTAGACAAAATTATCGACCGATGAGAAATATAAAAAAATCTGGTATCTTTTTATTTTATAACAGTGTCAGTTTTTCAGTAGCTCAATGGGTCAATCACTCACTTCGTAGAATTCCTAGAGGAACAATATATGCGGCATTATTAAAAAGCAAATAAATACTATATAGTATATAGGGTCAAAACTTGATTCAAACAAACACAATGTTTGAAATTATTTACCAGCTGTTACCTATATAAGTACATATATTAAATATATAGGGATCCAATGAAATGGAGAAAAGGTGATACAGATATATAGGATTCCAAATTTTGCTTTGCGTGACAAAACTTTGGATATAATCTTCGGCAAAAAGAGAGTGTTGCGTAAAGCCTAATAAGCATGAGTGCGAGACATCTATGCATGTAAAGAGGAGACATAAATTTAGGAATGGTCCTTTTTGGTCCAATACCTTAACCTTAAATTAAGGGTGTTAATTAAATGATTGATAACGCTATCGAAATTTTTTTTCCTGCTAGAGCTTCAAATTAAGTAGCATGCGCGAGGGAAACTATGTTAGTGCGAGTAAACATTTCGAATTAATTGATGAGTAAACATTTTTTTAGTTTCATACTAAGTCATATCTGTCCACCAATGCCTTAGATTACCGGTGGTTCGGTCTTGAACTCGCTCTAACTTGTTATAAATGTCTTCAAATATATGACAGAATAAACCTTGCTATAGCAATGATGAGGCCACAAAAAGCTCCTCGCGTTTGTTTATCATCACCATATCCCCTTTGAACATAAAATCATGAAAATTCAAACCCTTTTAACATAAGTAGCCACGAGGTAATCTTCCTTAATCTTTAGACACCACCAATCTCTACAGGATGTGTTTGCCATTTTCCCTTCTTTTTATGTTCTAATGACGTCACGTGGTGGTTTCAAAGGAACCCACTTCTTTTTTAGACATAGACACTCAATGTGTAACCATAGCATGTCCCAAATTTCCATTGAATATATGAAGTCGCTGTAAACTACTGTTAATGCATTTTCGCTTTCCTTATACAGTGTATCGCTAGCACTAGTTTTCGTGCATTCTTTGAATACCCTATAATAGTTTTTCCAGAATCATCAATTTATTTATTTAATATCGAAAATGAATGACACAAAAGAACACTCTCAAGTCTCAGCTTAAGTAACTAAGTGATCATTTAAGAAATTTAGAATTTTAATGAGTATTAACCTTAAACATCGAGTTTAACGAAACTAGAACGTATTAAATGTAAATAGCAAATAAAACAGATTGAAATTGTTTATTTTTAAAATTTCAGTTTTTGAAGAAAAGAAAAAACTGTAGCTCCCCTTGTTTTTCTTGCTAGCTTTCAGAGGGGAATCTTTATTGCTATGTGCTTGTGGACATAGCATGTGTGGTCTCAGTTACCTTTTTGGCAATTACAAGTTCTCTTGCTCCCACTTATTTCAACTCATTATTCATGACCCCACCTCTCTATCAGATGATGTTCCAATTGTTTTCAATTCCTAAATTTGAGTAGGTTTTACTCTTTAGTCTTACATACTATCGACTGTATGCACTTCAATGAGATTGAAAATAAAATTAGATGTAAGCAAAAAACAATATAAGTGGAAAATGTAGCACTTTAGATACTTTTAACTCGCTCAAATAGTTGGCGGGAGCATAAAGAGTTTTTCATTCTCACATAAGGTTTTAAAATGGTATGTCGGATTAGTGACATTTTTTTTGTTTTCCACAACGAAATCATTATATATAATAGATTATTATATCAGTATAAGAATTCATAAACTAGATTCACGGTTAGTATAATTTCACTAATAAAAGAACTTGGTAATGATTTTATGGGTTGCTTGAATGTAGCTGAATTAGCAATCTACACGTACTTTTGTTTTACGCTTAAGTATCTAATGAGCTTGTTAATGAACAGTCACATTGCTCTTAGTAGCCATTATTGAGATTTGAGCAAGACCATCATGTTGAAAAAATATAATCTCCAAACTTTATTAACTTAAACGGTTGGAAGGAAATGCTCTAAGTTGGTTAAGTCAAAAGTATTTTAGAATGTTAAACGCATTTGGAAAAAAAGATCTTACAATTATATTATAGGTCTCTTAACATGAAATAAACAAACAGTAAAAGAGTAAAATTAATAAGACGAGGAGTTTTATATATATAAATAAACATTACTAATGTACTTTTATGAGACGATGTCTATGCTGAAACGAAATAAATGTAAAGACGTGAATCCGTTTGGGAGAGGAGTGGTACTGGTAGATAATTCACATGCAAGTGCATTTGTATTATCATAATAAAGTCTTCATAAGGTTCTATGCGTGCATGTGTATTTTGGATGTACATATATATAACTGAGGTATACAATAATTCCCAAAATTGTTTTTATATATAAATAAATTCTGAAAATTGTAACCATATGTGATATGTCCACGTCTCGCTAAAGGAAGAGATGAATTAAATCGTCGGCAACCAAACAGATCCGATCTAGAGTTTCAAACAGAAAAAAGAAGTGAGAAGCTGGCACAGATTGAGCTGACGTGGTAGATGATAAGAAAATTTGGAGTGATGTGGCAGATACAAGAACATCTGGTTGGTGCATAGATATGCCTTGTCATCGCCATATTACTCCTCGACAGCCTGTTTTCACAGCCACCGCCCTAACTGTTTTCCTCGTTTTTCAATTATAACCTTAAAACGTTTTTATTTAATTTTCTAAATTTTGGTATTAAAATATCTCTATTAGTTATTTTAAAATTAGGGGAATGTAACGATATTAACTTGAAATGATAATATTCTAATTTTATGCTACTTTAGGTTTTGATTATTTTTATGCTGGTGGCGCCGATGCATAAAGGTTAAAGTTAGTGTGTACATGTTCCTTTTTCAACAAGGAAAAATTGATCATGTAGCTAAGTTATAAAAGCTAATTACTAGAAGTTTAGAGCTTTAGTTAATTTAGAAATAAGCTGATTTGAAAATAAATAGAAACTTTAAAAGAAAAAAGTCATCTACTACTTGTTAAGATTTCAAACTCACTATGTACATATGTCTACAATTCAATAGTTTTTTCTTATTTCTTGGATCCATTTTGTATTACTTTTGTAAAGCATTTAAATATATGGGTAAAGAAACGTTGAATGGGGGAGTGGAGGGAGATATAAAGCTTTGACTTTTCTCACGTGAGAACTAGTAAGTAAGTGGACAAAGCTTGCTCTTTAATCTTTGACAGTTTCATGACATATATTGTCATAAACATTGACCGAATAGGTCCGAGAGATAACGAGTCGGGTCTGGTATATCACTTTACGTACGGCTAATGCACGGCGCAATACGTGGCCCGATGAATGCGGACAATATGGGTCCCTTATTATTATTTTTCTCTTTTCTAATTTTGAAACTTGTTTACGAAGAAGAATTTCACTTTCTTCTATGTAAGTGGGAGTATCTCTCTACCTCCAAAAGTGAAATCTCTTGAAATTGGAGGTAAATAATTGGCGGTATTCGATAAAAAGTACTACAAAGATATTTTTTTAAAATTGATTCAAATACATAAATCCAGGTAATTATTGATTTTTTGTGTGTGCCAAAACTAAAGATTTATTCTTGAAAAAATAATGTAAAAGTAGTGGTAGTAGGTTAGTAACTAATATGAGTCGCTCAATCGGTTGAATCCGGAACAATGCTTTAGGTTAGTATCTAAATACACGAAGATAATTCATTTATTTTGCTCAATTTAATACCCGATCCAAAGTAATGTGTGAGATTTTTTTTTTTTTTTTAAAGTAGTGGCAATGGTACCAATTTACCATGCATGAAAATAAAATAAAAGCGTTTAGGCCAAAAAAAAAAGGGTAAGGAAATAATAATGGTGATATTGTTGAGCTTACCGAAATCCGCTCGTGATTGATGCCACAACTTGATTTTTAAGCAAACCAAAATTATTTTCCCTTTTTCTAAACTTAATTTATATTCAACTCACACTTGTTTCTTTTAAAACTGATAAAGCTTACATTTATTGTATGATTTATTTGATAATCAACTTTAACAAAATATATATTAAATCATGAATTTTCGGATTTTTTCTCTGTAGTCTTCTTTGATTGTGAACTAGATTTTCATAATATTTGTATAGGATTTATGAATCATAAATAATCCCTCTAATATTAAATTTTAGACTTGGAGTTAGCAATAGCAGCACTGAAATAACATCATTTTATTCGTTTGAACTTACACACATTTAGATATTTGTTTGAACATTTTCTTATACATTTAGATATTTACAGCTGATGCTTAAAAAAAAGATAATATTTTTTTCTTCACTTGAGTTTCTCTAGGTTCCAAAAATTATTAAATTTTTTTAGTAATTTTTATTATTGTTGCACAGTTTTTATATACATTTATAAGTTAAGAATTAAAGGAAAAGAAAAGGAGGATCTCTGTTTTTTTTTGTGTGTAATTCATCTTACAACTAGATTACCCGCCGCAAGTAAAGATGTGAAAAACGAGCAGATTTAGGTTTGCATTTGGTCAGCAAAACAAACATAATAATCTTTGGATAACATATTTTAAAAGAGAAGAAGCTCGTTATAAGTATGAAATGCCTCACAGAAAGTCAACTCAGTATTATTTTGTCGAAAGTATTTGGCATTGAGTTTCTAAGTGACATAATTTCAGATCGAGGAATCAACGAGATAATATATATATTTTTTAGTATAATCATTATCTAAAAAAATTAGACAATAGAAAAACACACGAAAAACGGTTACAAACAAACCTACCTCCACCTTACGTAGAAATAGAATTAGTAATCTAATTTTCAAAGTTTAAATTTTGACAAAAGAAAACACTTAGCCAATAATATATCACAATCTCTCTCTCTCTCTCTCTCTCTCTCTCTCTCTCTCTCTCACTCTAACTCTAACTTTGGAGTTTCCTTCCCTCCATAAATACCGAACCTCACTCCTTCTTCTTCCACCATTCTCATTTCCAATTAACAAAACCTAGCTCTTCTTTAAACAAGAGCGCAAGCTCGAAAGCGCTCTTGTTCTTTCTTTATCTTCTCTTTTACCCTTAATTGTTCTTCACCCTTATAGTAATTTAGAAACCCTTTTTTGTAATAGTTCACTCACGAAAATGGATATTAAACTAGCAATTATCTTTACTACATTTGTCCTTTTTAGCCTCGCCGACGCTAGAATCCCGGGTCTTTACTCCGGTGGCGCGTGGCAAAATGCACATGCCACTTTTTACGGTGGAAGCGACGCCTCCGGCACAATGGGTCAGTTCATCAAAACAGAGCATAAATACTTAATTAGAGAATATTAATATCTATTATTATAATTTTTTGTTTAACAAAAGGGGTTTAATTACAGGAGGAGCATGTGGTTACGGGAACCTCTACAGCCAAGGCTATGGAACCAACACGGCTGCTTTGAGCACGGCGCTGTTTAACAACGGTATGAGTTGTGGAGCCTGCTTTGAGCTAAAATGCGCCAACGATCCTCAATGGTGCCATTCAGGTAGTCCTTCAATTCTCATCACCGCAACCAATTTCTGCCCACCAAACTTGGCTCAACCCAGCGACAACGGAGGATGGTGCAACCCGCCACGTGAACACTTCGACCTAGCCATGCCTGTCTTCCTCAAGATCGCTCAATATCGCGCCGGCATTGTGCCTGTCTCATACCGCAGGTACCTTCTTGTTTACATCTTTAGGGCCTTGGCAATAAGACCATAATTAGGTTTTAATATTAAAAAAAAATAGACCACAATTAGCGAATATTTAGATAGGATAAAAAAAAGTTAATGGAATGGATTTTTAATATTTTTGTTCTCTATTGACATTTCAACTTAACTTTACTAAATGATACTAGTACTTTTAGTTATTAACTATTATTAAAAATAACTATTATTAAAAATTGACATAAATAGTTGAACATTTCTTAGTTAAAGACTGAAAGTTCTCTTATAAATCCAATTTTAATACTCTGTTTTAGTTAGAAGAAACTTTGATTTTTGTAGTGGTGTCTCTAATTCACAAATTGAACAATAATTCTTTCAGAATTTTGAAGAAGTGAGTACTCAAATAAGTGTGAAATGTTTTGTTCTTTTGTAGGGTGCCTTGTAGAAAGAGAGGAGGAATAAGGTTCACAATCAACGGTCACCGTTACTTCAACTTGGTTCTGATTACTAACGTGGCGGGAGCAGGAGACATCGTGAGGACCAGTGTGAAAGGGTCTCGAACTGGTTGGATGAGTTTGAGCAGAAACTGGGGCCAAAACTGGCAGTCTAATGCTGTTTTGGTTGGTCAGTCACTCTCTTTCCGCGTCACAGGCAGTGACCGTAGAAGCTCTACTTCCTGGAACATCGTTCCATCTAACTGGCAGTTTGGTCAAACCTTTGTCGGGAAGAATTTCAGGGTTTAAGCAAGTTTCGAGAAGCTAGATTTGGGGGAAAATCGAAAATTAAAGTGGTTCGAGACAAAAGAAATCTCTCCGTTAATTTCGCCATTTCTCCTTTTTTCCTTTAAATTTTTATATATGGAAAGGAGAGAAAAATGAGGGAAAAGCATCTTTGACTTCTGTGTGTGTTTTCTTTTCTAATGTTTTTTGTCTTTTGGGTTTGGTGTTTTAATTGTGAGTTGGTGTTTTAAAGGGGAAAAGGGAAGTGAGAAAGTGCGTAGCTGAAGTGGCTGTGAGAAAAATTTGTAACAGCCCGCAGCTATTAAAGTATTTACATGGCTGGGTTGTAATATTTAATATCGTGTAATCTAAAACATCGTTGTATTATGATACTATATACTAATCTCCTCGTTCTATTTTAACTAGCCATTACAAAAGAGTCTCTTAAGAATAAAGTTAATGCATGTTAGTGTTAGATCCATGAGGATCCCATTCCCACTTAGATTTGGTAGTGTAGTAGAACGAGAAACAAGAATCATTCAATGGCTATTGGTCTATTAAAAGCCTTTAATAAGTGGGATTGATTTTTGACCGGTGAATTTAAAAGTTTTAAAAAGGGTAATAAAAGTGTTTCCGACAGCATTTGATGCAAACATAACATATAAGTCCACGAGTCCGCCTATTCTTTTTCTTTTCTTTTTTTGTGATATGAACGGAACATGTCTTCTCACTTACAAATTTAGCTAAAGTTTATATTCATTCCCATAGTATTTTACTATTGATATTTCTCCTTTTTAAAAAGGTTTGGTTTGGATGAAAGCATTGGAGTAAAATTTTGGAGTTTAGAAATAAATATTAGTGCGAATGTTTGACGCATCTACTAGCTCTTATCACCCATGTCACATTACTTTCTTCAGTTCATTTCATTGTTGATATTGTACGACCATTGACTGTTTACATTAGTATCAGCTTTATGACATTATCTTGACTTAAATCAGTACGAATACACATTGTTGGCAAAAATAAATATATTACGAATTATAAAGAGGAGAATTTTGCTACTCTTGTTCAACAACTGTGGGTTATACAACTTTTAAATTGGTCTCATTTTGTTGTTGTTGTAATTCTCGTTTCTTGGTAAATTGGTCTCGTTTCTTTTGTTATACTGATATGAAACTTTATTATCATTTATCTTAAGCTATAAACAAACGAGAATAGGAGAATGTACATATATCCGAGAGAGAAGTTGCCAGACATTGTTATTCTACAATGACAATAGATAACGAAACTCGTGTCCATATGTTTGGATCTCAACCATTTTAGCTAAAGGAACTTTTGCTTTTCTCTTTAAACATTCCATAATCATTCCCTTTAGAGTCCCTGATCGAGGCAACTGACTATAGATCCATTCCAAAAGAGATTCAATATCATCTGCAAAATCTTTCATGTGCCATTGTAGAAGCTGTGGAACCACAATCTTTTTCTTGCTCGAAACACCTACAGAAGATTCTAGGTATTCTACTCTTGCTCTTCCTAAATCATTCACCACTTCATCTGCTGTATACACTCTAAGCTGCACATGAATATCAGTGCCATCATCCATATTTATAATCCTCAAGTAATATATATCCATCAAGATACACTATGTTAATCTGTATACTTACTGCTGGTGAAGACCAACTTCCACGGCAAAGCGCAAATGTCACATTGGGTTCTGAATATCCTAAACCATAAGTGTGTCGCAGGAGAGTTTCTTTCTCATCAAGGGAGTCCTTCTTACATGAAGATGTTGATTAGCTTCTTGAAGTAATTGATTCTATGTACAGCCATATAGGTAGGAAATTATATGGAATGCACTTACATGTTCTGGTTCACAAGGATGTCGCAAGACGAAATGTTCAATCGCCAAAGCGTTGAGGACTATGCCACCGACGTTGAGTGAAGCCTGCCAAAAAAAAAATACAAAGAGCTTCATAACGTTTGGAAGTTTCTACAATTAAAAAAAAAACATAAGAGTTCTTTGCTCAGAACTTTGATCCAAAAAGCTACCTTATTCATCAAGGTGAGTAGTCTATTGTGCGACGAAGGTAACCCATATTCAATAAATGCCTGTAATTGAAACAGAGACTATGATTTTTGAGTTCAATTTTTGTGTGACATTAAAGTTGTGTTGGTAAATGTTTCCGTACATGCATTATACAAGCGTTGTAGATATTGAGCCAGAAAGCGAGTTTTTGCTTGTAGGTTAAGAAACTCAAATCCACCTCTGATAGTTTCTCCATCAAAACACTGCCAACACATAGATAGTCAATAAACAAGATTCCATCAAGAATCATACTATTTGATGAGGTCATCTGTAAAACCTCAGGCGTGGAACAGCAGGTGAACAATAATGAGTGAAACGGGTCACATCAATGGAGCTTCTTGAAATGTGGATGAAGTTCTTGTAAGGGCCAATATCTCTGGCGACTCCTCCGACAGAGTCTGCCAATACGCCATAAGGATCAACGTTCATTGCATTCTGATAATAACTATATGTGTTTGATTTGCGGCTACAAGAAGAGGGCCTTCTCGAAAGCTCGGTGACATCCCCTTTGGTCTTTGATGAAACCTGATTGAGTTCCAAGTAAATGCCTATGAGACATTTTATGAGCTGTTCAGATACTTCGTTTGGATCGTCTTTGGTCTTCGCTTCCACAAGTCGAAGTCCCTTCCTCACTCTACCCATCTGCATCCTCGATACTCTATCAAATTCATCTACACACCAAAACCATGATCATGAGTGAAGCTTGGCCATTCGTATATTTTCGGTTTTGAGACATGTAAATCAAACTAGGATAGAATTGTATCCCGGTTTGGCTTGGTTAGGTTTGAAAATTTTGGGTCAGTTAGATTCCGTTCTGTTTTAAGTTAAAAATCAGAAATTTCAGTTCGGCTCGGTTTGGTTTGATTTTTTAAACTTTTTATGCCCTTTCCTAGTACTATAATATGCAGCTTAAAAACGTATCGAATAAGAAACGACGTACCTGTGAAGCCACTTGAAGAAGTGGCATCCAGGAGATCGGGAGCATACGAAAACGAGAGCCTAGAGTGAGTACTTGAGGCAGTGTCTAGAGTAGAACGTTGGTAGTGATGTGATAAAGATCGTTGATGAAGATCATGTCCTAGTGGCAAACTATTCTGTCTAGCCAATGTCCTCTTCTGCTCGGTCATCTCTTGCGTTTGTCTCTGTTCATAGTACAGCTTAAGCTTCAGCTCCTCGATTTTTCTGTCTAGACAGAGAATCTCTGCCTCCACGATGGCTAATTCTTGTATAACCTCGGAAAACTGTTAGGAAATCAAAATTCTTTAGTTGTTTGATCATTTAAGAAATAATTAACATTTTGTGAGGAATGTGTATTGGGTATTGCCTGAGGTGGGAGAAACAATGAAGAGAGACTTGGGAGAGAAACAATAGAGCCATCGAAAGCAGCTCGTAAAGTTCTACTCACTGCTTCTTCTTCCTCTAGTTTCTCTTTAAGATGCATCACCTGCATAAAACACAAACATTCAAAACCATTAAGTACTTGTTAGAATAAATATTTTAGGATCATTTGTGCTTACCCCTTTGTCTAAGTCATGTCTCTTGTTACTGTGTAGTTGGGAAGTTTCCATGAGGAGTTCCTCAAATTTCATGCGGTTTTGAGTTTCAGAGAAACAAAAGAGAAAGCTGAACGGATCTAAGTAGAGAAAGAGATGGTATAAATGATTTAGACTGGAACGTGGGAGCCATTAAAAGGGTCGATAGGAGAATTGGACAGAGAGAATAATTACAGATTTTAAACAATACTAAAACAGTTATTGACTTATGTTTTTGGTGACTTCAGGTTGTTAAGTGATAATAATGTAAGTCACATGAGACTCGCCGGAATAACGGCGGATCAGAATCAGAAAAATAAAAACACTAAAGACTTCCATTATAACTACAAACACAAGTTTTAGAGGTGGGCATGACGTGAACCCCATCACCCTAGAGACTACTCTAAGCCAATCTGTTAATGATAAGGATTGTGCGTTATTACAATTTAACCGGTTATCTATCACTGCAAAACATCAAGCTTCAAATGCTGTTTCCAACTCTCATTACTCATTAGTCTTTTTTAACAAATCCTTAAAAATTAAACAAACTACTTTTTAAAGCTTTTAGCCAAACTATTTTTTAATAGTTTAATGTTTAACAAGAAATAATCCACAACGCTTTGAATTAAACCTGAACTCTTTTTTCTATGGCCCTTTGCTCGGTGTCAAAAAGACGGACCATCCAATGACACCTAACTTGTTCGAGTTGGTTAATAAAGAAAGTTAGGCCAAGATTGATTTCTTAATTAAGGCCGATTTTTTTTTTGTCAGGACATTTTCATAATTAACACCATAATATATATATATATATATTTGTACCAAAATAGTTTGTAGAAGATTTTTTTTTTTTTGTTAAAAGAAGAATGTTATGTAGGTGTTTTTTGATTCATAATTTTGTTATTTATATTAGGGTTTTCGACAAAACATTTAACGTTTTCAAATTATTGCAAAAACTAAATGGCTCACAATTTGAGGGGGAAAAACATACGGAAACGTTTTTAGTATATAAACCTAAACCTAGGTGTGACGTCAAAAAAGAAAAGAAAAATAAATATAAGCGCCGCCAAGCTCTGCGAGTACGAGCTGTAACACAAAAGTTGTGTTGGATTCAAAGGTCCGTATCTGCTGTTACTTTGATGGATTTCGAAGATTAGATTCTGCTGTTAGATTGATTCAACATCTTCTCCCATTGGAAGGTACTTTAATAACTAAGCCTTCCTTTGAGTAACCAGCATAGTATCTTATAGCTCTACATTGGGATTGATATTGAGACTAGAATTGACAAGTTCGGTTTCATGATATTATCTTCCATGTTGCAGTGGATTTTTCACCAGCATGGGCCCGTCTTGTTTCCTCCTCTCTGTTTTTGGTTTCGTTGGAATACAGACTTCTGTTTTAAAGTTGAAGCGACATGGTTTTGTGATTTTTCTCTTCAAGCGAATGGTGATGCTCAAATTAATTATTAAAGTTTTAAACACATTGTTCACTGGATTTCTGAAGACTTACGGAAGGTAGTTTGAGTTGATCAGATGGTAGAAATGGGATAGACATATATGTTTCAACATTCACCACATCAAATAAACCGTAGCTTTAGTTGATCGAATGGTAGAAACATAGTGTATCAATCCTATATAGCTATTAACACCAATGGTTGAGGTATTCAAGTATATGCAAAAGAGTAAGATGGATCTTGATAGATCTTTGTGGTAGTGGACATATATGAGGATGTGCAAAAGAGTAAGATGCATATTGGTGATCTTTGTGGTAATAGACATATTTTGAGGATATGCAGAAGAGTTAGATAAATCATAGTTACCATGATTTGTGATGGAGAAATTACAAAATTCATTATTGATGTTTCATGGTATGCAAAAGAGTTAGATAGAGACTTCCGAATAAATGCAGAAATTTTAGATAGATTTTGAATCTGATATTGTTATTCTCAAGATCATCATTGTGATTTGGCAAGGCTTGAAGAATATCTCTGGAAGGAAGAAGAGGAAGTCAAAGATAGAATGTGTACCTGCATACATGTATGATCATTATATATCCATTCTTCACTTTAAATTTTCTCTGTTTCCTTCGATCTTGGCCGAATCTTCTGTTGTCTGTAGTTTCATTTTCAATAACAAAACTTTTTTTAGTTTCTTAAATCTCTAACTCTCCAATCATATAATAAGTTCTGTTTCTATCTATTCTGGTATCCCTGCAGCAAGGATCCAGACATTCTACTAACCCAAAAAAAATAAAAATAAACCAAAAAGAGTCGAGCAAGGAATCTATCATTAGATCTAAATAAGACGACTATATAATCCTAGAAGAACTTTAGAGCATGGAAGAGTAAATAATAAATAACTATTTAAAGACAAAGCATATAAAGCTTTGGGGAGAAATGACAGAGACTCGGTCTAAAATGGAAATGGCATTTCATTGTAACCGCAGGTCATTCATTATTCAGCAGATAAAGACCAAACTTTACCAACACATGTTTCACCCAATTAGAAAAGCCTCCGATTTCCCTCAACACTAACCTTTATCCCAGGTTAGAACATTTAGTCAAAACTTTAATATCTGATTTTTTAACATGATACATGTTAATTTTGGGAGTACTTTGGTGTTATTGAAAGAGAACAATAAACCAACTTACTAAAAACAGTTATGTAGCTAAGTATTTTGTTTTTACAAACAGTATTGGACACTCACATACACACATATACACGTAATATTCTAAGTAAAATGGAAATATGAATTGTATGGACTCTCGGTTAAGATTTTTTTAAAATGGAAAATCGTGTAGCGAATAAAGTTACTTCTACAAATTGAGAAAAAGGGGAAAGAGTTAACTGAAAAGGGAACCTTTCATAAAAATAAAAATAAAATAGCTTGTTTCCCTTTTATTTTGTTATAATTCATTTAGTTTTCATATAAATATATATTCTTTTTCAAGAAAACTCTATTTTAAATCGCATATATCTACATGACTACATGTAAAGTTGCGAATATAGTTATATACATAAAAAAAGGAATTGCAACATATAAAACTCATTTCCTATAATTAAGTAATTAAGATAGAATGTTAAACAATTTTACAATATATATCCAACTTTAATATTCTATATTTTACCAAAAAAACTTCAATATTCTACTTTTACAGTTAAAAATTAGATACGGTGTATATAAATCTTTACTGAAATAGGCTTCTACTTTTACAGCTTTACATCATAAACCGAACAAAGAACTATCGAATAGGGTAAAACCTTACACTATATAAACAAAACTCACTATCGTGAGCTCATAAACCTAAACCTAAAGCCTCACGTAAGAAAAAGAGTAAACATGAGCGCCGTCAAGCTCCGAAAATGCGATCTGTACACAAAAGTTGAGTTAGGTACGGCTATCAGATTCCATAGTTAGATATAGGCATCGTCCTGTCTCATAGAAAGGTACTTTACTCTCATTCTTTTGAGTAGCGAGCTGAGCATAGTCTAGGCTAGATTGATATTGGGATCGAGAGTAGTTGGGTTCGTTCATGATCTTATGTTTGATGTTGCCAACTATTTGTCACCAGCCATGGGTCTGTTTCCTTCCTTCCTCTCCGTATTTGGTTTCACTAGAACGTGTAGATCTGTTTTCAAGATAAAACAATATGGGTTTGTTGTGATTTTTCTCTACAAGCGAATGGTTCATTCATTGGTTCCAAACCATTTACCAAATATAAAAATTAGTTATGGTTGATTAGATAATAGAAAAGTATTCTAAGTCCAACATAGCTAGTTGTTATTTTAAGTAAAAGGAAAAATTAGATGTGTGGATAATAATTTTTCTAATATTAGAGCAGTTAAAAAAGACATTGAAATATGATATATTTCATGATATTCAAAAGGGATAAATAAATATTGAAGTGAGTTATTATGATGAGAAAAATGTTTTTTTAGTTATCTTGAATGGTAGTTGCTCATACAATTACTTTTTTTACTCTTCTTATTCACTAATTTAATAAGTAAAATATCAATTATAATTTTTAATCTTCTCGAAAATATCAAAGATATCGAGGATACGCAAAAATCATGATAAATTTGGTTTTGTTAGTTTGCAAGTTGAGTGTGAAGACTTCACTATATTATTGGCTTTGTAATAATATTTTTCATTGATTTTGTACCATTGCCAAAATCACTTTGTAATTTTATGTTCTTTACCTTGGCCGACTGTTCCCTCGTTTTGTAATTTTCTTTATGTTGTACCATGGCCAATTTTTCTTGTTATAAAGTTTCAAAGTTATTTTTATACATTACTTGTCTTATACATTCAAATCAGTTATTCAGTTGATGTTTTCCTCTCCATTAGAATAACCTTCGAGTGCTTTCTCTCTATACAAAGGAAAAAAACAAGTCGAAAGATAGATTAACTGAGCTTCTTGTATATTAGTTATCAACTTTTACCTGAGCTTCGTGTATATTAGACTATTAGTTATCAACTTTTATTTACCATTTGATAAATTCGTTTCGAAGATCAAAATATGATAGTTCCATTAGACTTTTGAAGTACACTATTAAAATTCATGTAAAAATATATTTAATCGAGTAACACTATTAAGCTATCGTCAAAGTCGTCACTTCTCAAACGTGCTTCAGTCTCTTCATCCTCCGTTGTACTGACCAACCATAACGACAATTTTCACTTTTCGTCATTGAGCCAGTCATTGGCAAAACCGGAGATTTGTCTAATTCAGGACATCAACACGAGACAGCTTCTGCATCTGGCTGAGACTCTTGAGCATCCGTCTCAGCAAGTAAAGGGCTTTTCTGAAACTTATTCCTCAGCTGACCACAAGCAGCACTCGCGTCAAGTCCTCTTGTTTGCCTCACGCTTGCTGTTATCTTACGTGACTCCAACGCAGCTGCAAACGCTAGGACCTGCACCATTGGTTAATAGAAGCGATAAGGGACTTAATATTTCGTATTTTTATTGAAGTTTTGAATCCAAAATCGAACCAAATCACAACACACCGGAAACCAAATACTCGGGCTTACTGGCTATGAACGTACCGCTTTCTTGTAAGGTCGCTTGTACTCCGACCCTTCGATCGGGTTGTAAGGTATCAAGTTTACATGATAAGTTTTACCCCATTCACGAAGTAGCTCTGCGAGTTCCACTGCATGCTCAACTTGATCATTGACTCCAGCTGCATCATCATTTATGAACTTCTATTGAAGTGGTTGATATACAATGAGAGAGACAAACATAAATTTTGTTTATCTCAAGTCTCACAAACCTAGAAGGGCATATTCGAAGGAGACTCGTCTACTTGTCTCTTGGAAGTAATCACGACAATCCTTCATAATAGCTTCCAGCGGATAAGCCTTGGCACTCGGTACAATTTTCTCTCGAAGACTCTGGTTTGGGGCATGTAAGCTGATTCACCATAAGCAAATCTCAAGAATGAGTAAATAATATTAAAATAGAGAGAAGAAAGATTCAGAGCATGCTTTGCATGATTGTGAATAAGATTTTTAGGTCATATTTGGGTTATGCTGACCTAAGAAAGTTAAAATACTCAAAAAGAAATTTGTGCAAAAGATCATTTTACTTACTGAACAACACATGAATAAAACCAGAAATTGAGGACGCACCTGACAGCTAAGGTCGACTGAAGCTTATGAGAGGCAAGCTTCTTGATTGTGTTGGGAACACCTACTGTAGATATTGTAATCATTCTTTGCCCGATTTCAATGTCCTAGATTAAGAGAAAGCATACCATGAGTGAGTGCTATGTCTTACTGTTTTAACATTTTGCAACTAAAATTTGTGCAGAGAAATAAATCATCTATTTTTACATCCTACTAATGCTTCAAACATGATTTATTACGGTCCAGTCTTTGTCTTGTCTTGCCAACTAATTTGCAGTAAATAGATACTTAGCAAGAACTTCATTCATTTCTATAGAAAGCCATGAAGAAATGGCAAATGTCAAATGTTACCTTGTTCAAACAACGATGAGCATCAAGTACTGACTTTAGGTTTAACATCGGTTCACCCATTCCCATGAAAACCACATTTGTCACCCTGTGCTTGAAGACGTCCTCAATAGCCAACACCTACACATTTGAAATTACACTTGAAAACCCAAGCCACATAGCATTTATATTTTACTCATACTTCGTCTTCTGAGTCTTAAATGGGATCAAACAATTGTTGCTTATTATTGCTTTCTAAGTCTCTATAAAACAACATATAGTACAATGACAGTCTTCTTCAAATTATTGCATTAAGATATTCTACTTAAGATCTTAGACTTAGTGTTTTATCTTTGAAAATATTTCATTTTACATATTACATAAGCTGCAGAAAACAAGAGGCAATATAGAAGTAAACCTGCTCAATAATTTCATGTCGCTGAAGATTTCTTGAAAACCCTCCTTTTCCCGTGGCACAAAACGAGCAACGCAGTGGACATCCAACCTAAAGCAGAAAACTTCAAGACATCAGTTTTAAAGAACTCAATTATGCACAGCCAAAAACAAATTTCTAACAATTACGAAAGTCAGATTCACCTGAGATGAGACACAAGCAGTGAGACGCGTTATACCCTTCTCTTCTTGGACCGGTATACCAACAGTTTCGACCAACAGGTTATCTTCAAGCTTTAGCAGAAGCTATAAGATAAAAAAAAAAAAACAAAAGACAAAACATCGGAAAACCTTAAACACCAATCAAACAATAACTTCAGCAAGAAATCTCAACATTTCCAGAAGCTACCTTAATGGTACCATCAGCAGCAGTAACAGATTGGTAAATGGGTGATCTTCCCACCTTAAATCCACCATCCACAAGTTCTTTTCGAAACGTCTGTGGCACTTTAACATCATGATTGGTTAATCAATTAGCAAAAATATCAAGAAAGACGAAATTTTCAAAAAAAAAAAAAAAAAAGAAACTAGAACTTGGTGATAATTGCTCACAATTGCTAAAGTCTTCAACTTTATTAACCTTCCTCTTGTAAATTAGATGATGGAGTTGCTTTCCTCTGTAGCCTTCCTGAAAATTTGGATTTTCTCTGCTTAATCAACCAAAAATTTTCTTATCGACACTTAATTTGCAATCATCTGATTCTTACTTGGCCGAGGTTGATAGCGAGCTGTTGAAGCTCAGGCTCCGACATCCCGAGAAGAACCTGAGAGTTCACGTGTGGAGTACGCACCGGTTTGGTAGAAGCCGGTTTCGGAGACGGTAAGACAGTTGTGGTCATTGAGGTTACGGCGGCGGTCGCAAGTGAGTGACGTCGAATTACAATACGAGAGATGGGAACAGATAAGACTATGTTTTGAAGCATAGCCATAGTATTGGTTGTTGTTGTCATCATAGCTTCGATCACTCAGATGTCGGAAGAAGACAGTAAACCCTTTCTTCTGCGGCTAAAACCTCTCTCTGCAACATTCAAGTTCAAGTAGTTTTTGCTCACTAAGCGGATAAGTAAACAACGTCACACAGTTCGAATGCAGAACTCAGAACCGACACGCGTTGTTCAATTTGAATGTCTGACTTTTTCTGACTGTTAACTCTCATTTCACTAAACCGTAATCGGAAAATTTGGACCGAATTAAACCAAAGTCGTAAACGGTTGTGTTTCGCTTTACTGAGTGGTTGTAGTTTCATTTGCTTCAATACTATAGGTTGGGTTAAAATGTCATTTCAAATGTTGTCAAAATCTAAAATATTAAACTGCTATAAATTTTGTATAGTCTCAATATATTTTTAAAACAGACAAATAAACCGTGTATTTACCTCAGCAAATACATAATTGAATAACATTGAATTTACTTTTGAGTTTAAAATACACATTCAACTTAAGTCAATAACTTGTGTTATTCATTGCATCATAGAGAATAACTAACTTATACTAGTATTTGGACTTACCTTATATCATTTAAAAAGTTCGATTCCAAAACTGAAGATGTATAGTAAAACCTCCACATCAAATATTTCAGGAACAATACAAGAGTGTTACAACTTACAACAAAAGAGGAAAAAATAAGATGTGAAGCCTCATGTTCTCTAAGGTTGGGAATGGGACATGTAACCGGAAAATTTAATGTATTTGTTATCATTCTCGACCTGCACGGTTTGTTCAGAACCGTATTCACTCCGTCCATAACTGATATCCGCAGTTTTAAATGCCCCCGGAAAAATGTCCATCCTGGAATTCAATCACCAGAACCGTTCTCCGATTCTAAAGAAAGGCCTACACGTGGTGCCTGCCAAAAGGTTTTTGTGTAAACCGGTTTTCGGATGACTTAAATCCAGATTTAAAACCAAGTTTCTTGGTATCCTTAACCGGATCGGTCTGAGTTGGTTTTCCTAAGTTGTCATGAAGTTTTTGTAAGGCACGGACCACTTGATCCATGGTCGGGCGAGACTTGGGTTCGAATGAGAGACACTGCACCGCAATGCTGGCCACTCTCACGGCTTCTTCAGGTAAGTACTGTGTGTCTAGCCGAGTGTCCACGATATTGAGAACTTTGCGTTTGCTTGTAAGGAACGGTCGAGCCCAGTCCACAAGGTTTTCTTCTTTAGCTGGCCTGTTATAGTCCAATGCTCGTTTACCTGATAAAATCTCTAAAAGCACAACTCCGAAACTATACACATCGCTTCTTGCATTTAAGTGACCTGAAAGGATATAAAAATGGGGAGATGAGACAAGGATTCAAACCATATGCTATAAATCTCTTGATAAGCCTAGTATTGATTTAAGAGGATTGATATTTTTTTTTACCTGTTGACATATACTCAGGGGCGGCGTAGCCATATGTACCCATAATCCTTGTACTAACATAGCTTAGATCGCCCAGTGGACCGTCCCTAGCTAGTCCAAAGTCAGAAAGTTTTGCGTTGTAGTCCTGTTAAGGGAAACAAAATAATCAGCAAAGTACTTTGAAGACAAGTAAGCATCTAAATCTTTGAATATGTATATCAACATACCGTATCAAGTAAGATGTTCGAGGCTTTGAAGTCTCGGTATATCACTTTGACAGGGTCACTGTGGAGAAAAGCAAGGCCTTTCGCTGCATCAAGCGCAACCTTGATCCGTAGAACCCATGGGAGTGGCTTAAAATATGCACCTCCTGTTTCAAAACCATTTCCATCAGAACAGGAAAAAAAAACAGATTAGAGCAAAGATAAGAGATGATCCATGGGACTCACTTCTGAATAGATGATTCTCAAGACTTCCTTTTTGCATAAACTCGTAAACCAGAAGACGGTGTTCATCTTCTAAGCAATAACCAATAAGTTTAACAAGATTTGGGTGACTCAACTGCCCCAAGTAGTTTATCTCTGTCTGAATTACAACAGAACACAACCGATCAGACACACATATCCACACATAACAAATCTCCAAGTTTAAGTAAATGAACACTGTACCAGCCATTCACGGTGACCTTGAAAACCTTCTTTGTTAAGCTTTTTAACGGCGATGACTAAACCGGTGCCGGGTTTAGTCGGAGTGAGATTGGTTTCATCTAACCAGCCTTTAAAGACACAACCGAAGCCACCTTCTCCGATCACACTATCCGGTCTGAAGTTTCTAGTAGCAAGTCTAAGTTCGTTGAAAGTGAAGCTTTTGACGGTCGCCGAATTCAGTATCTCCCCTTCAGTCTTCTGAAACGCCGCCACCGTCGACGACGACTTCCGGCTCGAGAGGCTTAGACCGTAAAGATCACTGCTCTTACCTATACAAACACACAAATTTTGACCACTTTCAAAATTGGAGCAATCGGAAATTCTATTATTTTTTTTTGTCAAACACAAGAATCGTGATGTTTAAAACAGAGAGATCCATAATTCCAGGACCAAACCCGTAAAAGAAGAAGAAAATTGACAGTTGCAGAGATGGTACCCGTATGGAAGAGGTCGGCTTTGACTCGAGAACTGAAGCAAGAACCCATCAGTCAAGAACAGATTTGTTTTACCCTTTTTAATTCTTGATATCCTTCTTCTTCAGCTGCCTGAGCTGGATATGGCTTGTAAGCAGAAGAGACAGATAAATTATAGAAGCTTTCCTCTCACTTGGCCAAAAAAAAGCAGAAGAAACAAGATGAGAGAGGTATGAACAGAGATCGGAGAGGGAAGAAGAAAGAGAATGAAGAAAAGGGTTTGGTGTTAATGGAAGGCACGAGGGGTGACCAGAAGAAGAAGAAGAAGAAGCGGAATGGCTTTGTTTCTTTGTGGATGTGTGAAAGATAGTCAAACAAATGAAAACACAGAAAAAAAAAGGTATAGTTCGGCGAAAAGAGAGAAAGTCGTTGGATTCTATTTGATCTAAACATTATTGGACCCATTTTAATACTCTTATTATTTATGAGATTTTTTTTTGTCAACATCCTACGTCGTACAGCCTTTTATGTAAATTGAACCGTGGGATTTTTTAGTCAAATTACTTGTTAGGGTGCTGTCTTCTTTTTTGTCACCGTGCGTGTTTGAAAGATTATCAGTATTAGTACGACAAACAAACATAGAAACATGCGATTTTTGTGTTTATTGTCGTGACAAAATATTTGATCTGGTCTCTCGACGTTAATTGGCGCGTGTGTTACGTGTGTCTCAGTGTATTCGGTGACACTTTTAGTTTTAGAAGTCTTTTTGGTTTATTAGTGCATTCGCAACTGATTCTATATGATTTTCTCTTACTTTTGTTGTCATCTTATTATTTTTGAACAAAAACCATGTTTCTCTTACAAAATATCATGTTCTTTTTAATTTACCGTAATTGAACCGTTTACCATTTAAAAAGCAAAATTTAGTTAAAAAGAAAGTAAATCTGCTACTTAAGTAACTAAACAACCGGCCAAATCGGTGATCATCCTTAGAAAAATTTCTCTCCCCCTTCTTCTAGCTTTCATATGACTTTATAAGGCAAGTTGTGTGACGCAATTGCCATAGCATGTAATAGCTACTATATATGTCTTTTAGTCGAAATTTTTTTATCAAAAAGGCAAAAAAAAAAAAAAACTCCCTCGGCCAAATCCCAAAAAATAAGATAACTGCTGTACATAATAAATGTGGGTTAGTCTATTTGAATGCTTGTACCATGAATTATTTACTTATCCATTAGAATAAATTTGTATTCACTGTCCAAATCTAATCACCATTTCACCATACACTGAAGAAAACTCAGATGTTATTCACAGAGTTCATGCTTACGGAACTCGTTATTCTATATACAGAAAGTTATACATACAAAATAATTGACTCAGGCTTTCAAATTTATTAACTTTCTCTAGATTAAAAATAACAATAATACATATGAATACAAAAAGATTGAAAAGTCATCAGCACGAATTCATTTAAAAGGAGTATAGGTTTGACTTGGGTGGTAGGTTTTGTGATTATGAGTCGCGTATTGTTTCGTACGTCACTGTCTGTTTGGTATTAGTTAGACTTTTGTAGATCAAAATCCATATTGTCTCCAGAAGATTATTTCCTCTAAATATTTTCGTTACGGGACAACTTTGACGTACGGAAATACCAATATGACTTTGCCGTGAAAATCTCCTTTTGTTTCGGTTATATTGGATACAATCCATCTACACGTCGATATAATGTTAATATACATATTCTGTTTGAGAAAGTATTCAGCTTTGTAGTTTCTCTTACGTGAGATATGTTTTCTACGGTCGAGACGTCATTTCAGACTAGAAAAATAAATCGATATTTGTTTGCTTAACAGTTACAACACACAAATTTGACATCTCGATTGTTGCCCCAGTTGAAACAGTAGATCATTTCAAATCAAATTTGGATATCAATACATAGTATTTGTATTAGTGAGCATGTGTCTATGTATATATATGATCTTCAAAGAATAAGAAAAATTCAAAACACATTAGAATGAATATCTAGTTGAAAAGGATACCACAGCCAACTTTTCCACCATAATCCTATCAAAAAGATAAAACTTTCCGACCATTAATTGCGAAGAAAGGAAATAGATGAGTATAGCATTACGAGCACATAGGTTTATATATTTTGGTCGTATGGCCCAAAGCTGGGTTGTGAACTGTGTGAGATTAATGTGGGTTATTTGGCAATGCGGTCTGGATTGTAGCAAGTAATATGCCCACATGCCCAAATAAGCCCATGTCCAATGCAAGCAAAGCCCATTAATTTCGTGACCAGTAACGAATAAAACAATGGGCTTAGAATAAAAAAATAACATTTGACAAAAAAAAATAAAGAAGAAAAAGAATAAGAAATAGTACTACAGACTACAGTGGTATCATTTAAAAAGACAAAAATGTTTCCGTGACCATTAAACCCATAATTAGGTATCCGTCTTACTAGTTTAAGACCACTTGAATTGAAACCTTTTATTTTTTTTTGAATAAATCTCCATTACTAGAGTAAGAGTTATAATCTATTAGTATAAAATAAAAAGGCATTTATTTTGTCTTAAATATATGAAGTTCGGTCATTTAAAAGGTTAATAAAAGCCGCCTTAACTTCGTCCCCAAGCCAAAGTTTTAATTTCTCAATTGTCCGCTACGCTCCACCTGTGAAATTACCTGTTTGCCCCTTTACCATCGCTTTTTTTTTAGCTACAAGTAATACAGTTTATTGTTAAAACGAACACAAGCCAAAACTCTGTCTTGTTTCATTATTCTGTTTTGAGTTTTCGGTTCGTTACAGCGTTAAGAAAACGAGCTCAAATAGTAAATATAATACTACTACAGTATTTAAAGGACATTATTGTCATTTAACATGACTAATATATTTACCCACCTTCTCTTCATCTTCCTTTTCGCCTATCTTCCTGGTTTTTTTCTTTCGCTAAAGAACCTTCAAGCTTTCTCTCTCATCGGTATATATATAAATCACACAAACGCGTTTTCCCTGTATAAGAATTCAATTCAATTCAATTCATGAAAGCGAATCATTCTATGTGTTTAAATTTCGTCTAAGTTCGATTTGTACCGACCGAGATTTAGGAAACGATGGGGAAGGATTTGACGGTTGTTACGGCGGAGGAATGGTTCCAACGAGGAAGAGATTCTAGTCACGAAGGTGAACGTGACCTTGGCCTAATGGTTACAGATTTTCTCGAGGCAGGAGGTGGTGCTGGAAGCGGTGGTGATTCTTGGTGTAGCAGCGATAGCGATTCTGGATTTTTAGATCTTTCTTACCTCTCCGATAAGATTCAGGTATCAAATTCGCTTCATTTGATTATCTTATTAGCTGAAATGGAGATAATTGATTTCCTTAATTAGATTGATTTTAATTATGAGACTGAACATAGTGTTGTGATGCTTAGAAGAAATGTAGTTTCTTTTTTTTTTTATCTGTATAGAGAGTTGTTTATGTGTTTAGGTTTCTATGGAAGGTTATGAGCATGTTTTTTTTGGATTAAATTAGATAATTTGTTTGTCCCTGTAGTTTCTCAAGTACTCTATGGCTCAACATGAAACTGAGATTCTCTCGGCGGTTCGTACAATGATGCTTAGTATTAAGGAGAAAGATCTTCACTCTGTGAAATCTGGTACATGTAACGCAAGTTGTATCAGGTTTTACCTCGCAAAGCTTTTAAGACTTTCCGGATACAATGCTGCTGTTTGTTCAGCTAAATGGCAAGGTCGTGGCAAAGTTCCTGGTGGTATGTTTTGCGCTTCTATTTACGGATTTTTTTTTTTTTTTGGGATATAGAAAGTTGTTAGAGATTTGACATGTTTTTGGTTTTTTTTTTTTTTTTTTTTTATATGAAATTGCAGGAGATTATGAGTACATAGATATCATATTGAGCGATACTGATGTTGGCCAAGACGATCGTTTGGTTATTGATATTGATTTCAGAAGTCACTTTGAAATCGCTCGAGCTGTGGATTCTTACCAAAGGATAATGGAATCACTCCCTGTGGTCTATGTTGGAACTTTGTCAAGACTAAACCAGTTTCTTCAAGTAATGGTTGATGCAGCCAAATTCTCCTTAAAGCAGAATTCAATGCTGTTGCCTCCATGGAGATCGTTAAGCTACCTGAGATCCAAATGGCATTCCCACCACAAAAGACATCTCACTCCGATCAATCAACAAGGTCCTGAAATGTTCGCACCGGGAATGCATGGACAATGTGCTGAGAATTTAAAGAGGATTCAGTTTGATCTCCAAGTCCAACAAGAGGCCGAGAGATTCGCCAAGAAGAAGAGCGGTTTCAACCACAGGATCAAAACTGAGAGGATGAGAAGCCAAGGGGCTCGTGCTCCTTAAACAGATTGTACAGATGTTTTTCCTTTTGGGGCATCAAGAGGCCAAACAATTTTGCTCTGTTGAGTCTGTTTCGAGTGTAATATTTTTGCGGCTGAGGATTTTTTTTTTTTTTTTTACTTGTATGAATTCATTTGGGGTTATACTATTAGCCAAGGTTAGGCTTATACCAAGAAGATAATATACGAAGAAGTAACACGTCCAGGTCCTATAATATGTTTCTCATTTGATTTCTAATCTCTTTAAGCATACCACTAAAATTCCACTTCAACTCATTTTCCATTTTTGAACAGATCCATATTCGACCGGATATATAGTTTGATGTATTTAAATCTGCATTCGGAAACTCCGAAAAAAAACTCACACACCGAGACCGAGTCCGAAATATCATATTGGTTCAAGAGATCGTTGAAAGTAAAAACCGTAATATGGTCTCGAATTGGGTATAGTAACCGGTTAGCTCAAAAGCGAACCGGAAGTAAAAATTGGGAGAAAATGAAACCGAAATAGGTAAAGCGCAGCTGAAATGGAGCTGAGCTCCCTCCCCTCAATCGGCATTATAAATGGTGAAATTAGGGATTGAATTTTGAACAATCTTTACGATAACACTTGACTTCACGGATCAACCACTCAACTTTAGCTTTCTTTTGCTTATTCTTCACGGATCTATCTCTTGTGAAGCAAAGCAGATCTAAAATCTGGGGGGCATTAGCAATGGTATTTCTCTTAAATGTCGCGGAACTCGGCCTCTCAGTGCTGATGATCGTATTGTTGGTCCTCGTTTTTGAAGCTTGGAGAAGGAGACACAGGTTTACTCCATTTCTTCGATTTTTAATTCTTAATCGCCATGTATTTACTGTTTATTATCCTGCTTTGCTTTCTCCAAGGATACATTGATTTATTTGTTTTTGGATTTTGGTCAGTTCTGCTGAGACCGTGACTGCTATCGAGGATCCCAAATCTTTAAAACAGGTCTCATCTCATTCATTCATTCATTCATTCTCCTTTCGGGATTTGCTGTTATAGTGTGCCAATCAACCATACTTGTTAAAAAATCATTTGGAAATTGACTTTTGTTTTTCAAAAAAGGGTCTTGCTTTTCTTATTTGGACTCTTGATTTGTGTTCGCGCTAGAAAGCTGTAAGACGAGAGCTTTCACATTATGTATTAAATGTAGCATTTGGTTTAAATAAGAAGCTTTCAGAGTTGAGTTGTATTATGCTAGATTTTGCTGGTGGTGAGAATCATTGCCGGTTTCGTTATGCTTCTCTCTTTCAATTTTTGAATTCTTGAATCCAAACTTGAATCAAGGAATCCTTGTTCGCTTTTCCTGACCCTGTTTTGCAAACTTTCATCATCAGATTCCTTGCCCTCATATCACCGACCCTGCCGAAAAGTATTTGTCATTAATAGTCCCAGCATTTAACGAAGAGCATAGACTTCCTGCTGCTCTTGAGGAAACTATGGAGTAAGTTCCAATACTTTAATACTTTCACATCACTGGAATCGACCTTTTTTCAGTATTTTTATCTGCTTACACCCGTGAGAAGTTCCTGTCTCTTGCTAAACTAATCAGGCTTATTTATGTACACTAACGACTAACGAGACATACTTGTAATTCACTTGTGGTTTGTAGTTACCTTCAAGACCGGGCATCACGAGACAAGAGTTTTTCTTTTGAGGTAAATAGTTTTCATTCTTCTGTCTTATCTCTTTTCATCTCATTAATCTTTAACTATATATGCCCTTAGTTATGGTGTGTATGTATGAGCTTTTCAAGTTTTTTTTTGTCCCTTTAACCAATTCATTGAGCTCTATTTGGAAGAAGTAACGGTCATAAATTACCACTCTATCAAAATAGACTACCCACTGAGGCTAATCGCTTGTATTCCTTTAAACTTATATGCATCAGTGAAGTAAGTTTTTTTTCTCTTTCTAGGTGGTGATTGTTGATGATGGAAGTGTTGATGGAACCAAAAGAGTAGCTTTCGATTTCGTTAGAAAGTATACAGTTGACAACATAAGGGTTATTCCCCTTGGGAAGAATCAAGGAAAAGGAGAAGCTATAAGAAAAGTGAGTTCTACACGTGGCGCATGCAACTCTATATACTATATATATATATATATTTTATGCGACTGAGTAAAGACTATATACTTGCTATTTTATTCTATGTAAAAAAAAAAAAATTGAAGCTTTCTATCTGAAAGCATTAAATAGGGAATGATGCATTCACGGGGTCAGCTACTTCTCATGTTGGATGCTGATGGTGCTACTAAAGTAACTGACCTAGAAAAACTTGAAAATCAGGTTTGGCCTAAGTTTTCGTTATTGAGATTTCAGACAAACTGGTGCTTCAAACTTTCTGATTTCCTAGCCTCTTAGATACATGCAGTAGCTAGAGAAGAAAATTCAATCAGAAATCCAGCATCTAAGGATATGGATTTTAGAATAGGTGATGTTCAAGTATCCGCATTTGGTTCTCGTGCTCATCTTGAGGAGAAAGCTCTTGCTACAGTTAAGTTTTGCAAACGTCTGTTGTAGATACAATATCATTTTTGTTTATCTGCATACACAGATTCATATACATGCATGGATCTTAGATAATTGACTTCAGTCTGTTAATTCCAGAGGAAATGGTATCGCAACTTTCTGATGAAGGGCTTCCATCTTGTGGTTCTGATGGCTGCTGGTCCTGGAATTCGAGATACACAGGTACAATTTTTATTCTTAATGCCATTTGTTGAATATAATTGTTCTGTTTTACCAAGAGATGTTATTGAATAATAATGACAACTAAACATCTTTTCCCCCAGTGTGGCTTCAAAATGTTTACTAGAGCTGCTGCTAGAAGACTTTTCACAAACATCCATCTGAAAAGGTACGTATAATGAATTGATGATGATAAACTAGCAGTAGAATTATCCATAAGAGTTGTCTCATTTAAATTGGTCTCTATGCAGGTGGTGCTTTGATGTTGAACTGGTGTACTTGTGCAAGCGTTTTAACATTCCAATGGTTGAGATCTCTGTGAAATGGTCTGAGATTCCCGGGTCTAAAGTCAGTCTGATGAGCATTCTCAACATGGTTTGGGAGCTTGCTTTAATGTCTATGGGGTACAGAACTGGCTTGTGGAAGCTTCACAACGCATGAGACGAATATTCAAGGAAATGGAAGAGAGATACAAGACTAAAGCAGAAGTTGAACACTACGCGTGTATGGTTGATTCATTAGGGAAGGCTGGTTTGTTTGTTGAAGCTGTGGAAATGGTGAGAAGAATGACAGTGGAAGCAAATGTAGGAGTATGGGGAGCTTTATTGAGTTGTTCGAGAGTGCATTGTAATTTATGATTAAGTAATGCTGCATTGTGTCAGCTTGTTAAACTTGAATCATTAATCCTTCTCACTATGTTCAAGATTAGAGATTGAGAGACTTGTGATGAATCAAAAATAAAGAATGTTCCTGCTTGTAGTTGGATCCAAGTTTAATAAAACCCATTTTCTTTATTGGTTCGTCTCATCTTCTGGTTTTATACTGGTTATATTTTCAATAAATTGGAAACAATATATGTTTCAAAACGTATAAATAACATAACGTACAGGAAAAGACAACAAGGGTCCATAGCTCAGTGGTAGAGCAATTGACTGCAGATCAATAGGTCACCGGTTCGAACCCGGTTGGGCCCTTCTCTTTTTCAGATTTTATTTTAAACCCAAAATATTTATTCCCTTTCTGCTATCTATTCCCCTACGGAATCGACCAGAATCCCACTCTGCTTATCATTCAGTGTGTCACACTGTCTCCTAACTTTGGGAAGTAGTTTGCTCTGCCTGAGATTTTCCGACGTTTGATTATTCTGTAAATATTGTTGAAACTGAAAACAATTTCTGTATTCAACATCCTACTAATATGATTCTTATATTTACGGCTCTTATCTTTTTTATTAGTCCTTGTCTTCTTAAGAACCTTTTGTTTCTTTTGGTCCCAAGTTGTTTCATTCAATGCTGAACAAGTTATAATCTTATTATTCATACAGAGTTTGTATCTGAATTCTTGAAGCCCACAAATGTTTCTTTATCATTATGGAGAGTATTTCTATTTGAGACGTAACCTTAAAATCATTCAACAAATTTCAACATAGTCATATAAAAAAATGCTCAGCTAAATACTGAATAAAGTCGAAGACGACATCAAAAATATACTCGATATTCACTTACCATTTTAAAAACCGTATTGTATTCCCCAAAAATTTCCCGTTTACTATATTCACTTTTGCTATAAATTAGGGAATCGAACAAAAATACTCATTTTCATATTCAATCCAATGTGATTCCTTTCTTTCTAGCTGCTTCGTCGATCTCAATCTCTCTTCTCTCTTCTATACTTCTGCATAAACTCAGATAACATCTCCATAACTTCACAGACATTGGATATACAGACACAGCTTTCTTCAAGAATCTCTCAGCTCTTGTCTTGAAACCATTGATATTGCTCAATATTTCTCCGGCCTCTACCCATATATACTCGGGAGCTATTGGTATGGCACACGAAATTGTACTCACCAAGTTCAGACCTGCCCAGAAATGAATACCCAAGGTGGAACCAGAATCCGAATCTTTATCTTCTTTCCTTATCAGCTTACTTACAGATAAAGCCAGCGGGTAATTGCACGGAACCAACCCTAAGATTGTTTCCACAAAATCCACCAGTTCTTTTTGTTCACTTAACTTCTCGGGTACAAGAGATGGTCCGTGCCATGCTTCAAGAACAACATTCACCACTAAGAGTTCAGATGAAATTGGAGCCAGAAGATTAGTAACAAGCTTCCTGACTCTCGGTTTCTCGGCACTGTCGCTGATGAATTTCCACGATAATGGCTCTTTTACCGGTAATGAACTTGCTTGATCCAAATAAGAGTTGAGTAATCTCAATTGTAGGTTGATCGGAAATTCACCTGTTGCTTGCAACTCATTGATTAGCTGAAACACAGCATGCTCTTTAAGACAGTGCATAAAATGCTCAGGAGCTGTAGATTTTAGTGCTTGGTCAATGGCCAAGCAAGCCCCAGTCCAATTACTCTGCAGTACATTATGGAGAGAGAGATTCAGATATTTAAACATTGCATCCATCTGATCTGATGCAACACTCAGATCTGACAAAGCTGATTCCAGTAAACTATCATCACCACCTTCATCACTAGCCAGTAATTTCTTATTCTTATGGGACAATACATCCCATACTGACACGTACCAACGGGACATGAGTTCTCTTGCCAATTCATAGCTTCCTCCTTGCAAAGCATATTCAGCGTACTGATTCCAAATACATTGAATACCTGAAGCCTCTTTTGGTTCCTGCTTGAGAAGCTCTTCAAACCCAGATGAAAGCGTATCCTTTGACACATTTGGTTGTACCCTAGCAGCTAACAGTTTCAGCTCAAAGCAAGTAGGGTAGAGAGTAACGGATGCCTTCAAAATGTCCCTACAGTTTCCTAATTCATTAACTGCAATCATAAACAGGGCGTGGTTCATAGCGAATAGCCCAGCAGGTCGCTCTTGTATTCCATTTTTTGACCACCCATCGTTGGAACAATGTTCCAGTGAAGACATCCCTTTATCAAATAATCTGATCGCCATTTGCTTCAGATCACCTTCCACATTAACAGAGGGCCATTCGATTTCAAGTAGTTCCTTCTCCATTTCAAGTCGTTGAACAACAGAGTCAGGCAGTATCCTGTAAACAACTAAGTACACACAACAAACCCAGACCACACATTTGTCAGAATATGTTAAGCATGTGAGAATGTGAGACATCAGTGAAAATTCGGGGTCATCCGAAACTGCTGCTGGAGCCTGAAGCTTGGATATTCTCTGGATTGCCTTTGCTAGATTCCCAGAAATGCACAAAAGGTTGAACATCTGCAACAAAACATCTAATATGCAAGCACTGGCATGATCCCTGTCAATAGATCCGGATGCATGGTTGCAAAGCGCCGAGAGGGCAGAATCATATGCAATTAATTGATCAGTTAGTTGTCCTCGACTGTTGATGTACATAAGCCAAATTACGTATGATCCGCTACTGAGTTTGACCTGAAGAGTTGCAAAGTTATCCCCTATAAACCAGGCAGAAAGACTGAAATATCCAAGCATTCTATAGTAAATATGCAAAATTACTAGTATTTGGAGTAAATACTAAAAAAATTATCACTATATGCACGTGTGGCTATGCAGATGCAGGCAATACCGCAGCAGGGGATAACATACCCCATAAGAAAGCATATCTCTCCCATCTGATCTTTCATATGCATAGTAAATCAGGAGATAAACAGTCCAAAGAATCTCAGAAGCTGGGTCACATTCAAGACCTCGTGAAAGTACCGAAAGGGCCTGAAAAATGTGCCATTAGAATTAGAACGAGAGATAAATTTGATACGAAAAAATATTGACAGGAATCAAACAACATTGCCTGGATCAAGCCTTCTGACTGGTCAACTTCGTTAGAGAAAATTACAAGAGCCTTTTCCACGGGTTCAATAGCAGCATCTGAACCTTGTTTAAGGAGATTCTACGAATGCACCAAGTAGGTTAGTGCAGGATTGTAGTAAGGACATCAATAAAGGAATAAAGAACAGGTACATCTGCAGCTAGATATTAGCATAACTAAATGGTAAAAGAAAGAGAAAACAAAGACAAACCATCAAGCTAGGTTTCATCCTGAAGTATGATGAGTATGTTCTTGGATTTCCTAGTACCTCAATTCGACCTTCATTTTCCCTAGCAGGTATATTCTTGTAAAACGAGTTCGATGAGGCTAGGCAAACACTAAAGTGCTTCCACCATATTTGCCCATGTCTTTTGGCTAGAACGGAATTATAAGACCATGAATCAACCTTCATTGTATCCAAGCAGGCAAGGTAAGTTGGTAAAAGCACCACGTCAAAAGTCTGGGATCCTCTGAAAGAATTATGTTTCTTCTGATGTAAACTTGACCCTACTATACCATCTGAAACCCAAAAATTAAGAATTCTAGCAAAGAATTGTAATTTCTAGAACTCTTAAATACACAATTTCTACCGTACCAGGAGGATTATGTAGAATTTGATGATTTTCATCAGAGAAGTCCTTGAAATGTTGCCAAGAACATTCATCATTATTGCACCTTCCACGTAACTCATACATGCAGAGAGGCCAAAAAGGGTCCACCTTCAAATTACAGCTGTAGAAGCCAATTTTTCCCCCATATACTGGAGTTTCAGGCAAGCTTCTACGTTCTCTTTCATCACTGTATAAGCTATATGACTTGTATTGAATTGTATATTCTGATCCCAGGGACGTAATTGAAGACCCTGGGACCTTCAGATGATTAATTGTGCTCCGAAATAAAGGACCTAATAAAGTTACAGAAGATAAAAGTTCATTCTCTGGTGAAATCCTATGGGACTCCATATCTATAGATGATTCCTCTGCTGCGCGCTGTTCAACTGGTGCTTCAGATGGACTTCCTAGCAGTTTACTGGTACTTGGCTCTGAAATTGAAAACAGGAAGACGTCTTAATGAAAATTAAAAAGGAAAGTGAAGCACATGGAGACCACGTTGGTTTAACCATCTTGGAAAATGCTATAGAAACTCAATCACGAGATTGGTGCCAATTCATGCATTTGCTAATCATTAAAATAGTTGAAAGCAAAATCAGGTTACACAATGACTATGCTATTTCCCCCCTTTTTACAGTGAATGCACAACCACGCAAAAAAAATTAGACAATTCATAAAATAACTAAGCAAAATGCTACTCTAATAAATAAACTCCTTACCTCGAGAATCATTATGCTGATATTTTTCTGAGCACGGACTACTGCCATCTCTTTGGATTCGATCACTTGCAACATCACTGTCATCCTCTCTATCTATCACAGTCTCTCCATTGAAATAGGTTCCATCTGTAGATTCTTCTATCGGACCTAGACGCTCAAATAATTTAGATCTTAAAGATGCTTCGAGAAGCATAGAATTCTGATTGCCCAGTGTTTGCTCAAGATTTTCCATTTGACGTCCAAGGTCCCCCTCAGTAGATTCATGGTCAACTGGAAATGACTCGTCATCTGGCAAAATGTTTGTATCACTTGCAGGAGAGCATAGTCTACTTACAATTTGCTTGTTACTGCAAGCCAATCCTTCAGAGGTACTAGCATCAAGATCACTGCACGGCTCTGAACCCAAATTCTGTCCACTACGGGAATGAGTTAGAGGATCACTGCTAACATATCCGTTGTTATATCTGTGGTTGACTTCTAGCTGAGTAGCCTGAGTGATGTCCGTTTTGGTTGCTAAATCAATGTTTTCAGTATTATTATTCAAGAAGTGAAACCCACTGTCAGGGTGCTCGAGATGTACAGAAGGCCACAAGAATCTGGAGTCACGCACAATGAGAGATCCATAATGAGCAGATAAAATTTCTCTCTTACTGTAAAGTTCTGCACATCTGGCGTTTGCCTCAATCAAAGATCTTTGTGCCTTTCTATAAACCTTAAGAGCATTTCTTTCTTCAATTTCACAAAGTCGTTTACGTTCTTGTGCTTCCTCCAACTCTCTGTCAAGAGTTTCCTCCAGGTTCGTCAAAGATAGCATATCCAGTTGACTATGGCCAGGAGCAGTTGTATTCCCAGGGATTTTCCAGAGTCCCGAACTGTTCAAACAAGGCTAATGTGCAAGCAGAAAAAAATAAAATCAAAAGTAAGGATCACAAAATCCTACCAGTAGCCTCCAAGTGGTTATTTAAGAATCTAGAAAAAAACCTGTTGGTTTCCATCGACTATTTTAAGCAACTGATCACTCGACATGCTCCTATCAATATTTTTCATTGTTTCCACTTCTCTTGAAGTCATATGAATAGGAATATCTGGCTGGCCACATCTTACACCATCGTAATGATTTGCTTTGCCCTGCAATAAAAAAGAAAGATCTTAAACAGAGAAAAACACTGGGTCGAAACTAGAAAGAGTGAGATAATCTTAGAATCGATTATTCTAATTCTAGTAAAGGAGAAAATACAAAATCAAATTGACACTTACTGCGCTTTGTTGTAAGACACTCGAACTTGCATTTCTTTCTACAATATGCTGAGAAATAACAGGCGGAACACTCTCATTACTGTTATTGCCAAGGTGTTTGCAACTAGCATTTGCATTGATACCTGCAATACACATCACAGTCAGGCAATATTCGATGTGGGGAAAATCAAAAACTGAGTTTCTAAACCAAGATAATTTTTCTACCGAAACAGCCACTAGCACATTCAATCTTTGCCTTTAGTCTCACCTGGCAATAGACTTTGGATGCCAGGCTCTTTCACTGGGGCAACAGAAGATGCAGGCACTCTGTAATCAATAACAGGCTGACTTGTGTCAATTCCACTGACTTTTAAGCGCTTCTTGGCAGGTTCATTCAGCTCTCGCTGTTTAGCATCATCAGAAACCATACCAAGTTTCCTTGCTGGACTGATTTTTTGGTTATTAGCATCTTTCTTTGGCTGTGCAGCCTTCAGCTTCAGCTCACTTTCTCGAAGCGCAATCTGCTGCCTCAAATCCTGAAGTTTGCTGCTTTTGGGCTCTACAGTCTGTTCAGGACGCCGTGTATCTTTGCTAACTGTCCTTTCAGAGGTAGGGATAGTTTTATTGAATTTCATTTCCTTTGCAAGTGAAAGGTTGGAAACTTTAGAAGTTGTAGCATGACTAAAGGAGCTAGTAGACAATGCCTTCTTTATTATTACTATGTTCTCAACTTTTCTAGGTTGGATTAATGGGGATGGGTGTTTATTCCCAGACATGGTTCCCTTTGGTTGAATCTTTATTGTTTGTGTCCGTCTTTTACCATCAGATTCACTACCACTATCATCATCTGAGAAGTTTATCACAAGGTTGCTGTTGTTGCTCCTAGCAGGAAATTTCTTCCCATGGCCATGAGTGGCAGCAACGGATACCGCTTGCTTCTTCTCAACTATCCGCCCTCCAGGGTAGGTCAGCTTCAACGGTGTAGCATCAGCAGATTTCCCTGACAAGTCACAATGAAAATAACTAAATTAGACAATAAGAAGTTTGTTTCCTAAGCAACTTCAATTGAAAAGAGTTTCAAACGACCTAAAATAAAATCTATGTATATATATATATATATTCTAAAAGCAGGTTAATCATGATTCACACGCCACAAATTCATAACAGAAAACACATTAGCAGTTTTGTACATTGGTTTACAATGTGAACTGACTTTAAGGCTCTAATAATTTGATACTGATCAATGTATGTATACATCTCCAATATCCTTTAAGTCTTCTCTTGCTGATACTCCTTAGAGGACTTGAGAGAAAATAAAAACAAAGAGCACTCAATTTACCAGCTTGAGGCCTAAGGATGTTTGCTGAAGGAACTGATACATGTTGAGTAGGAGGAGCTCTCATGCTTGTTTGCATTGGTTGTACCTAAAAACAACAATTCATGAAAACTTTTCGGGTTTTGAAAATTTTTAAAAAAAAAAAAAAAAAAAAAAAATCAGGTAAGAGCATATTGCCGCAATTAACGGAACACGAAAGCTTTTAAACCTAGTAATCAACGAAAATCAGTAAGATACAACCTCAAATTTCTGAACTCATACAATTCATATAACCTAAATCCATAAACCCGTAGAAATTGAAAACAAGGGAGATCTAAGTAAACATGTTCTACATATCTGATCTGATTTGAAGAATATGAAAAATCAGAAATAATCAAGTTATGATTCGGAGAGAATAATAATACTTCGTCGTCGGAGGCGGAAAGCTCGCCTTCTTCTTTTCCGTTAACCGGAGCGTGTTTCCCCGAGCTTGGTGTGGTCATCTTGCTCCGCTCTGCCGCATAAATTCTCAACCTAAGATTATTGAAAGACCAAGGAGACTCACAGCTTTCGTTATGATGGGACCACAACCCACAACGGTTAACCAAACAACCAAATTAACCCTACCGCTTCCTTTACCTTTATTTTATCTTTTTAACTGTTATTTTTAATTGGTAACTTTTACATCAACCTGTTTTTTTGTTGTTTTTTACTTTTTCTCAATCTCCGCTCTTCACTAACCAAACTTTACTACAAGTACAAATATATGTATGGTCTATTTTAGTGTTTTATGTCTACAAACAAGTTTGTGAATTCTATCATCTTCATAATTAAATGTGGTCTACTTTAGTGTTCATGTTTTATGTCTCGAGTACTGACCTTAGTTTCGGAGTCGCTCTTGCTCTCAGTTGTAGAACTTTGCATCTATATATGATCCCCTCAGAAATCAGAATCCAGTCACAGAAATTTCATGGATTTGTCTATGCATCTATTGATATCTTTCTTAAAAACAAAATTCAACTTGTTAAATTCACTAATAAGGATGGAGTTACAAATTATGAAATGTGTGGAGTGACATTGATATTTTATGGAAGAGAACTGTCAACAAAATCCGAAACGAAGATTTTAAAATTATATTTTAAGTTTGTGTTGATAAAAATTTCAAAAATTAGAGTAATTAAGAAAACATCAAACAAAATATTCATAAAATATTTAAGTTATTTAAGTTTAAGAGGAAATAAAAATGAATAAAATATTAAATTCAGTTGTTGAGAAATTCAGTTGCACAGAGGCTAACCAACGGAAAATCATAACTCTCATCCAAAAGAAATCTATAAACTTCCCATTCTCGGTCAAAGTCGAATGCCTCCCAATTTCAGCCTACAAGAGACACAGTTACCAATTTAAAAAAAAAACCGCCAAACAAAAAAAGCTTAGAAAATATAATGTATTCTTACAGAGAAAATGCAGATTCCTAGTGATTTCAACGCGAGTGTGACATCGTAGAAAACTCGTGGTCTTCCTTTGCCAGATAGCTCCACAGGGTTGGCTACTAATAGCTCAGAGTCTGGTCCTCGGTTCACGATTTCACTCGCAAAGGACACAATATTTCCTCCTTAAGACGAGAACAGAAGTTAGCGTGATGTTTTGGATCCGCTATCTTCTTCCCGTCTGTACTTCGAACAAACAACTCCAAATTTCTGTAGCCTTTTACCTTTGAGGAGAATCTACCATATGCAATCTGTGTTACGAAACAATACAAGTACTACATGAATTAAACAAATCTCTAAGATTAAGTTTTCTTGAAGTTATAGAGATCACGTACGTGGACATCACATTCTTTGGAAGTCCTGAGGATATCATAGAAAAGCCCCTTTTGATCAGCACAATGAATCTGAAGCAAGGTATGCGCAGGGCTTAATTGATTATCAACCGTAAGTACTGCTTTGTTGTTGGAGCTAGAGCTCACATCAGACCCTTCTTGGCCAAACAGCTCATGAGCTGCCACAGGTGGAAGTGAAGAGAACCGTTGCACGCTCTCTAACTCAGGTCCAGCTAGTTCAAGCTCACAGCTCACACCATGCTCACCGAGCACAGCCGTTAAATGGTCACACGTTTCGGTTTGCCTCTGTTTCGTGTGTAGTAGATCCCTATTACACAAACAGGAGTTAGAGAATCATAAAACCACATCGCCAATGTTTCTTCTCTCTGCGAAACAACAGAATCAGAAAAACTCACATTACGTCAGTGATGAAAAACATGTCCAAAACTCTTCCATCTGGTGTTGTCATGACTTTGACTCTTTGTATCGTAAACTCTAGTTCTGTCAAGACTTTAGTAACATCTACAATTACCCAATAAAAAAACGAAGTAACTAAGCAACCATCTCAAGAATAGATAGTAAATTTCACATACGGAAACACAAACACATACCATGAAGCAAACCTTTCCTGTCAAGGCAGAAGAACTTGAGGAGATAAAGTGAAGGAGGCTTAGAGACATTGGATTGAAGACAAAAGTAAAAAGAGCCTAAGCAAGATGGACAAGCAGATAAAAGACGATTCTTTAAGCTGTCCCAATCGATTTTATCTGGAGTGACCCAAAACACTATATAGCACTATCTTCCATCTGTTGAAAAATCTGCACTCCATTTTCACAAACATCAAATTTCATCAATATTCAAATTAATCACCCAAAAAATATATCTTTTATCAAAAAAAAGGAAAAACAGAAACTGAATTTCGAATATTCAATGAAGGTAACAGACAAACAGAGTATATTCCCCCATAACGAAAAAGAAAAAAAAAGGGGAAAGCGAAGTCAAATGGACGTTGAATTTACCAGCTCGTGTTATGGAGAGACCAAATTCGAGGATGATTCTACAGAGAGTTGAACCAAGACCGGATTCATCAGGGCAATTGACGGTAACGATGGTGGGATCACTGGAGATTCTCCCCGGCTCGATCAAAACAGCATCGTCGTTGAGAATTCCCATTTTTGATATCACCGTTTTTTGAACCAACCAATGAAACAGATTCTATGGCCGACCGAAACGGAAGAAAACTCTCGGACAGAGAGAGAAGAGACAAGCATATATACGAAAGATAAAAAAAAAAAAATTATTGCTTAATTGGGTTGTCGTGTTGCTGAGTGGGTCCTACGTATCTAGTCATATACACGTAAAAGAAGAAAATTTAAAGCTGAGGGTATTGTCGGGGTTTCATATATAAATGTAGCTGTATTGTGAGGACGGTCCTCCTCACACCTTGCTTTAAGGTAGATGGACAATTAAGATATTTTTATGGGTGGGCTCGCTAATACCTCATTGGCTAATAATACCAATAACAAAACATAGTTTGTGTGATTCACGATATAAAATACGGATATGATGATTATCAATTGATAATTCTAGTTTTATGTTTCTTTGCTAAAAACTGTGGTGGCTGGGAACTGATTAGTTCTATTTCCGACTCGTTAACTTGTGTTTTAGTCGACTTTTTGTATTTTTAGTCGAAGTTTAAAAGGAAATGCAAAAGTAGCAAAACATGTTTAAGATTTGATCATAAAAAAGAATCACATAAGGGGATATACATAATCATAGATAAAAAGGGATGAAGAACAATTTGAAGACATGGAGCACGGTAGAATGGAATGTAGTCGTGAAGACGTGAACCATACGAAACAAGTCAAGATTTAATCAGTTTATATTCTTGTGTATTTCAATTGCTACAACTTAGAAAGGAAAAACTAGTATCTGTCCTTAGAAATATTGTTGTTTAGGAATATACATGATTCCATTTTGTTTCTCATCTTATTTAAGAATGTTAAAATAAATGAATAAAACAACAGGAAAAACTACTAAAAATAGGTTTTGTTTGAGCTTATGATTTGAACCGAACAAACAAATTATGAACGATGATACAAAATTTCATTCAAATTTGGCTACGCTTCTCATAGAATCCATATACATATTTAACAACTATGAAAAACTTACTTATGACTTAGGAGACAAAGATCGAAGCTTGAAAAGATGTTGGATAATAGGTCTATACCGGCGTGGAAAAGGGCAAATCTGAGTAAATAACGATTTTCGATTCATTAAGAAGGAAAGGACAACTTTCTGAGTGGGTCCAAGAACTCAAGAGGATAAAAGGTAGGATTCAAAGAAATCAAGTGGCATGACAATAATAACTACATCTAAATGGGATATCAATATCAATGATACTAAGTAAAAACGTGTGATTGGTTGATGGAAGAGACTGGATCATTGTTTGATGCACATCACGAAATTATATAATTGAGGCGGACACTGTGATACTGAGATTTGGTGGACTCTGACTCTGACTTCGGAAATCTAATAATTATCAATCAGCAAGAAGAACCGCACAAAAAAATATATATATATATATATATATATCACTATACTTCACTTTTTCCCTTTTCTCTTTTTCTTTATGGTTATAAAAGAAGTTGCATTTTTTTCTTTTTATAACCAAATAGTAAACTAAAAAAGAAAATAATAAAATAAACTGTCAGCAGCGTCTTTCAATAAGGTCGAATTTCGTTTTCACTTTTGCATTTTATTTACTATAACTTTTTGAGTAAGTTTCACTTCCACACTTCGATATATAACCCCTTTTTGGAAATTATTTATTTTCTCACCTCTCAACTTAAATCTGGTTTCTTCTCTACAAAAACCCTTTTTCTCAGAATCATAAACAAACATCCATGGTTTCCTTCATTCTGCATTTCACATTTAATTGTTACTTGTTTCTTTCCATATCCTCCTCTTTTGTGTTGGGTTAAATGATGAATCAGATATGTGAATCTTATCTAGAGAAAGAAAGATGAGATCTCTGAGAAGTGTAGGACTTGCTTTAAGCATAGTCTTTGGTTGCTTGCTTCTAGCTCTTCTTGCTGACCTCTATTACTTGATCTGGTGTAAGAAGAGGTCCACGACAAGACCTGATTTCCGAAATGACTATTCTACCCCTGGAACCAGAGAGCTTCTCTTCATCTTCTGTTGCAGTAGTAACACAAACCCTTCGTCTTCTTCTCCTTCTTCATCATCCTTCTCAAACCCTAAACCCGTTGAAACTCAACAACAATGTTCTCTCGATAGTAGTGGTGGGTTTGGGTATGTGGGTCCGGGGCTTGTGCCGAGGTTTTTGTTCACAATAATGGAGGAAACAATGGAAGACATAGAATCTGAAGATGGGGTTTCCAATAAAGGAAAGAGCTTAAACGATTTGTTTCTTAATATGGATAGTGGTTCCACTCCTCCGTATCTTACTCCTCGTGCTTCTCCTTCAATGTTCACGCCTCCTCTCACTCCATTACTAATGGACTCTTGTAATGGTAGAAAAGAAGGGATCTCGAGTTTCTTTGAATCATCGACAGATGCCGAGTATAACAGGCTTGTGAGATCGTCGCCATTATCATCATATTCATCACATACACCATTATTATCTTCATCATCTTCATTTTCAAGATTTAAGCTCCTAAGAGATGCAGAGGAGAAGCTTTTCATGAAGAATGTGATGGAGATTGCAGAAGCTGAGTAAATTGAAGAACTTAAGATAATCGGGTTTAGTAAGATGAAGTTCCATCAAGAAGCTATTGAGGTCTTGGATTAACAAGGAATGTTAAATAGAATTTCCAAGCAATTAAAATAGCAAATTTTGATTTTGCTAATCATTTTTTTTTGGGTTTTGATTATTTGTAGATCTAGTTGGCTGCAAACATTACCCTAATCGTCAACATTCATTTTTTTGGTCTGAATAAACCGGTTGTAAATTTTGGGTTGATAGAGAATTTCTTTAGCCAAATTTGTGGATTTTCAATGCGAATAAAGATAGGCTTTGGATTCTATTTTCTTGAAGGATAGCTACCAAATAGTTGTGGTTGACATTTAAAGTATGCACGAACTCAGCACTCCAATCCTAAACCGACTTTCACTTTTAAAAAGGAATTAATTCTGAAGCGGGTTTTAATATTTTATCGAATATGGAGTTAGAAAGTTAAACATGAACACGTGAAGAGAAAACGTAAACTTATAATTAAATACTAATTAATATGATTTATTCGAGATCATTCGCTTCAAAGCGCTACAGTACGAATAATTATTTTACGGCATTGGAACTTTGAATATCGACCGATAAACTGGAATAATACGATAATTGGTGTGTGAGATTTTTTTTTTAAATTCTAATGTAGAAAAACAGCAAATCATATTCAACCTTTAGATTCAGAGTACACAAAACAAGCATCGATTTAGAGCTCAAACAAATACGGTCAAATTTGGAAGCATATACACACTTCTTTTGTTTAATGTCCGAACATTGAACCGGTTGTACCGTGGATTAGGACAATTTTACCATATTGAAAGCAAATTCTCAATAACTAAAATATTTTAAAATAATATCTCAAAGTATCAGATTTACTGAGAAAATAAAAAATATATAAATGGCTTTTTTAAAGCCTTTTTATTATTATATTCTATCATTACATTCATGAATCAAGCCAAAAGCTGACAGAAAAACTAACTGCTAACACAGAGTAACTCAGAATTATGCAATGCTGAAATAAATGTTACAAGTGGGGAGGTAAAAGAATGCCACTTTTAGAGGCAATCCAAACATCAGATTACCGAGGCTGCAAGAAGAGGTAACCCTAGCTCAGCACATAGAGGACTCAAGCCCGGTTCCTCCAAGAGGCTAAAAGCTGCGTAACCATAGTATGAATGATACAGATCCGGTAATTGTCCGGGGAATTTACTGAATCCACCATACTAGCCACAAAAAATGCATGAGCAACAATGTTAATCACATTGTTATCATCACTAAGCTTAGTTACAGTTTTACTTATCAACTAGGATATGAGCTGTAGAAGGTGAGTTACCTTGGACTGACAATTCATTAAAAATTTGCGCAGAGCAATTTTGTCGATGAATGCATCGCCTCCTATGAGTTTAAGGACAGCTCCGATCCTAAACACATGTGTTAAGGCTCATATCAGCGGATGGGAACAACCAGAGCCTGTGACAGAAAAAGATGAGGGGACTTACCAAAATGCATAGCACGTGTCACTCGGCTTGTTAGTCCTACCTTGAAACCCACCATCACTGGCTTGTCTCTGTAGGCAAGGCAAGAAAAACCGTCAGATCACTCAGGAGCATTACGAAATTAAAGATAAAAATACTAATAGTTATCAAGTAAGTTAAACCAATGTTATGAAATAGTACCTGTAGGCTCCAGTTGAGAAGTAATGAAGGGTCTATGATTGAACTGCCTGAATCATTTGACAGCAGATCATCTCCAATGAATTCCATCAATCGCAGGGATGCAACAGCACAGTAAGTAGCACCACCTGCATAGCTAAGTTGCAGAACGTAGGTAAGCATCATAAATGAGTACATTCAAATCAGACTTGTTGCATTTTTTCTTCTACTAACAACAGTTTAGTTATCTATAGTGACCTCAGTGATCAATTCAGTACCGAGTTCTAGCCAATTCACATAGAATATGTGCTGCTTACTTTGACGGCACATGGAAAAATTCAAGTTAGAATTCCCAATAATTGTTTTCAACTCACCATGAGATTCAGAACCAGGGATCAAGCCAAAGCCACCATCATATGACTGCACAAAGAATGGTGCACAAGAAGGTTTTTAACACAGAAATTGGCATAACATAACAAAAAAAGAAGGAAAAAAATAATGGATGAAAAATGACAAAGCAGCTACAAGAACAGAAGTAAACCTGACAGTTTAATATGTAGGTCTTTGCCATATCCTTGTCCATTCCACTCCAATTATCTAGCATGTAAGAGATTGCAGCTGATCCACAAATAGAAAGCTAGATTGAGACTCTACTAAATGTATAAAGACATGGTCTGTAACTCCTGTTAGGTAGCTATTCCTTACCAGCACAATATACAAAACGAAGATCCATCTCGCCTCCAGTATGGACAGGCATGAAGCTGTAGCAAAACGAACAAAGTATCATACCCAAATTCAGACCCCAATATATATTAGTCGTTAATATGCTGATATATCAAACTTGTTGCACCATAAAATTGAAAATATCGCGTACAAGGTTCAGATGCAAGTCCGGGCTTTTAACCAACAAAAACAAATACCTTCCATCATCCTGTTGAAGGTTTTTCATGGAGATTAGCAATGATTCAAAGTCCATAGTCGAGAGATCATGCCCGACGACCTTCAGGATGGCCAAGGCACAGTAAGTGCTTGCCAAGTTACTACCATTGTAAGTTAAATCCTGCACCACAGACTAGATGTAAAGCCCACACAGATGCATAAAAAAGATACTATCAAAAGCTTAAATAATAGTCTTATTATTACCCCATTCTCTTCTATCGGAAACTGAGAACTCCTTGAACCGAAGAAACCGTAGAATTCTCCTGCAGAACAAAAATAGAACATCTCATAATTCAGAATGAAGTTCTTATGATTCTAAGCCACAATTACACTGTACATTTCGAGCCCTTAAGCCCATTTTCACTGTTCAACAAACTAAAACATAGCTAGTTAAATCAGAATTCGAGAAAGATACCATCTTTCAATGAAACTCTGTTCCTAGGCAGGGCCTGAAAGGAGAAAATCCAGCTTGCAACAACATCTTTATCAACCTAAATCAACAAGTGACAAAAAAATAAGAAATTTCACACAATTGAAGACTGAGAATTGAACATAATCAAGTAGGAAAAAAACAGAGATAGAGATTAGAGAGAGAGGGACAAACACGATCTATTGCGCCGATAAAGTGAAAGCCTGAAATAATGAAGTGAGCAAGAGTTAGACGATTGATCTCTTGTGATTGATAATGGTGCGGAAGCAACTCGTACATCATCTGCAAATACATCAAGTGTCGATCTTTTTCGAAAATTGTCGACGACGGTGGCCGCGGAGATGATTCCGTTGGCGACGAATACTCTTTCTCTTCGTCATCGTAACTGTCTTCTTCATCCTCAGACTTAGATCGCTCCAAATCGATTCCTCCTCCGTACACGGCGGATTCTGACATTGCTTGTTTCTCTGGTCAACGAATCACTTTGGACTCCACAGGAAAGCAAACCGTTTGGGATCTGGGGAGTTGATGCAAGTCATAAAACAACACGGTGTCACGTTGTGAAAACTCTGAACGGCGCGTTGTTTTTATTTTACTTTTTTTCAGGTTTTCAATTAGATATTTTCTTTGTTGTAGAGATCTCTTGTCGTTTTCTTGTACAACCATAAATTCATATGATTTATCAGAGAATATATATCAAAATAGTGTTTATATGCCCAAGTCGTATCTTTCTCCAAACACACATTTTTTCCTTTCGTTGCTTTCGTAGAATTCTTTTGATGGCACTAAGCCATGTACGTTTTCCATCTCTTGAACGTTGAATAACCCTTTGCCACATTCGTTTTTGGTATAAAATTCATAACTTATTTGAATGTCTTCAATTTTACATGTTTAGAAAAATTATAGAACAAGTTTATTGTAATTTTTTCTCATTTTATGATGGGATTCTGTTTTAGTGTATAGTAATGTTTGTTCGCCGTAACCGTAATCCAGGGCAATGATTAGAGCCTAAACACGCTTTCAAGCTAAAACTTTGACACTAAAATAATATTGATAAAATTAAAAGAAATAAAATTTTATGTTTTTGGCGGGAAAATGAAATGAAACATCTTTGACAGGGAAAACAGATTTTATATTTTTGGCCGGAAAATAAAATTTTACATTTTTTACGAAAAAACGGGATGAAACATTTTTATCGGAAAAACATATTTCACGTTTTTGGTGAGAAAACAAGATTTTTTTTGTTTTTGATAAAAAAAAATTGATTTAACATTTTTTTGGGGAAAAAGGGATGAAACATTTTTGTCGGAAAAACAAATTTTTACATTTTTGGTAAAAAATATAATTTTATGTTTTTAGTAGAAAAACGAAATTTTATATTTCTGACGAAAAAATAGATTTTATATTTTTTATGGAAAATATGATTTTATGTTTTTAACATATTTGTGGAAATGTATTAAAAGAATGAAATGATATTTTATCAATTTATGATTAACCGTATTTTTGTTTCTATATATAAAGGTACCCACATAATTTAAATCGTTCACATCTTATCTAAATAGAGTATGATAATGGATATTAATATTTATAAAAATTTAAGATACCCATCAAATAATTATCCATTATTAACAGCCCTATCCATGCATCCTCCAAATAAGGAAACGAACGGATATTATAATACTATTCCTTAACATTCCGTTCAGACAATGACTTGGAAGGTAAATGCGCGGAAGAAGTTAAGGAGTCACATGAGGCCACCATTCTTAAGAGTTTATTAGGGATAAATGTCCCACATCGGATGCTGGAAAGGATCTTGACTAATATATAAAGGATATGGGCCAATCCACTCTTTGCCAATTGGTTTTGAGTTGGAAGCCCATAGAACTTTACATGGTATCAGAGCCTCATTGACCCAAGTAGGGTAGCCCAAGAAGGGCTTATGACTGGTCCTAAAGTGGGATTCGATTCGAGATGAGATGGTAAGAACCATCATCTCAAGGGGGCGTGTTAGGATCCCACATCGGATAATTGAAGGGACTAACACTAATATATAAGAGATATGGGCCAATCCACTTATTGCCAATTGGTTTTGAGTTGGAAGCCCATAATCTAATATATTAAGTTCTATGGGCTTCCAACTCAAAACCAATTGGCAAAGAGTGGATTGGCCCATATCCTTTATATATTAGTCAAGATCCTTTCCAGCATCCGATGTGGGACATTTATCCCTAATACGCCCCCTCGAGATGATGGTTCCTTTAGACCAGAAATCTCGGTAGTTCGGGCAAGGATCAGTGGACCAAATATTGGGTCGGATCGCTTATGGATCGGGCTGGACATGTGTGGATTGGGCTCTGATACCATATTAAGTTCTATGGGCTTCCAACTCAAAACCAATTGGCAAAGAGTGGATTGGCCCATATCCTTAGTCAAGATCCTTTCCAGCATCCGATGTGGGACATTTATCCCTAATAGAGTTGACTCAACGTTTTATAGTCTTCGTTGAACAAATCAAACGTGGGCAAATTCTCAATTCTTCAACTAAATAAAAAATGTTTGAGAAATTTTGTATAAATCGACTCCAAGTTATAAAAACTTTTCACAATGTAAATGAGTAGTGAATGTGAACGTTAATCGCTAAATTGGACGCCGTAATATAATAAGGCGCCCTTCGTCGTACTTCATTTCATTTAGAGAACTGGCATCTGATATGTTATAGATTTATAGTCAACTCTTTTATTTTCTTTAGGAAGAAGAAAAACTGACTGTTCTAAATAAAAAATATAACTCGTTCATTAAACATGAGAAAATATAAACGACTTGACTGTCTAGAAGTTACCCAAAATAAGTGAATATTATCGCAAGCTATTTAAATAATATTCGTTACCTCAATATATTACTTTGTTTAAGGTTGGATGAGGTTTTCTATGACGAGATTGGATGACTTTTTAAAACTTTGAGATAAATATATATATATATATCACGAATAATATGTATATTTCACTCATTTGGTAAGGTCGACGTGGTGATCTAGTTGCAGCACGACTTCGTCAAAAAAATTTGTATATTTTTATCATTAATTATCCCAAATTTGTCTGTCTGACATTGACCTTAATTACTCCGTGTCCCATCAAATAGAGCAAAAGTCAACGTCAATCTCTCTAGTCAATGTAAGTTTTGGTTATAAAAAAATGGAAATTTTCATATTTTGTATAATTGTATTCGAACATCTCAGGCTTTCTATCTTCATCTTAGTCTTTAATAACCAGTATTAAAAGATCACTAAACACCCTTTACCTCACTAATTAATCATATGGCACCACCACCTCCGTCGCCAACACCACCTCCGTCGCCACCACCCGTTACGTTGAAGGTATTACTCCTGTTCCTTAGGGTCTTCACAGCGGTTTTCCTCTTTATAGCACTCATCGTCCTCAGCACCAATAGTGTAACCTTTGAATCTCAAGGAAGCTCATTGAAATTTCATTTCAAAGATGTTTATGCCTATAGGTAAATCGAACGAAACACTTAAACTTTTATGTTCCTTCATTTTTTGTATCCCATATTTATATTCGACTTGGTTTGTTTGTTGAGGACAAACATAATCAACAGTTTTCACTGTTTTTTTTTTTGTTTTTTTTGGTTTTCTTGAAGGTATATGCTTTCAGCTGCCGTCATCGGACTAGTTTATGCCGTCGTACAACTATTCTTCACAATCTCCCAATTCTCCACCGGAATAAAAAACCCTTTTAATTATCAACTCGATTTTTACGGTGACAAGGTATGTAATTTATTTCTAACCAATTTCAACATTAGTAACCATATATATATATCAAGACAAAATAATAATAATAATAATAATAATTAATTGGTTAAATTTTTTAGTTCTCTGAATGAATGAACTATAGTGATAATTAAAATTTGGATAGGTAATATCATATCTAGTGGCGACGGGTTCGGCAGCTGGATTTGGAGTGAGCAAAGATTTGAAAGATGCATTTATAGCATTAGTGGCATTAGATTCGACTGATCCTGTGGATAAGTTCTTCAGCAAAGGATATGCATCAGCCAGTCTTCTTCTCTTTGCTTTCATCTGTCTCGCTGTTTTATCTGTTTTCTCATCCCTCGCCATAGCCAAACGAACTTAATTTAAGTTTCATCATCATATAACTTGTATCTCGTTCTTGTATGGTTTTATCATATAGCTTTGTCGCAATGCTCTGTACTGGTGTAGTTCGTTAAACAAATTTAAATTACTGTTTTTGTTATAATGAAAGTTTAATTGTTGCTTTGTTGAAGTTCGAGATAAAGTATATATTGATCTGTTTAAAAATACATAATTCTAACTATGAAAATTTAATCCGGTTAAACCGAACCAAACCTAATTGTTTCTATAAGAAAATTGTATATATATATATGTATATCAACTAATGATATAGGAACAAAATAGTTGAACTATATTGGGTTATAATTCAACTATTAGTTGATATATACATCAAAAGATAATTGTTTTCTTTGTTGCAATCATACCCTTTACATACATAGAATATTTCAGCTAATAAACGTGAAAACAAAACCAATTAAACTCTAATTGAGAGATCACTAGACTCATCAAACTTTTCAACGGAGATCAAAATACTCTTCCTTTTTCCAAAAATGCTTTAGCTCTTACTCTATTTGATGTTTATTCAATAAAAGAACGACCATTTACTCGTTTCATTAAATTTTCTCATAGACTAGTTTTATTTGTAGACTGTTCTGTTCCAACAAGGTTCATCCCCATCATCTCAAATTTGAGTAATAGAATAACCATTTGTTTAAAAAAAACAATCAAGCCATATATATTATCTAGCTGACACTTTACTGTTAGAATTTGGAGACCTAAACTTTGAAAATTTGGTAAAAAGGAATGCTAACGAACATGCAAGAATGTGCAGTGAAAAAATTATTGGAGTAGATAGTGGAAATAGCATGGGTTAGATGGAAACACTCTACTTCACAATTAATAAAAAAAATGTTCGAACAGCATTAATAATTTAAAATACATAATTTGCATCATCGAAAATTTTGCCCCTGCTAATATGAAAAAGGCAACCTCGGAACATATATCTACAACCAAAACTACCAAGAAAAAGTTAACATATTATATAATACTGATCCAAAATATTATGATATCATATATTCAGGTACGAACGAAAATATGAATTCAATTTTTACAACACTCATGCATATAGATATTTGTATGTAACTTATAATCATATCCTAAAAAGGTTAAAAACATATCGGAACATATATGAATTGAACAGAATAGTACATAAAATATACACATTTAAATGGAACAAAGAGTGATATAATAATGGTAAAACTTAAACCAACACATATTATCTGAGATGTGTCTTGGCACTCTCTTATGTTCTACCTTTTTCTTTTATATTTTTTTTTCAAACTCAATGATAAAAAATTCTTAATCCAATGGAAGTGGTACTTTCCTTTTGCTTCTTTGGTTTCATTGCCTCGATTGATGTTAATTTAAGGAAAATATACTTAGATGGTATTTGTCATGATTATTTAATCAGCATGATTGATGTCACATAAGGAAACTGATGTCTTTAGCACAGGTGGTGATGTTATGATGAATCAACTTTAGGCCGCACTCTACCACTTGTTTTGTCAGAGATGCTTATATTTAAAGATCCATTATTCTTCATACATTTCCTGAAGTTTTTCTGGTTTAAACATGGTGTAGCCTTTCGTTATAGAACTTCAACTGAAAATTCACTGACCAAACTTTACTATATAATTGGTTTTTAAACTTCCAGTTGCCAACGTGGGTCTAAACATAATTAACTGTTGTTTGATGAATATTATTGAGTGGTGTATTTAGTTCAAATTGGATAAACCGAACTCGTCGAAAATTCGTTCTGAACCAAATGAGATATTTTTATAAGTTTCTAGTTATATAGATTATAACTATGCCGCCTAATGTTCGGCTCTGAGAGCTATACTATGTTGGTTGATAAATTTGCTATTTTTTTCTTTTCTTTTGGACGATGTTTTATCTTTTTCTTTAGACTAAATATTTATTTAAAATATGGTATTTGTTACGAATCAACTATCAAATCAATTGTAATGCATTATCATGTATATATATATATATATTAAAAAATTTGATGCATCCGCTGCTTTAAACGTCCAGCTAATTAGCTAATTCAATGTCAAGTCGGCTTGCCAAATTTGTACAATTATGGTGGGAGGAGATAAACATAATCACTCTATCTTTTTACTGTTTCGTGGGTATGTTATGCGAGTTGTCATGTTAATGAATCATTATATGTCTTAATAAATATAAAAAAAGTTCATGATACGTATAGACGCATGATATACTACAAAAACAGAAATATTTTTATCTAGTACTTGAAGTATTTGCACATGCTTGGATTTGAATTTCACTAACAATCGATCATAATTGACATGAAAAATCGCATATTTTGAACAGGTTAAAATTTAATTATCTGAAACTAGAAAAAACAAATATATCTATCAAACAAACAAACACTGACGACTGGAATATCTATCATACGCAATCAGGCTGTCGGGAATTAAACTCTGCGTCACTCGTCAGATAGATATGTACAGATTCCATTATTATTTATTTTTAATCAAATATTACCATTACTGTTTTATGTAGGGATATAGGTTCAAGGTGGAGAGAATCATAAAGTGCCGAAATTCTCAATCACGACGTTAGCCAAAAGGTGTTTTGTTTTTTTTCTTCTTCCACATATGATCCGATTCGGATGCATTATGCGGTTTTCCATTTATTATATGTGACGTGGACAAATGTTTACATTTTCTAAAACTACAAGAACAAAATCGACACGGATCCACTTGTGTTCCTCAAATGAATCTCATTATCCTCATTTTTGTTGGCTAAATATCATATTCGTTTGCTAACCCCTTATTATTGACGACTTTTTAACTTTTATTTTTTCGAAAATTATTTTATTCTTTTGATAGGAATCAGGATTATTTGTACAGAACATTTATCACAATTAGTATAATTACCAATAATTTATTCTCTTATTTGTAATGATATATCAAAACCTATGTGTATATATACACATATGCGTGTGTGTGTATTTTTTCTTAAGTTTGAAAACCTAAAAAGTTCAATATGCACTACCCTTTATTTTGATAAATTAATAGATGACTAGCGAATTTGGGACACTCGAACAGGTGAATTGTTTTGATAACTCTTTCTTTTTAATATATAATCGGATAACGATTTAAATTTCGATATGCTCATTTTGTGTAGAAAAAGTTAACTCTATGGGATATCCAATGGTATTTAGAATGGTTGAATCGGTGAGAAGTATTCAGTTTCCTTGGTTAAAAGAGCCAAACCTTAATTATTAAAATATAATAACTAATTAACAATTGTAGTTGATGTTTCCATCATCATCACGATCACCAATTAGTGATATAATTATGTATATGCTCCTATTACAAACCAGGGATAATATCAAAACTATAGAATGGCGCATATACTCTCAGTATCAGACTTGCATTACTTAGTGGAATCCCTAGAATTTCTCCAAACTCAAAAGTCATATATTACTTTAATTTTAAATATGCATAGCCCTAAACCCCCTCCTATAAAACCAACCTCATCCCCTACCACATTTCTTCATCAGCTCTTTCTTACATCATATTTGCTATTTCTCATTTTATACCAAGTTAAAGTACGTTGAGATACACTATGGCTTTAAAAACATGGAAGCCATTCATAACTGTTATTTCTCTACAATTCGGATATGCTGGACTCTCCATCATAGCGAAATTTGCTCTCAACCGAGGCATGAGCCCTCACGTTCTAGCTGCATATCGCCATATCGTCGCTACAATCTTCATTGCTCCATTTGCCTTTTTCTTGGATAGGTATAGTATTTTCATTTGGCGTATAAAATTGTATCATGGTCATGCATGTATGATTCTACGTTCGAACCTATTCAATACGTACGTAAATATTGTAATTAATAAATTTTACTTAAATTTGCTTTCTTATTATGTTACTCTAACTTGCTTTTTGAAATGAGCAGAAAAGTGCGGCCAAAGATGACGCTGCCTATCTTCTTTAAGATATTGTTGCTTGGGTTATTGGAGTAAGATTAATTTACCCTTTTTAATTTCTTACTTGTATATTTAATGCTTATATATATGTTTTGAGTATAAACGTTTAATTAATTGATTTTGTGTTTATATTTTACAGACCAACAATTGATCAGAACTTATACTACACTGGTATGAAATACACGTCCGCCACTTTTACAGCTGCGATGACCAATGTTCTACCTGCCTTTGCCTTTATTATGGCATGGATCTTCAGGTATTAAGAACTTAGTTTTGTTTCGTTTAGTTTATGTGGTTTAATTAGTCTTTGGTCCGGTTATTTTGGTTTCTGGTTTGAAGAGTTCATTATATATATTTGCTGTGTAGACTTGAGAAGGTTAACATCCGGAAAATACACAGCCAAGCCAAGATTCTAGGAACAGTTGTGACAGTTGGTGGAGCAATGCTTATGACTCTTGTGAAAGGACCTTTGATTCCTTTGCCTTGGGCTAATCCCAACGACGTTCATCAAGACTCATCCAATCTCGGCGGGGTCAAACCAGATCTAACCAAAGGCGCACTCCTCATAGCTATTGGCTGCACCTGCTGGGCGGCTTTTATCAATCTCCAGGTAACTTTAAAGACCAAGTTTTACAAATTTTTCAATATATAATCTCATCTGGTTATAGTACTGAGCCATTCAAAATGATTGTCTATGCAGGCGATCACGCTTAAATCATACCCGGTAGAGCTATCCTTGACAGCTTACATATGCTTAATGGGGTCTATTGAGAGTACTATTGTGGCACTTTTCATTGAAAGGGGAAATCCTTCTGCTTGGTCCATCCATTTGGATTCCAAATTACTAGCTGCTGTTTATGCTGTAAGATTAATTATACTAATATATATAATCTAGAGTTTGATATATTCTGGTTATATACAGATCAAATTAAATGATCTTATTTGTGACTTGATGCAGGGGGTGATATGTTCAGGGATTGGTTATTACGTTCAAGGAGTGATAATGAAAACTCGAGGACCGGTGTTTGTGACTGCCTTTAATCCATTGAGCATGGTCATTGTTGCGATATTGGGTTCTATAATTCTTGCTGAGCTTATGTTCCTTGGGAGGTATGTGAACTTTTTAAAAATAATTAATGTTTTATTTAGTTGATCTCATTGATCAATTCTGTAAATATAATATTTGTAGGATTCTTGGAGCAGTGGTGATAGTTCTTGGACTCTATTCGGTTTTGTGGGGGAAAAGCAAAGACGAACCATCTTCGTTTTCCGACACGGACAAGGAACTCCCACTTAGTACTCCACAACTTGTCACATTCTCGTCAAAAGGAAATACAGAAATGGACACAAAGGATGCAAGTGTTGTTGTAATCCCGAGGCCTAACACCAATGGATTAGACTAAAATAATCAAAACATTTACGGCATTATAAAATAAAATATAATAAGAGAGAACAATGAGTCCGATTTCAAAACACCAATAAATTGTTATTGTAATGCTGATTTTGGCTTTGTTAAATTTTGTATCCGGCTATATTAATATATGAAATGTTTTGCACTACTAAAAGTACCTTTACTAAAATGATTCTGGTATTTTGAGTTCTAATTGATTTATATAACACATCCTCAATCTCTTGTGGGTTTCCTACATATATTTCCAACATATGGCCAAGAAAAATGCAACATGTATACTTATGTATGATATAAACAATCACTTTATGTTTCTTTCTTGTCGTACGTAATCTGAAAAAGTTGTTGAAAATTAATTCTTTAGAGCACTGAGTATGATGTAATGCGGTGGTGGGTAATGGAGCATAATGGATCAAATCAACATTTTTAGTTTGGATTCTGAACTGAGACGTGTTTGAGAGATTCTGTTTGTTGCGGTTTCTGATCGCCACATAAGAAAGCATCTATGTTGACAGATAGTTTTGTACTTGATGTGACAGATTTTGTACTTTAGCAATAAAAACCTTAACGCTGAAGAGCATTCAGTGAATGGTGCTATTTTATTCGAATAATTTCAAGATTTTTTCACCATCCTACTTGACATCGGTAAAATAGAAAAAAATAACATAATAAGAAAATGGATGAAATAAGTTATATAAAAGTATGATAAAAGTTTTATAATTATATAGACAAGGAATCGACATCTATTTCCAGATAATATATGCTTAACAATCTAATTCCGAATAACTTGCTTATAATTGACAAGAGCAAAAAGGGAGAATAATTCGTTTGATATATGCATCTGCTGACATTTTCTGTCCATAGAGAAAGAATTTGAAGGACATGTGTGAAGTCCTATCATGATATAAGCTAATGTATGAACTCTTTTATCAATGTACAATTCATCTGAATTATGAAAAGTTTGCATAATATTATAATTTTATGTTTATGAACACCATTCAAGAATCAAAACTAACTCTGCAATAAGTATAAGTAAATCACTAAATTATCTGATGTCATGTAATTGGCCAGAAAAAAAAAATTGATTTAACGATTTTCCTTCAAATTGGCGAAGATAAGAACACTGGCGTTGAGTGATGATCTCTTATAGAAGAGTTTTTTTGCTACTGCCTTAGTACACAATCTGCGGAAGATCATGGCTTCAAACACTTCAAGACTGACTGCAATTAAACACAAATCCCAAAGGAAATATCCTAAGTTCTGAGTCCAACATCAATAATCCTTCTGTTCTTGAAACTTATAAAGTTAAAAAAAAAACATTACATAATCTCACCACTATTACAGAGACTACAAACAAACTTAATGGCAACTTGTTACAATCAAAACTCGAGAAAGTTGAAGATTTTTTTTTTTTTTTTTTTCAACAATTTGACATATTAGCTAGAGTCCAGAGTAGGATTTTGTGTGTAAATGATGAAAATGTCAAATAAATGTAATCATTCCCAACATAGACAAAACAACTGTTTCAGAGACACAAAGCTGTAACTATCTCGCTAGTGATCGTCTTCATCGATTGTTCCAAATTTCTGCTTGAAGGAATCTTGCTTCTGCAACCACATCATGTGTCCCTGTGATATTTACATAAATGAAAATACAAAGACAGAGTCAAGAACTGAGCTTCAAAAGTAAATATATAAGAAACATTAGAAAAGTAGAATCAAACGATAAATAACAAACCTCTAATTGAAAAAAATTGAAACAAAGTTGAGGAAATCAATCAAAACCTGGAGACCAGCAGCCCATGATTTGTAATCTATGAGTATGTAACAAAAACTAATGATTTGTATTTGATCTTTGTAAGACTTGCCCTAAAAAGTATTCACTCGCACGAAAATGTTGTCATATACGTATGTATGGAGTGGTCGGAGCCAGTAAAATGTAATTTCTAAGAAGAAAGTTCGAAACAATTTGAGATTACCATAAAATTTGGAAAATTCAATATTTCCAATTAACTTGACAACCACCTTCTGTATCAGTAATGACAATATAATTTACTTGGCTTTCAAATTTGACAGTGGATACGACAAACTCGTTGGTAAATGTTGGAGATACATATTGCAAGAACTTGGTAGTGTCATAATCTGGTCCGCTCTAGACGAGTTCGTCTAGGCCCAACTTATACTAAAGATACGTCTAAGATTATTATTATTTATTTTTATAATTTTTACATAAATAGTTTTTCAACAAGTATAAACGAATAATATACTTACCTGTAAAAACAAAAACACAATACTCAAAAGTTTTGAGTCAAAACTCGTCACCGTAGTTGACCGTTAGCAGCCACCCCGACCCCGGTGTGTATTATATACTTTTTGTTTGAGTGTATTTATTATGAAATAAAATATATTTTAAAATGTTAATAAAAATAAAAATTTGTGTTACATCAGATGACACAGATACACAAGACTTGTCTGTCTTTGGTTTTTTTTGACCTATTTCTTCTTTAGGGAAAACCCCAAAAATAATATTTTGTTTAAAAATTCAGACCAACAAATAGAAATATATATGACCGGAAACAATGAAATCGCCGATTTGATGACTTTTGTTCCTTGTAAGCAGCAGATCCGGTGAAATTCAGATTAAGCAAAAGTGGGAAAAATCCCTAAAAAGCTAGAGACGGTGGTGACTATTCCCCCGTCGATAAGATGATGATATCTAGGGGTTTGTTTGGTTGGTCTCCGCCGCATATACAGCCGTTAACACCTGTTTCTGAGGTTTCCGAGCCCCCTGAGTCTCCATCTCCTTACCCCGATCCTGGTGCTGATAACGGTGGCACAGGCACAGCGACGCAAGTAGAGGATGAAGATGACATGGAGGAGCCTGAAGAGATGGAGCCTCCTCCTGCTGCTGTTCCTTTCTCTCAGCTATTCGCTTGCGCTGATCGCCTTGATTGGGTTCTTATGGTTTTTGGTTCCGTAGCTGCTGCTGCTCATGGCACTGCTCTTATTCTCTACTTGCACTTCTTCGCTAAAATTGTTCAGGTCCTTGCTTTTACCAGTCAACCGGATCAGTTCGATCGCCTTGTTCAGGTATGTCAGCTAAGTAAAGCTCTAGGAAAATGGAACTTGGAGGTTAATATGCTGTGTAATTTAGGTGTTTTGTGTTTTCGATTTTCTGGATTAGGTTTCTGTATAAGCTGAACTTTGTTTTTCTCATGGGAAGTTCTGATGGTGAGAAATTCTCTTATCGATTTGCTGTAAATGTGGAAACTTTGTGGATATTGATGTCGGTTTGTTACTGGATTTTCATAACTTCTCTGTGCTATTATTTGGAGGATAATAAGTATACTTGTTTCATGTAGTTTCTGCTTCTAAATTGTATTTAACCTGGAAAACAGCTGTCTCGACTTAGCTGGGGAGGCTACTTTGAATAATTGAACCTCTTTTTTACTCAAATGCATGCTCAAAAGAAGGCAACCCTTGTTTTAAGTCTTTTTTTTTTTGTTATTCTCATCTCTAGGAATTTCTCTCTACGCTCTTCTGAATGTCCATTTTATTACATGATGTTTATCTGTTTACAAACTAGTTTATGTGGATTCATGAAACACTGAATCCTGAAATATTGTGCACCTCTAAGTTATTTATGCCCTCTGTGCAGCTTTCATTGACCATTGTTTACATCGCTGGAGGTGTTTTCATTTCTGGTTGGATTGGTAAGTTCACCTTTGCTAAAATCTTTACATATATATACTAGTTGTTTCCCTCTTTCCTCAATGATTAGCATTTAGCTGCCACCATAATTAAATTTCCTTATTTATAGAGGTTTCATGCTGGATACTGACTGGAGAGAGGCAGACTGCTGTGATCAGGTCAAAGTATGTCCAAGTACTACTAAATCAAGATATGAGTTTCTTTGATACATATGGTAATAACGGGGATATAGTAAGTCAAGTTCTGAGTGATGTCCTACTCATTCAGTCGGCTCTAAGCGAAAAAGTATGTTTACCTTTTGAATATCTTTATTTCTGCAGGGAGTGATACATATTCAGGCATATCTTTTAATCTTTTTAATCTTGGACATTGCAGGTTGGGAATTACATTCATAACATGGCAACATTTATCAGTGGTCTTGTTATCAGTTTTGTCAACTGCTGGGAAATTGCGCTCATTACGTTAGCCACTGGTCCTTTCATTATTGCTGCAGGAGGCATTTCAAATATATTTCTCCACAGACTTGCTGAGAATATTCAAGATGCATATGCTGAAGCAGCCAGCATTGCTGAACAGGTATTATAATTTCTTAGGTTTATGGGAAACATTAGGAATATACTGTTGATATTTTCAAAATACTGCAATCTAATTGTCATTTTCTATGGATAACTGAAATGTTTCTGATAATGATATTTAAATATTGGAGTTATAACAGAGATTTCTGTGACTTGTGAATTAAAGCTGATTTAAGCTGTGCAAAGTTTGATGTCTTTCACTGTTTTCTTGTTTAAATCAAAACTTGTTTTATGCTCAGAAGTTAGTTGGCAGAAATCTATGAGGGTTAGTATTTATACAGGTCGGGAAATCTAGGTTACCTAACTTGGTTTAATGCGGCTGTACTGCAATAGTGAATGAAAAAAATCATCTCAACCTACTGCCAAGCCATGGCTTCATTTTTGTTATGTCAGGATTCATGTATAATCATTCTTAGCATCCATTAATTAGATATTGCATCAACTTGGATGCATGGCAATTACACGCCTGTTAGTTTGTCTTATGAGTACAAGTTCTTCTGAAATGTTTCCCCTACTGGTCCGTTTCTGAGTTCTCGATTCTGGTTGGTTTACTGTGTCAGTATACATCTGTATGAATTTTCTAACCCTTAAAAAGGATTTATTCTTAATGTGCAGGCGGTCTCTTACATTAGGACTTTGTATGCCTTTACAAATGTAACTCTTGCAAAATACTCTTACGCAACTTCTCTCCAAGCAACCCTGAGATATGGTATATTGATTAGTCTTGTGCAAGGACTTGGACTTGGATTTACTTATGGACTTGCTATATGTTCATGTGCTCTGCAACTTTGGATTGGTCAGTTCTTTGTTAATCATAAAAGTGCAAATGGTGGAGAAATAATTACAGCTCTTTTTGCTGTTATTTTAAGTGGGCTGTAAGCTTCAGATTCTACTCTTCCTGCCTTTATCTTTCTTCTCCAGTGTCAGTATGCTCATTTTCTGCTAATCCTATTAATATTGTGCTATGCAGGGGGTTAAATCAAGCTGCTACAAACTTTTATTCGTTTGATCAAGGAAGAATTGCAGCGTATAGGCTTTTTGAGATGATAAGTCGTTCATCCTCTGGGACTAATCAGGAGGGAATTATTTTGTCTGCTGTTGTAGGAAATATTGAGTTTCGGAATGTATACTTCAGCTATTTGTCACGACCTGAGATTCCAATCTTGAGTGGATTTTACCTCACTGTGCCCTCTAAAAAAGCTGTTGCACTTGTTGGTAGAAATGGTTCTGGAAAAAGCAGCATCATTCCTCTAATGGAACGGTTTTATGATCCTACACTAGGTATTATGATGTGTTTAAGGTGTATCAATATTTTTATTATAATCTCCTTTGAATTTTCACCTGCGACAAAGACTATTATTAAGTGATTAGATCTATTGTATACTCTTTTACAGGAGAAGTCCTACTTGATGGGGAAAATATTAAAAATCTAAAGTTAGAGTGGCTGAGGAGCCAAATAGGCCTGGTGACACAAGACCCTGCTCTGCTTAGCTTGAGCATAAGAGAGAATATTGCATATGGACGAGATGCTACTCTGGATCAGATAGAGGAGGCAGCTAAAAAAGCTCATGCACACACATTTATCAGTTCACTTGAAAAAGGATATGAAACTCAGGTAACCATCCACTAAAAAGTTTGTAGTTATGAATTACATTTTTGGTGCGGCTGTTCTCAATTTAGAAGTTTTAAATGACTTGTTTCTGTTCTAGGTTGGGAAGACAGGTTTAACATTGACAGAGGAGCTGAAAATAAAACTATCGATTGCTAGAGCTGTATTGTTAGATCCAACAGTTCTTCTGCTTGATGAGGTCACTGGGGGACTAGATTTTGAAGCTGAAAGAGTTGTCCAAGAAGCTCTTGATCTTCTAATGTTAGGACGTTCGACCATTATAATAGCCCGACGGCTAAGTCTGATCAGAAATGCTGATTTTATTGCCGTAATGGAGGAGGGTCAGCTACTTGAAATGGGTACACATGATGAATTAATCAACGTTGGTAAGTTGTATGCTGAGCTTCTGAAGTGTGAAGAAGCAACAAAGCTACCCAGACGGTATGATGATTTTCCGGCCCCAAGACCATACATCTAAAAATTTGTCAAGTCTGTTGTGTAGTAAAAGTCATGTGATAGAATATTTTTTGATCTGGCTGCTTTTGATTTTTAATCCATGGAAGGGTGGAGTTCTACTTGTTTATGGAACTCGTATCATCTTGCAGGATGCCAGTTAGGAACTACAACGAGTCTACTGCGTTCCAGGTAGAGAGGGATTCTTCAGCTGGTGGTGGCTTTCAAGAACCATCATCACCAAAAATGGCCAAGTCTCCATCTCTTCAGAGAGGTCATGGTGTTTTTCGTTCCCAGGATTTGTGCTTTAATAGCGAAGAATCCCCCAATGATCATAGCCCTATATCAGAAAAAATGGGAGAAAATGGCTCTTCTTTGGATGTCGGTGATAAGGAACCGACCATCAAAAGACAAGATAGTTTTGAGATGCGATTACCAGAACTGCCAAAAATTGACATTCAGGGTCCACAACGTCAGAAATCAAATGGTTCAGATCCAGAATCCCCTATATCACCCCTTTTGATATCAGATCCCCAAAATGAACGCTCCCATTCACACACTTTTAGCCGTCTTCTTGGCCATTCTGATGACACTTCAGCAAATGCTAAGGTGGCCAAGAACATTCAACACAAGGAGTCACCTTCATTTTGGAGGTTGGCACAGCTTAGTTTCCCAGAGTGGCTATATGCTGTATTAGGGAGTATTGGTGCTGCTATATTTGGTTCTTTCAATCCTCTTTTAGCTTACGTTATTTCATTAGTAGTGACGGCATACTATAAGAACACGGGAAACCACCTGCGCGAGGAGGTTGACAAGTGGTGCTTGATCATTGCTTGCATGGGAGTAGTGACAGTTGTGGCCAATTTCTTGCAGCATTTCTACTTTGGTATTATGGGGGAGAAAATGACTGAGAGAGTGCGGAGGATGATGTTTTCAGGTACTGCAATATTTTTATTCATTATTTAATTCGCTTCTCTACATGTTACCACTTCCACTTGCCTCATTTCATTGATTTTCTCTGATGTGACAGCGATGCTGCGTAATGAAGTTGGATGGTTTGACGAAGAAGAGAACAGTCCAGATACATTGTCGATGCGCCTTGCAAATGATGCTACTTTTGTCCGAGCTGCCTTCAGCAACAGGCTTTCAATATTTATTCAGGATAGTTTTGCTGTTATTGTTGCCATTCTTATCGGTTTGCTGCTCGGTTGGCGTTTGGCCCTTGTTGCATTGGCGACTTTGCCAGTACTTACTCTTTCTGCCATTGCTCAGGTTTGTTTCATTTCTTTAGTCTTCCCTAACAAAGCTGATGTTACTGTCCAGAAAACCCCTTAAAATTGTTTTCTTGTCAACCAATTCCATTTTAGTAGTCTCATGCTTCACTCTGTCAAAAATTTGTTTCTGAGTTTTGCAAAAATTTCTAATAGCGCGATTGAGGAGGTGAAATTTTCTATCTACGGCGTTGCTGTCATCTCATCCTCATGTTTTATCTTGGAAGTATTTGTGTTCTGCAATTGCTGGTTTCTGATAATCCTTGAAAAAAATTTCCAGAAACTTTGGCTTGCTGGATTCTCAAAGGGCATCCAGGAGATGCATCGCAAGGCATCTTTAGTACTTGAGGATGCTGTTAGAAACATATATACAGTTGTCGCTTTCTGTGCCGGTAATAAGGTGATGGAACTCTACAGACTGCAACTCCAACGGATACTCAGGCAGAGCTTTTTCCACGGGATGGCTATTGGCTTTGCGTTTGGCTTCTCACAGTTTCTTCTCTTCGCCTGCAATGCGCTCCTCCTCTGGTATACCGCGTTATCAGTAAACCGTGAATATATGAAACTTTCTACAGCTCTAACCGAGTACATGGTTTTCTCCTTTGCTACATTTGCCCTTGTTGAGCCATTTGGATTAGCACCTTACATTCTCAAGCGCCGTAGGTCTCTCGCTTCAGTATTTGAAATCATAGATCGAGTTCCTACAATTGAACCTGATGATACCTCAGCTTTTAGTCCGCCTAACGTCTATGGAAGCATTGAGCTGAAAAACATCGACTTCTGCTACCCAAGCTGCCCGGCAGTTTTAGTACTTAGCAACTTCAGTCTCAAAGTCAACGGGGGACAAACAGTAGCTGTGGTTGGTGTTTCTGGGTCTGGAAAGAGCACAATAATATCATTGATCGAGAGATACTATGACCCAGTTGCTGGTCAGGTCTTATTAGATGGGCGAGACTTGAAGTCATATAATTTGAGATGGTTAAGAAGCCATATGGGTCTGATTCAACAGGAACCCATAATATTTTCCACGACAATCAGAGAAAACATTATATATGCAAGGCATAACGCAAGTGAAGCTGAGATGAAGGAAGCAGCAAGAATTGCAAATGCCCACCATTTCATCAGCAGCTTACCTCATGGTTACGAAACACATATCGGGATGAGAGGTGTTGAACTTACCCAGGGACAAAAGCAGAGAATCGCAATAGCTCGGGTAGTGCTGAAGAATGCTCCAATTCTGTTAATAGACGAAGCGAGTTCTTCTATTGAATCCGAGTCGAGCCGTGTTGTGCAGGAAGCTCTTGATACGTTGATAATGGGGAACAAAACATCGATTCTTATAGCGCATAGAGTTGCAATGATGAGACATGTGGATAACATTGTTGTTCTCAATGGAGGCAAAATAGTAGAGGAAGGTACGCATGATACTTTAGCGGCTAAAAACGGATTGTATGTCCGTTTAATGCAACCACATTTTGGCAAGGGTCTACGCCAACATCGACTGATCTAAAGAGGGATTGAACTCTTGTTCCTAATCGAGATTAGTCCAGTCACATACCAACCATGATGTGATCCACGGGATAATGTTATTGGATGCAATCAAGAGACATAACTTGCATCTGATCAGAGGCTTATCTGACCAGGATTACACCAAATGAGAAGAAGTTGTACAACCACGGTTAGTTTCTGTAAGTAAAATAGGTGTTTGTAGACATTAGATTCCCTTATTCTTTAATGAGACGAAGCAATGAAGAAGTAGGACTGTTTATTCAATGCTTGGTCTCTAAGGTATATCGATTTGTTTATTGGAAAATAACAGTTAGAGGGTAATTTATTTTCTGAGGTTTGTTTTTGTTGTTGTGGGTGGTTTTAGGTGGAGAATGTGTAATGATTAGGAGGAAAGAGGAAAAAGGCCTGTTTTGTAAATACATGATTGTATCCACTTTATTTGCAAGTTTGATTGAATTATTGAAACCAACTCAGAGTCTAACTCACATTGCCAAAACATCGCTGGAGTTGTAGAGAATATGAAAATATCATATTGTTACCTACTTACAATTTCGTAACCACAGATGGAGAAAGAAAGAGGAAAGTAAAAGCATGAGATGTTTTATTGTGTTTTGTCAAATTTGAAGGATCTTCAGAGAGTCAGCCACAACTTGAAGCTGCTTTTTCATTTTCCTCCATCTCCTCTCATTTGCTCCAACTATGAGTGTGTAGTATCTGTCTGCAAACATCAAATCAACCATAATAGTTTTTATTCCTCACATCCAATCATTAAAACTCATATCATTTTGTTATTATAGTCTATGCTTACTGTTTCCAACAGCCACTGTTGCATAGGAAGTGGTTGCATAGATGGGAGTTCTTAGTCCATACTCAAACGTGTAGTAGTTCCTTCCATCTTCCTCCCTCTGAAATCTTCATCTTCTTAAAACTAAATAAAGATCCAATTTCTCAAAACTTTGACGATTCTTTAAGTTGCTAGCAATCTACCTCTTTCATATCATAGATGGTAGCTACTTGGTTTGGTGCTGCAAACTTATGCTTCACTAGATCATAAACCACCTGATGGACATATACGAATGATGAACCAATATGAATTTTCAAATGACATAGGGAGAAGGTAAAAATGTAAGTTATGCAATACCATACCTCTTCCATAGGACCCACTTCATGGATGTCGTTTTTCTCTGTTGGTATGAACCTGACCCGAACATTCTGCAGCTGTGCATATCTATCTTTGAAGGCTGAATCATGTGCCCTGAAGTCAAATTCCTATATAGTTTGTGCGGAACAAGATCTTCTCAAAGCTTATTCATTTAAGTCTCATCCTTAAAACAACAAAAAGAAACAAAGCCATAGCTTACCCACCCTCCAGTCTGATGGGTAATAATAAGAATACCCGTCTTCTTGATCCACAAAAGCCGAGTAACTTTTTGGTATCTCTGAAAAATATTGTATCACCCAGCAGAGTTTATATGCTCTTGATCCTAAGAATGAAGAAGAGACAAAAAAAGAAGTCATTTTTGTAGATTACCTTCAGCAAGAAGCAAAGTTGCTGGAATTGAAGTTGCCACTAAAGTTCCTATTCCCACAAGAGCTTGCCTTCTCTTCCAATTGCTTCCGCTCCCACTTTGGTAATCTATTGAAGTGTTTAATATCACTCAATCCACACAAGCCAATGTAATATGAGAAGAAAATGTCATCAAGAGTTTGATTTCCTACTATTCTCTGAGGAGTCAAGCATATCGCCAGATGAGAGTAAACAACAAGCTTTGACTGAAGGATTTGGACAGTGAATCTGTCTGGTAAGAAAACCGAACGTCAATGAATAATCATGATTTATTTGCTTACAGAAACAGAGATAAAGTGGAATTAGAAGAGTACTATGAACCTTGTGGGAGATTGTTGGTGAGACACCAAAGCGGATTGAGAGTAAAGAGACTGCCATAATGACTACAACTCGTAAGACTCTAGATGATCAATGGTCATTGCTTAAGTTTTGTATGTGTGGATAAGAGATTACAGCTTTGTCGTCATTTCTCAGACTTCTCCGCTCATTAACGTGTTGATAAACGGATAAAGAAAGCTCAAGACAAATATGTGGTGACAGAAAGGTTTATGAACATTTACCGATGAGTCTCGAGTTTCGAGCGATGTTAATGCTTTATAAGTTTATATAAGAGGTATGTGATCAGATTATTGAGAAGTCAAAAAAATAAAACACGAATTCAACAAAAAACTTCAACAATAATGTATTTAAGAAAATGTTTTTGCCCCAAATACTACAATCACAAGATGGTGGTAAGATATCTTAGAAAACTGAGACTACAAGAGACAAAAACCAAAAGTCTGTTTTATAACTGCAGAGATAGATAAACTTAAATGATGCCTATCTTGTTAGCAACATCCAAAGCATCATAGTCTGGTGTAAGTCTCACGTAGGCCTTCTTAGTTCCATCAGGCCTGTAACAAAACCATATCATTACGTCAAACATTTTAAAAACATAATCAAGCTCATAACAAATCTTAAAAGAAAACTCTTTTTGAAACTTGCCTGATGAGAGTGTTGACCTTCTTGGTCTGGATGTCATACATCTTCTTAACAGCATCTTTGATCTTTTTCTTGTCAGCACGAATGTCAACAATGAAGACAAGAGTGTTGTTGTCTTCAATCTTCTTCATTGCACTCTCGGTGGTGAGTGGGAACTTGAGAATTTGGTAATGATCCAACTTGTTCCTTGGAGGAGCACTGATCCGTTCATATTTAGGGGTTCTAGGCTTGGTGAGAGTCTTAGGCCTGTGGAACGTGACTTTAGTCCTAATCTTCTTGGCCTTCTTCTTGACGACTTGACCAGACTTCACGGCTTTAGCAGCCTTCAAAGCCTTAGCCTTGGGATCAACCTTCTTGGTACTATCAACTTCGTAATAGCAAAAAAAAAAAAGTTTTAGTAACTTACATTATTTGAAGAAATAACTGCATTTGCTCCAAACTCAGGACCAATTAACACAACTCAACAAAGGCAAATGAATTCATCTAGTACATCTCAAATTCACTTCAATACACGAATACTCCACTAATCTGAAAACTTAATATAAAGCTCAAATATTCACTAAACTAAATGGATACTCCAAAACCTGAGGATTTAAATCTCAATTTCAAACCTTAGCTAAAGTTAAGCTAGTTACGATGACCAGCTATATATATCATTTGAGTAAAGATTAAAACTTTAAAACTGGGTTATAAATGAAAAAAAACGTACCTTTAGCTGGAGACATGGCTCAGAACGATTCTTCCCACTCTAAATCTATCAAAATTCGAAAGAAGATCAAACTAAGTTAAGAATTAGGAAGTGAAACGTACGAAGATGATGAAAAATGCAAACGATAAAAGCTAAGGAGGCGGAGGAATACACGAACCTGGAGAGGTGAAGTGGACGGAAACCCTAACTCACGCCGCAAAGAGCTTTATAGTGGAGACTGAAGCCCTAAATTAATATTACTATTTTGGGCCTTCAATATTGATAGTGGGCCTTTGACCAAAACCATTTAAGTAATAAAGCCTATATATGTCCACGATCACCACCATGGCCCATGAACAATTGTGCGTGACGCATTTCTACAAAATGGGAACACAAGATCATTCACTCACTCACAAATGGAAGAGCATTGAAAAATTACTTTGCTTTTCAATGTCATGATATTGGCGTAAGAAACATACAAACCCTATGATATTGATGTCTCACGTCTAGTTGGATGTTTCTAAACAAAAAAAAATTATATGTCACCAACTTACTCATTAGTCAGACTTTTTCCAGCAAACGTGATGATAAATAAACTTCAAATTTTATTTGGCATAATGTTGACTTTTCCCCATCAAACCATTGATTTTTTGTTTTTTTTTTATAAAACTAGCGGCTCTTTAAAGGAATATTCCCATTATAAAATTCCAAGTCCAATACATGATTTGCATCTACCTTACCATTTCTGTATATCGGGTCGGTCGTATCTCTGTATGTTTTTTTTTATATTAATAAGAAGAAAAATACAATACTTGGAGCCGGAGGAGGTTGAGAGAGACTTGAGAGGTCCTACAGACTTGATAAATCAAAACCTCGTCACTGGACTATAATTGCAAATCAATACACGTGTTCCACCAATCACGTGCGAGATAGAAAATCCATAGAGAAAACGCCACGTAGACATATAACAGAGGCGTGTCTTCAAGAGGCTGGTCCTAAAGTATATGTGTGTAATGTGTACCACAGCAGTCGTAGTGGCCACTAGCCAGCCTCCATCTATTCGTTAATTACCTATTTTACCCTCATCGTCTCTTCCTCTAAATTTCCCGTTCCTTACTAAAACCAGCTTCCGCTCCTCCATATCTCTCGCCGGAATAATGGTTAGGCCAGCTACTCTTGATGCTGACGAAGGGATCTCGCTGCTCGAGTTTCACGGTAACGGTGACCGTTCATGGCAGTTAAATTTCGACGATTTCCAGGTTTCACCGGAGCATAAGGAGAAGAAAGCGCCGAGTAAACTCTATAACTGTCTTGGTTGTTTGGGTAAAATTTGCTTCTCCTCTCGACATTTCCATTTTTTTCTTTCAGTTTCATCTTTAGCAGGTGAAGTTATTGTTATTTGCAGAGGAAACTGATTAGCATAGACATTTGAATTTGGAATCTTTATTTGCTATTTTTAGCGGTTTTGATTCTTAAAGGAAATAGTAATATGCATGAAACGGAAGCTTCAAGTTTTTATGAATTTAAATGTTTTGATAGTAGTGCTGGTCTTCATTTTTGAGATTTTGGATGTTGAAGTAGTTCACCATTATTATATATATCTTATCGAGTAATCTGGCCTTACTGAGCTGGGGTAACACAATATTGCACGTAGCCTTGACGCAAAAGTGGTTTCTTTGTTTTTGTGTTACTGAAAGTTATGATCTCAAACAGTGAGAAGCAACTGTAGCTGAACTGGATTTAAACTTTTTTCTTGTTTCTATGCAAAATTGTGAAGATTTTCGTCTTGTGGTGTTTCAGGTCCAGAGGACAATGTTGCTGATTATTACCAGCAGCAGGTAGAGATGCTTGAGGGGTTTAATGAAATGGATGAACTTGCAGAGCGTGGCTTTGTCCCTGGAATGTCAAAGGTTTGTTTACATGATGATACTTGTTGCTTCTTCCACATTCTTTGAAAACTATGATCCATATTGTTTTTGTTAATTATTATTTGTGTGAATATCTCTGTTTTTGTGGACATAGGAAGAGCAGGACAAACTGGCTAAAAGTGAGACATTGGCGATTAGAATATCAAACATTGCAAACATGATTCTTTTTGCTGCTAAAGTCTATGCTTCTGTCAGAAGTGGCTCTTTAGCAATTATTGCATCCACATTGGACTCTCTTCTTGATCTTCTTTCTGGCTTCATCCTGTGGTTTACCGCCTTCTCGATGCAGACACCAAACCCGTATCAGTATCCCATTGGGAAGAAAAGGATGCAACCACTGGTTTGTCTCATATATACATGCGTCTTCCCTTCCCTAAGTATAGTTCTATTTTATGTGTGATGTTATTGAATCAGCCTAAGCAAGGTTGTTTTGTGCTATTGATATCTCTGTGCAACTATTAACAACTACAACAAGTCTACAAAGCTTTATCTATTTCTGAGTATGTGGTTCTTGGATCAAATCCTCTTCAGGGAATCCTAGTCTTTGCATCAGTGATGGCAACACTTGGGTTGCAGATTATCTTGGAATCTGTTCGCGCGATGTTATCCAGTGTATGTCTGAATCTTGATCACCTAGCTTTTGTCAAGAGCTTCAAAAGTTACTAACATTATTCACGCAATGTGTTTCTTACAGCACAAGGAGTTCAGCCTAACAAAAGAGCAAGAGAGTTGGGTGGTTGGGATCATGCTCTCTGTTACATTGGTCAAACTGCTTCTTGTTCTTTACTGCAGATCCTTCAGTAACGAGATTGTTAAAGCTTATGCTCAAGATCACTTCTTCGACGTGATCACAAACATCATCGGACTCATCGCAGTAATCCTTGCTAATTACCTTGATGATTGGATTGATCCAGTTGGAGCTATCATTGTAAGTTTCTAGTTAAAAAATAAAAAATAAAAAAATTCTTTCTCTCCTCTTAGCTGAAAATGTGTTTTAATTCATGTATAGCTTGCATTGTACACGATACGGACATGGTCAATGACTGTACTGGAGAATGTGAACTCTCTCGTTGGGAAATCAGCAACACCAGAGTACCTACAGAAATTAACATACCTGTGTTGGAACCACCATAAAGCCATAAGGCACATTGATACAGTGAGGGCATACACATTTGGCTCTCATTACTTTGTGGAGGTTGACATAGTTATACCAGCTGATATGCCTCTACAAGTGGCTCACGACATTGGAGAGTCCCTACAAGAGAAGCTAGAGCTGCTTGAAGAGATAGAACGAGCATTTGTGCATCTTGATTATGAGTACACTCACAAACCCGAGCACGCTAGATCCCACTGTTATGTGTATTCTTTTCAAGATTCAAAATCATCATTGTACTGTTAGTAAAACAATCGTGAGATAAAGAAAGATATACCTTTGTAACTATCTAGTTTTGTTGTGAGTGTTTCATTTACCAAAACGGTTATACCTAAAATGCCGTAGTGGAGTGTGGTTTTGTCCCACATCGGGAAGCTGAGCCGTGGGAGTCTAGTGGAAGGTAGTATAAAAGGTTAATTAAGGACATCCAAAAATCGGCTGGTGCGAGTCGTGATACTGTTTACATTTGCATCCCCCATTAATCCAACCAATTATTAAATGTATGCAAAATCAACATTATATCAAAAAGAAATTGGGAAACGGTTTTATTAGGGCTTAGAGGGAGAAGCTTCAATTCAGTTGCTGTCTGAAGTTTGCAACTTTACCTCAGTAAATCACCAAAGCTCTCTTTTTTTTTTTTCTCCAAATTTTCGGCTATTGGCTTTGTACATTTTCGACATCATAAGCAATACGAATGAAAGCCCCAGCTTGAGATAGATTTGAATACGGAGCTTCTGATCGAGAAAGGTCGTTGTCGTCTTTAATCATATTTTGGAATGGTTGGAACAATTCCTCTGTTTACATTTGATTGGATATATCTGTTTTTATATTGCTTTTTGATTCTTCCGGATTGCTCTTAAATTTCATTTCGTTCTCCATATTTAACCATTTTTTTCCCTTTCTAACTGCAAATGCCCAGTGATGTTCCTCTGCTCTTTTGATTGTTCAATTATATAGGAGTTGATCTTTGAAAGACTCGACTATCTGACGAGGAAAAGAAAGATAAGCGAACCATTTTTGAACCACAAAAAAAGAAAACTAAGAGTGAACCACTAAATCTTTGCAGTTTTGTGTGTTTGGTTTTACTATTTTGACGGAGTTAGAAACAAAAGTTCTTGATATTTTGATAGTATCAATTTCTTTGAAAGAGAAGCAATTTTGTGCTGATGATATTAGCATTAACATCTGTAATGTGGAACCGTGGTCCTGACCATTGTTCCTAGAGTTTGGATACTGCATAGATTTGAACCCAAATAGTTTTCTCAATTCTTTTATATATATTCCCAAGTCTATGCAATGTACCTGATCTTTGTGTAGTCCTTCAAATTGGTCTTTTTTTTTTTTTTTTATCTTTACAGAATTTAGCCATAGCAGAAAGGGAGAGAAATTCCAAGGATTAATTTACAGAATTTTCTTAATGATATTGCAGTGATTACTTAGTCTCTTCAGTTTATCAAAAACATGGAAGAAGCTCATTCAGTGAATAGTCCAAGACGAGTTTTAAGCTTCTCAAAGAGAAAGAAGCAAAAGCCTGGTTTCCAGGATACTGACAGCATAAAGTCATCTCCATTTAAAGCATCACAAGTGCATGGACCCAAACCCTCAGAGGTGTATGGTTTTGTAGGGTCAATATCGACTGTTGTTGCCACAGTGATCTTCTTGATATGGGCATATGTACCAGATAAAGTGTTGGAATCTATAGGGATCCATTACTACCCAAGCAGGTATTGGGTTTTGGCTATGCCAACGTATTTGATGGTGACATTGTTGTTAGCTTTGGCGTTTTACATTGGTCTCAACTTCATCGCCACTCCACCCCCAACCTCTCTCAATACTTTGTTTGGTAAGTGCTCTCTGTGCCATTGCAATAGCTTAGCTAGAAGGTTGTATTTGCAGGGTGTGGTTTTTGGGAGTTTGCTTGCAATATGATGATATTCTAAATTAGTTTGTGTTTTGATTTGATAGATGAGTACAGTAGAGAACCTGGGGAATTTGATACAGGGAAGAAGGAAGGTGAAGAAGACAGGCCTATAGATCCAATCTCTGACATTGATATTACTAGAATCAATGATCTAATGTTCAATTCAAATGATGCCAAGTAATAATAATTTTGTTTCAACTTTCAAAATTTCGACAAGTAAACCATATTGAATAAGCCATTAGCAATGGATTCAGGCTTTAGTGGTGATAAGTGATAAAGTGTAAAAGGAAAAAAATGAGCTTTAGTGATGATGTTATAATGGATCCGTAAGTGTTGCATTATCTCTCTCGAATCTCAACATATGAAACTATTACCATTATCAATAGCTTCTTCGTTATAAAGACATTTTGGAAATCACGAAGAGAAAATAAAGTTTTGACTTTGGCGGTAAAATAAAAATGACAGATTTTTAGTGTAACATCGATACGGTTGTATCTACAGTTAGAAGAACTCACTCTGAAACTACTAAGCCCTAATTTTCGTTTTCTATCTCCAAGACCAATTCTTCCTCTCTGCTGGATATCAAGGCCAGACTTTTCTTGATTTTTTAATGTAAGATTTTAGGCATTAGCTGATTCCGTTTTATTTAGTTTCGTCTTCTCTATTGTTCTGAATGATATGGTTTAAATCTCGTGACCAAATTGGTGCCATCATAAAGGGTTTTCTAGGCTTTGTCTGATTTTGATCTTTGTTTGAGCTATCAAAATTGATACTTTATGCTGTGCAGTATGATTTAAAGAAAAAAGAATCAAATTTGCATAGGTTACGGTTTTGTTTTCGGTGTTGAATAACTTTATTTCTTGGCGAAAGTGGTCTTTATATCTCCTGTGATTTTGTTATAAGACGATTGCTCATGGGTAAACTCATAGCAATGGATAACCAAATTAAACTGTGGTTACTGGTTTTGTTCTTATCACTGTATTGCACAGAAATCTGGAGAATTGATCCAAATGAGCTTGCTGGGAAGCATAGACCTTACGGCTGCTGCAAATGAAAACTCGATTGCGGATCTTAGCAGTCAAGTTCACCAGCTTCCTTGCTGCATTAAATTCGAGGGTCCTGCTCAAGTTTCTCACTATTTCAAGCCTAAATCTATTGGTATCAGATTATTATTTTGTATATTTGTAATTCTGTTTTCACTTGTGCTTTTATATGAAGTGAGATTAATGTGGGAAGTTGTTCAACTGTAGAGGTAGAAATTGATGGAGTAAGAACAGAAGAAGCCCATTTCAGAGGAAGGAGGTTGCAGGGAGCAACTATCTCTCTCCCTTGTGGCTATTCTGGTACCCCCCCTTTTTCTTCTCTTCTTTCTTACTGATTAAAAGCTGGAAACTTTTGAATCTCTTGTGGATATATCTTTGAAATGATGAGACTAATGGACAAATTCCTGTTTATATAGACCTTAGTTAGAGAGTTTTGAGACAAATTCTCTATGGTGTCTTGATGAATCTGCTATTATCCTTGATGTTGGAGAAATTATGTTTTGGTTTACTCTCATTTTTATCAGCATGTTCATGTTATTCCTCAGGCTTTGTGCTTGGACAAGCGAGTAACCTAAATACTAATGGGAAGAGAAAAGCTTCTAGTCCCACAGATGAGAACCCAAGTTGGGAAGTAAAGGCCAAATTCGATAACCTGACATACTGGAATCACGATAGTCTTCCTTCGAAAGACGACACTTTCTTGCGGTCTTTTCACTTGTTTAGCATTGCAGAAGCGGTGAGAGTATAGTACACCCATCTCTGGCTGACTTGTTCATAAGTTGATGTCTTGGTTTTGTTGCTAACTTGCTTTAGAAAACTGGTTTGACTGCAGCTGCACAAGCCAGTGAAAGTTGAAGACTTGGTTGCAGTATCAAATGGTCGAAAGGGATAGAATATGAAGTGGCATTAACCGGTTTTAGTTTTTGCATAAAAGATCATGTGAAACAAATGAGTAGATCATCTAAGACATGAAATCGCAAGCCTTGTTGGGTTATTAAGACTTGTTCCAGCATGGTTCGTAACTTTATATGTTTTTGGAGAAATCACTTCATTTCTTTTAATCACAGTTATCAATATGTTGTTGTGGCAGGTTTATATATTCTGTCTTTTAAACATCTTCCATTAAATTTGTGTTTCTATTATTCAATTTTTCCATATTAAAATTATATATATATATATAATAAATCTTTATTCAACCTAAGTCACTACGACTAAATGTGTGGAGCCTATATTTGAGATTTGACTATTAAAAAAACTGTATACGTAAGACTATTAAATATATATATATATAATCATTGTGTAACAACATATTAGATGCCGTAAAAGAAAACATATAAAAAACTATCTAAGATTTATTATGCATTTGCGTATTTGCATTAAATTTGAAGAGTGTTATAGTTTGAACTTTGACAAAGAAATTAAAAAAAAAAAAAAAAATCCACCAATCGATGAACGTCCTTTTCATTTTCTTTGCATGTATCATTTTATCGGTCCCATGCTAAAATTATTGGCGTGTTATTAATTAAATTAGCCAAATATTATTAATTATTAATTTCCCAAGGATTTCGTTTTCTAATTCTCTTCTCTTGAAGAAGTTGAAGTGATTGTGACCCAGGTTTGTCTTCATTCTTCTTCAATCAATCTTGTTCACCTTTTTTCCAAATTTTCAAAAAAATACGCTCCTTTGTTTTTCTTAATTGATTTCATATTACAAATCAATCTTATTATCTTTTAGATGTTCTCGCATTTTCGTAAAGGATTGATATTTACGAATCTTTGAAGATCTTTACTTCAAAAGGTCGAATTGTTCACTATTTTGATCTCCCTGTTTTTGATTTGCTTTTTCTCGGTTGCTCTGGATTTGTTATTCATTTATTGAGCTCAAATTTTCGTATAAAATTTGTTTATTTTCTGATTACGATTCATGATTTTTTTTTTTTTGTGCAGATTAGTTCGTTTGTTAATCTGGGTTTATGTTGATTCATAAAGACTTGAAATTTCGTGAGTTTCTGGTGTGAGGTGAAAAGGATGGAGTCTAAGCAAATTAAATTCTCAATGATTGAGAGATCGATGCGTTTTAATGGACTCTTTCAACCTCTGCATCAGGAAAAGCTGAGAGTTATTGAAAAACAGAACCAACCAAAAGGGTTTATCCAAAACTCCAATTCTGGTTTCAAGGTGATTCCAATGAAGGAACTTTGTCGACTTTATCTCCAGAAACCCAATTTGTTAGCCTCCAAAGGTATAATTGATGCACAAGCTACACCTCCTCACAGGAAATTTGGTAGGAGATATGATCAGCAAAACTTGAAGTTGAAGCTGAGACAACATCATACAAAAAATGTTTATCCTTTGAAATCCAAACTCAAGAAGACAGAGAATTCTGTAAGACGTTTTAGTCCTCTTGGTTTCAGTAGTGGTTCTCAACCGGGAGATAGGAAGAATGGGAAATACAAATCCCTTGAAAAGAAATCGAAAGAAATGAAGAAACTTTGTAATGTTAATACTACATTTGGTCAGAAGAAGGTTAGAGTTGTGAGAGAAGTTGGTTCCATGTTGATGGTTAGTACATACAGGGACAGAGTTGCAGCAGATGTGAAGTTCAGGGATATATCTTCTCCAGGTTTCATTAACAAGGTAACTTTATTGATCTCATTATACCTATTTCCTAATTCTCCAAGGTTTAACTTATATAGAGGAATCGGACCATTTCCAATAGTTTCCTTTATCCTGAGTTAGTCAAAGTCCTTTCTCTCGATAATGATGCTCAAATTTTGTGATATGCTTTGATTTTGTGATTTATCCCTTTGTTACTTCTGTTTGATTTATTGGAAACCCCAATTTGATCACAACATAATCTTTAGAGTCATGTTACTGAACTTTTGCTTAAACAAAATATTATGCATATTACCGAATTCTTGAAGCTTATGTTGATGTTCTAATGAACTACAGGATACAAATGATGATTTCTCCAATGCATCTCCAGAATGTCAGACGAATTCGGAACATCAACCTAGTCCTGTTTCTGTTCTGGAGCCAGTGTTTTATGAAGATATGTTAGATGACAGTGAAGAACTTTCTCAACTCAACTTTCATAGTAAGGAACAAGTTTGTTGCTGTAAACATTTGTTTCTGGTATAGGATGAACTGTAATAAATATTTTCTCTTATAATATTATCAGGTCTAGAGAAACAGCTTGAGACCCTGAATTCTGGATCTGAGAGTTATTCAGATGGGAGTGGGATGGAAGTATCAAGCGATGATGAGTCTGTGCTTGATTCTGAGATTAAGGAAAGCAAGGAAAGTGAACCAATTGGGTTCTTGGATACCCAAGAAAGCAGGGATTCTTCTTACATTGATGATATCTTGTCTGAAGTTGTTCTTGTGGACAAGAATTGGGTTCCTGACCAATGGGATTTAGTCATCACCCCCAAGATCTTCGAGAAACTGGAGAAGAAGTATTACACAGAGACATCTTGGAAGAGGTCTGAAAGAAGGATTTTGTTTGACAGAGTCAATTCAAGCCTGGTAGAGATTACAGAATCCTTTAAAGCTACACCAACATGGAAGAAACCCGTTTGTAGGAGGCTTACCACCGCACTGAGCATATGGGGACTAAAACAAGAACTCTGGAAAGTACTTGCTAGTCAAGAGAAGCAAGCCAAGAAAGAATCATTGGCCAAAGTGCCAGTCATAGACATTGATGAATGGTTAAAACTTGAAGCTGATGATGAGTCAGTGGTTTTTGAATTAGAAAGCATGATAGTGGATGATTTGTTGTCTGAGGTTGTCAGCTTCATGTAGGGGTTAGAGTGATTCTTTTCATTCTTTTTTCGTTTCGTATCACATTCTCTGCATTTTAATCGAGAATAGAAACAGAGTAGTAGTGCATTTGGCTTGCATCGTCAAAGGACAAAGGGAGATGTATAGCGTTTGAAGTAGTTTTGTATACAAATAGTATATTCTTCAGGTCTAGGATTGGCCTGGTAGCAAGTCAGTCACATTGCTTCAAAAGTTTACTTGTGACTTATACCCATTTGTCAATGTGTTTCCCGAAAAGCTTTTGTGTGAATGAAATAAGATTTTGATTGAAACAGTCTCATTTAAATAAATTTCTTTGGAAATCAGATTTTCAGAAACAAAGGGGAAAAAACCAAAAGAGGAAGCTACTGAGCAAGAACATATACAAAAGCAATCATTTCTTGTTTAACTATCAGTTTCTCTTCAAGCTTTGTAGGTGAGGTAAACACTGAAATGGAGGATGGTGTCTTGACCATCAGTAATATGCTGGTCGTTCTGGTTATGCAGAGTTTCAACTATTGCATACCCTTTAGCGTGCTCGAACTTCCCGGTCCCGCCAACAACTGCGATCTGAGTAGCATGAGAAGCGGTTCTGTGAACCCCAAAGAAGCTAATGGCATCGTCTAAAGTGTCATGATGGTCATGATCTCCATGTAGCAAGACAGTCAGAGAAAGAGTCTGACTTGTACCGTCCAAGGAACTGGCCAAGTAAAAGCCTTGAGCTTTTCCTATGACCGCTGAGCCAAGCTCGTGGCTTTCGGTTAGGTCATCGTCTACAACGGTTATGGTTCCAAACATGAGATGCTGGAGAGCAGCCCCGGGAGGGAGGTTTCCAGCGGTTACAAAAGGGAGACTGTTGGAGTTAAGAGCATCGTTGGAGTTTCCGTTAGTGTTTTGGATAACTGTGGAGGTTTGAGCACCACCGAGTCCGGTGAGAAGTGGAGCTGTGTTTGGGTTAATGACACTGTTGATGTTGTTTGAGTTGACTAGTGGGACTCCGTTGTCCACCGGGAAAATGCTGTTACTAGCCTTTGAGAATGGTATTCCGTTCACTTCGGTTTGAGCTACTATTCCGGTGACTACACGAGCCGATGGGTGGGAACCGCCTAGAACATCGTGCATAAAAAACTCTAGTAATGGCACATTGTCCCCCGCTGCTGGACCGGCCGGGACTGTAACTGCTGATGAGGCTGCGCCTACGGGGATTTGGCTGGTAGGTACCAACTGAGGCTCAGGTTGGATCTCGTCAAGAAGTCTAGCGGAGTTGATAAATGCAAAGGGACTTGAGGATATGAGGAAGAGAATGATAGTTATGTGAAGAATTTTAGCCATTTTAGTTTTTTGGTTTGGATTCTCAGTTTTGGTTTTTTTGGAATTCTCAAGTATTCTTCGATGTTGTGTGTTTGTGTTTGTTTTTGATGGACGGAATAAAGGGTTTATATTGATGAGCTTTGTTGATCTGATGAGGATGTAGTGGAGTCGTTGTCAATGTTGATTTGCTTTAGTTGAGTTAGAGATATAACTAAACCTCTGTATTCGTCTTTTCATTACCTAATGATTTGTATTTAAGTTCGAAGACACCAAACTTGACGACGTTTATTCTCGGGAAGTAAAATCCGATAACAGAACCAATACAAGAAGATTCAATAATCCATTCATTTCTAAGAATGCCTCATACAACTTGTTGACTTATAGTTCGCCTGTTGACAGAATGTGGTTATTGAATAATCTCCGTCGTATTACGTAACCATCGTTAAATTATTTTTTAAGAGTTTAGACTACGCTTTGTTTGTTTCAGATATTAATAAATAAATAGCGCCACTAACTACACTTTCAAATCATCATTTTTGCGTTTAAGCAAGGTTTCAAACCCTCCGATTCCGTCAGAAGCTCGCTTGTCCAACCAACCAATGATATCATCGAAAACAATCTCGATGTTCTCTGGTGTTTCACCGTAGAGTAAGCCATGCCACATCCCAGGATACAGCTTAAGAGTCTTGTCCGCGCTCGACGCAACTTCATACAGTTCTCCACTCACCACTTTATCTGTGACTTTATCTTCTTCTCCGTGCGAAACCATGAACGGTAATGAAACCTAATGCCGTTACAAAAAAAAAATCATATAATTAGCCTTTTCCTAATCATATAATATTCCCATTTCCTTGGTTAATGGAATGATTAAATCAAATACCTCATTAAGTCTCTTCTCGAGCTCGTTGCTAATCCTCAAAAGCTCTTGAGCGGTCTTCAAACGTGGACGTCCTTTGTAGCAGTAAGGATTTTCTCTAATCTTAATCATTTCATCATTAACATTAGTAATCAGTTTTAAAATTACCCTTCTCTGTACTACTAGTCCACTTAACAAGTGAATATACCTGTTTCCTGATTTCTGGCTGCTTAAAAGCCACCTCAATGATATCTTCGCCAGGGATGATTTTCCACGTGGGTATGATTCTGCCAAGTTTCGTCAATATCGACACAGCTAAAGCGTTTGGTTTCATTTCTTCAGCGATCTTTATTATATTGGGGAAAAAATCATACGAGGTGTGCATAGTTAGTATTATGATCTACGATTTGACTGCGTTCGTAGTTACTTCATTATAAACTTAGTGGGAGCCCTACCATAAACCAACAAAATGTCTGGCTACGCTTCATATATTCTACAAATATTTTACTAACTATTATAAACATTTTTGTAAGTTTGTATAAATTAAAATAAGAAATTGTCAAAAGGTGCGAACTCGCTCAACTAGTGGCCAAGCATTTTCTCTTCCAATAATTCAGCTTCTTTCACATCATCATGACCGGATTGCAAACTGACAACCAACATTTTGGCATTAAGAATATTTGTGTGTTCCTTATAAAATGGGTGGGTAAAAAGTTGTATCACACCAAAATAGAAACCAGGCTGGCTAATTATTTCTCTAAGTGAAATAAAGTACAAAATTAGAGACATTATTTGCCTAATAATATCTTATAAAATGTAGCCAGGCTGGCTAATACTTTTTTGTCATACTTGCTATATATTAAAAAAAATTGTAGAAGAAAAAGGTTATATGCATGGATATGTAACTGTGTCACATTTTTCTTACTTAAAAACTTGGAACTTCTTTTTTCTTATAAAACCAAACCAAGATTATATATGAAAAAAGACACCTAAATATGATAGCAATGACCCATAAATAAATATAAAAATAAATGCAAGAGAGAATGAAATTAGATACCTTACACATTGGAGCAACCAAAACAGCCCCATCCCAGAACTCTGGCTTCTTTCTGTGTAACAACAAAAGCACTGCTCCTCCCATTGATTCTCCTACCAAAAACCTCATCTTCCCTTTGTTCTCTTCTCTCTCTAATTATTACAACCGCCCGCACACAAAAATAATAATAATAATAATAATCAAATATAATAATAATAAAGTCAAGAAAAAATTAAATGATTATATGTGTTACTTTCATCCAAAGAAAAATTAAACTGATCGACCATTTCAGGACCATTGTTCCTTCTATCACATTTATTGAACTATTCGCATCAGAGTTCACAAAGTTTTTGTTAATAGTAAATGAACCACTACACTTTTTACCCCCACAAAAAGTCAACATTATACCGCAAATGGTTGTGTAGTGGGTTGAGACGTCATCAACGAGATGGTCAAAATTTGGAACATATCCGCTAAGGCCATCAGATTTGCCATGCCCTTCATAATCCATCCCATACACCCCAAATCCTGCTTTCACAAGCCTCCTTGCAGTACCTATTCCAATCATATTCATCTCACACATTAACAAAAACTTGAATATTTTTGATCATATACATAGAAATCATGAAGTGGCTTGATCTCAACTGTTCATGGTGATGCTACACTCCATTGCATATCCATGACAAATGAAGATCAGAGCCTTTGGCTCTTGATTTTCCGGTAACCATTTGCACGTGAATAGTTTCATTCCTCGAGTGTTATTTATGAAACTCTGCATATACATAATTTAATCATTAATCACAATACCAGATTTATCTATCCACAAATAATACTGAGAAACCAAACACATACCTCTTCGTACTTGATGTCCTCTGTTTCACTTGCCTGCAAACCAAACAACCCAATTCGTTACAAGAAGAACAAATAAAAAACATTTTTTAATAAGTGATCTGAAAGAGATAGAAACCAGAAAGTATTAAATCATAACGTATATAACTAACCATTATTAATTCTTTCTTACGAATGTATTGATTTGAATCTCTCTCTCTCTCTCTCTCTCTCTCTCTCTCTCTTTTGAGGTTTCTTAGATGGAGGAGACTAGAGGTTATGATAAGAGGTATCGAACTTTGCTGTACGCCTCTGTTTATATTGGGAAATTTTTAAGAAGAGGACGATACGGTAATGCGACGCCGTTTTAGTGACGAAATAACGGATCTCTTTCCCCACAAGTCCACAAGGACCAAAACACGTTTTTCACTTTCCTTTTTTAATAAAATCTTATATTCCCTGACAAATGGCAACTCTTCAACTATAACGACTTTCAAAACCACCCCTCCACTTTTTTAAATAATACAAATAACACCTCTTGTTCAGAAAATCCCCAATCTTTTAAATTCTTTCATTTTTGGGTTAGGTTACTATGATTATTTTGATTTTTAAATATATTTTTTTCAAATTAAAAGTAAGACTAATTTTAAATTTTGTATATCATAAAAAATGTTAGATTTACTTCTTTGTGTATGAGGCATGTAACTGTGTGTGCAATAAGTATGCATTTCGATGTTTTGTATTTGATTTTTTTATATATAAAAAAGTGTGCATTTCGGCATTTTAATGCAATTAAGAAAAAGAAATAAAAATATATATTCACTTCTTAGTGTATGATAAATGAATAGACGAACGATCCAATTGACAATTGGGATCTTAAACTACAATAAAATGAGATTGTGTAGTTATGTGATTTGATATTTGCAGATACCAACTTGTTTTATCAACTTGTTTAACATTCGTAGTTTCATACATAAACATGGGAGGAATACTTGTCTAATAATAACTCTATAGACAAGATATTCACGTATCTTGAAAATCTTAGATGTGAAAAGTCTACTCCGTAGTCCGTTGACTAACTAGTAATCAATATATTTTATACACCAAATATACATTTTTAAGTGTTTAGTTTAATGATAGACTACTCTCTTTTTAAATTCAATGCTTCAAAGTTACACCAATAAATGTTGACCAAACGCCACTACATATATTTTACTTTTTGGATTCCGCGTATACTCGTGTGCTTATCATTGCTCATTGGCTATGACAGAAATGTGCAGCTTTTGAGGAATGAGTCGTCTAGGTTTATTTTTTTCTTTTAACTTATGTTGGAACTGGTGATCGAGGTTGAAGCCACGATACGATTGTACGATAAAATTTTAAAATTCTAAATTTTATTTTGTCGAGACTCTCAAACCGTTTTAGCATGCCGACTTTTTAGCAGAATATGTAACTAGTGATTAAAATTCTAAAATATAACTCACAATAGCAGCATTAAAAATCAAAGTGCCAAACACAAGAATTTCATTACAACAATTTGAAGTGTTAAACAATAATGTAGTAAGTCAAACGACTACTACATGAAATTAAAACAATCATTATTATGTTTACGCTCCTACTCAAACTCAAACCTACAATTTCCGAAATCAGCTCTTTTCCCCAGCCATTCGATGACGTCAGCAAAGACAATTTCGGTGTTCTCTTGAGTCTCGCCATTGAGCAAACCGTGCCACATCCCAGAGTACAACTTTATGGTCTTGTCAGCGCTCAACGCAACCTTATACAGTTCTTGGCTCACTGCTTTATCTGTTACTTTATCATCTTCTCCGTGTAATACCATAAACGGCAATGAAACCTATAACCGCAATATGCTGTAAGTTTTTGTTTTTTGATAGAAAACATTACTTGTAAGTTATAACTAATGACCATATATAATTTATACTATATTACAATTTCTCGGATGATATTTAGGGACAAACAAAAACTTAGAACCATGCCACTAAAAGCACCTCCATCAATGGTATCTGATGGAGGGTTTCACTAATCAAAAATAAATAAAAAACTAATACAAAAATGAGGTGAGAGCTGAGATACATTTCTTGATTAAAAAAAACTTCAAAAACATGTTATGAGAAACTCATATGTCTAATTGTCACTAATTGATCATATCATCTTCTTTTTCTTATTTTAAACATTAATTATTTAACTAAATCATACTACAAATATAATTATTATATTTTTGAGATACCATTAAGATATTATCTCAGGGTTGTAGATGCTCTAAGATGTCTCTTTGAATCAAATCAGAATATCAATGCAATAGGGAATGTTGAATACATGTACCATATATTCATATTCATATATATATATATAATATATATACCTCTTGAAGTCGTTTCTCTAAATCGTTGCTGATTCTTAAGAGCTCATATGCAGTCTTCAAGCGTGGTCGTCCTTTGTAACATAAAGGATTTTCTCTAACCTTAACGCATACCATAATGTACAATAGGTAGATCAATCATAATGATCAGTTTCTACACAGATTTTTATTTACTAATAATTTTGATTACTATGTTATGTGCAAACATACCTGTTTTCTTATATCTGGCTCTTTATATGAAATTTCAATGATATCTTCAGTTGGAATTATTTTCCATTTGGGTATAACAGAGATAAGTTTTGTTAATATTGAAATAACAAAAGGACTTGGCTTCATTTCTTCTGCGATCTGCGACAAATATATACATATATTCCACATTCATACTATCAGGAATTAACGAATGTTTCTTTTATATGCATTTAATTTACAGAAATTGTTCTATAAGAGAATATGCATTTGCATTAATTAGTTGCATAACTGACTAAATGCCTACATGACGTACATGGATATCAATGAAAGCTAAACTGCAATTTTAAAATCAAGTAGTTTGGATTGATATCGTATGATTATTTCGACTACATTAATGGAAACGGTATAACTTGAGTATCAAAATCAACTAACATGGTTTTTCATTATTGTAAGCCAGCTACAATAAAATTCTAAGGATTAAAATTTTAATAAATAAGATACATTTCTTCTTCGTAATTAAATAAAGGCACTAATGATGTTGGTATATTTAATAAATTGTTTTGCAATGATCATATTTCCATGTGACAACTACGAGTATTCCATTTAATTTTTTTCTTGTAGAATAGTGGGCAAAACTACATTTTATCAGCATAGAGTTTGTGTACGAGCAGAGTTTGCCATTCGTTTTCTAATCAACAACGAAACTAAATTAAAATAAAATTAATGATTTGCTATCCATTTTAAAGAAGAAGAGTTAATGAGGACAAATCGACAACATCGACAAATCTGGTTCTAACTAATCGAACTTAACCTCTCCATTCATTTTCCAACAAAATTTTGTCATTTAATGATCTATTATCCATCTCTACATGCCTTAAATTTTGTCCGTAAGAAATATTTTTGAACCATAAATTTCAGTTGCATGTAATAAAGTGCCTAGCACAATAATATTAGGCAACTAAAAGACTAAATAAAAAGATGATAAATATTAAAATACCTTACACATTGGAGCGACCAATAGAGCTCCATCCCAAAAGTCAGGTTGCTTTCTCCTGAGCAACAAAACCACTGCTCCTCCCATTGACTCTCCTAGCATAAACCTCATCTTCCTTTTGTTCTCTTCCATCTCTATTTTTGTTTTACATTCTAAAGAAAATTAGTTCTTCATTTTATTTGATAATGTCAAATAAAATTAGAATTCTACTTTCAAGCTATTAATTTATCAGTTGCTTTCATCATCGCATTAATGTTCTGCCAAGAAAATTCATATGGGATTCACCAATTATATAGTCGTTTTTCTCATTCCAACGTTTTGTGCACACAAAAATATGAATCAGAAAGTTGACTTTTTACTCTCCAAAAGTCAACGTTACCGCAAATAGTTGTGTAGTGAGTTGAGACATCATCAACAAGGAGGTCAAAGTTTGGGATATAAGCTCTAAGCCCATCAGATTTGCCATGCCCTTCATAATCCATTCCATATACCGCAAATCCGGCGTTTACAAGCCTCCTCGCAGTACCTAATTCCAATCATATTCATAATATTTTTGGACCAATGACCAGAGTAGGGTACATTAGTCCTCTCCTTGTCGCTGAGACAAGCTTTGATCTTTGATAAAAAAAAAACATAAATGTAATTCATAATAAGTGGGTTGATCACAACTGTTCATGGTGATGCTGCATTCCATGCCGTATCCATGGCAAAGAAAAATTAAAGCTCTTGGCTCATAGTTTGTTGGCACCCATCTGCACGTGAACAACTTCAATCCTCGAGTGTTCTTTATGAAACTCTGCACACATCATAAATATATAATCATCACATTCAATCAACAGATTTATGTGTGTGTGGGGTGATCTTAATGCATATAAATACAAACCTCTTCGTACTTGATGACCACTGCTGCAGCCGACTGCATACCAAAACCAATTTCATTACAAAAAGAAAACAAAAACAAAAATACAATTTCAGATCCAAAAATAAAAAGACGAAGAAATCTTTTAATCGACTGACCATAACATGAAAATATATAAGTTTGAATCTCTTTTTCGTTATCTTGTTTCTTAGAGACAAGACTTGAGAAAGTAAATGGAAGAATTGTAGAGCTCTTATTCCTCGTCTGACAACACTTATAGACTGTTTCCTCTCTTTTTTCCCTTTGACAACTTCCAACTTTCAAAATAATACAAAAGATACCACCAGCTTTTGTAAATTCGTAAATGTATTTATATATATATACATGTATTGATAAAAAAAAACTTAAATAATTCCTAGTTAGAAAAAGCTGGTGAAATTATTGTGAGCCTTTTTTTAACGTTTATGTAAAAAGTAAGGAGTATTTCTAAAATATCGAAGGTCCTCGTTATTACTGTACCTTTGATAAGTGTTTTCTTTCAATGTTCAGTTGATTATTGGCAGTTTTTGTTATATCTGAATGTCTATGGCCATATTTCATAAAGAGTGAAATTTTATGTTGAGCTTAAGATAAAAATGGTAGACAAATAAAAAATATTAAAGATATTTAGTATCGCTCGCAAAACAATTAATGTTACTGACTTTCGTCAATTTATCTAAAAAAAGATGTGATTGCGAATATAGGTTTTGTAGTTAGTTATTTCTAAATCTGTATACGGTTCCAGAACTACGTCTTCGACAACCTGTACATTTATTATTTTTCACCCGAAAAGGAATAAGTCATGGAATGTCAACTTCCTATACATTTTTTTTTTTAATTTTTCAGCCCAAAAGGAAAATGTCATTGAAATCGGTTCACTATGCATATATAAAGAAAACTTAAAAAGTATACCAAATTTACCCGAAATAAAAAAGTGTGCTATCAACAAATTTGTGTGGTTTTAGAGGTTTGTAGAGCATACTCGAATAAATAGTTATCAATTATTTCGGTAATTACTGTCAAAAACTTTAAAAGGGTAATCAATCTTAACATGTTACCCCAAAAAAAAAACTATCTGAAGTACTGATAACCTATCGATATATTATTAATTTTAATAGATATTTTATGATAAACATTCTTTACCAGTAGTCTTTCTTTTTTTCCGTAAGTATCAAATACTTTACTACTTATACTTGGCAAGTAACTTCGTATGTAACATATAAAGGACTACACAAGTACATAAACTAAGCCGTTGAAAAATAAAATAAAAATAAAGGTACATAAACAACGCTATATCATTCACTTATTAATGCTTCAGCTGCAATTCATCATTCCCATGTTTTAGCTCACTCTCTAGCCCTCCACTAGAATCGGAGACTCTATCCTCCAGCCAATTTATGATATCATTAAACACAATTCCTGAATTTTCAATAGTTTCCCCAAACAGCAAAGCATGCCACATATTGGGGTAAAGCTTGAATGTCTTGTCCGAGCTTGAAGCCATTTCGTATAGCAGTTTGCTTACGCCTTTGTCCGTCACTTTATCTTCTTCTCCATGAATAACAATAAAAGGAATCGACACCTAGTTCAAAAGCCATATATAGTTAATTATCAAGGCTGTGTCAAATACTTTTTTGTACATATCCATAACTATATCTTAAATAATTAGAACCTGATGAAGATTCTTCTCGAGATCCAAGCTAACTTTTAAGAGTTCGTAGGCAGTTTTGAGGCGTGGACGGCCTTTATAGGAATATTCGTTCTCCCTCACCTGTAAAATTCATATATAATATTATTAATGAAAAAAATTTCTATAATACAAGTAAAATTTGGCGTCATAGGTCATTATCAATCACCTGATCTCTAATGTGAGGTTCTCTAATTGCAATGTCAATAATATCGTTTCCTGGAACTATTTTCCACGTCGGAATAAACCAGGCTAGCTTGATAAGAATTGAGATCACTATTGGATGTGGCTTTACCTCATCTGCTAACTGTACATAAACAATATTCACTGTATTACATTAACAATAAAAAGACTGTACATTTGTTATTATTTATTTTTGTAAATTGAAGACCATATAATTGCCAAGAAAATTATTATTATTTTGTTGTCACGTTTTATAGTCACAGAATCACAAACCTTACACATGGGTGCGACCAAAACGGCACCATCCCAAAAATTAGGCTTCTTTCTGGCTAAGAGCAACGCAACTGCTCCTCCCATGGATTCTCCAAGTAGGAATCTCATCTTACCCTTGTTCTCTTTCTTATCTACAATTTTAAATTTCACCATGTTATTTATAGCTAAATTTATAAAAAACTAAAAAAACACTGGTTTTTCCCAAAAACAAATTACCACAAATTGCAGAGTAATGAATGGAGACATCATCAACGAGATCATCAAAGTTACTGATGTAACCATTTAACCCCTCGGATTTCCCATGTCCTTCATAGTCCATTCCATAAACCGCAAAACCAGCCTTAGCTAGCCTCGTCGCTGTGCCTGATGAGTTCCATAATTCAATCTTTCATTAGTAAATATATATATATATATAGTAACAATTTGATGAATATTAGTATGTATTTAAATATATCTGACTTACTGTTCATGCTGATGCTGGATTCCACAGCGTAGCCATGGCAGAGGAAGAGCAAGGCCTTTGGTTCTTCCTTAGCTGGTTTCCAAACACAAGTGAATAGATTTATGCCTCGTGAGTTAAACACAAAGTCCTGCAAAATTTAAAAAGTAATCCAATAATTATTGCATTAGAGCTAATAGAATGTTGTATATCCAGAGACTAATACAATAAAAATTAAACAAATGATAGGATCAAAAACATTAGTGTTACAGAGTTCTACTTGAGGCTGGAAACACATATAAAGACACTAACCTCTTCATACTTAACCATGATGCTCTTTTGCTCTGTTTTTGTTCTGTATTTATACAAAAGTAAGGATATTATTTTCTTGTTCTAAAAGGAATTATACTGAAAACGAAGAGAGTGCTGTCTGATTTATAGGAGAGCAGAAAAGAGAAGAGTCAAAGGAATCAAGCGACCTCCGAAAACAGCGGAAACCACTTTAAACGCTGCGGTTTGATTCTTTGTAGAGTTGACACGGTTTAAGTTCGTTTACGTAGATGATGACGTCAACAGAAACTTTGAACGAGTCCAAGAATTCGTGCTTCCCTTTTTGTAATGAATGCTGCATGCTGCTGTGAAGTTGAAGCATGACCGGTTTAGTTATTCTTTTGACCAAGTGGCAAATGTACTCCGATTGAGTCATTTAATAGGTGCCGTGTCATCATTTGGACGGGTGGATGGATAAACATGTATTTATGTCTTTGTAAACTTATCGACACAAGTGTATTATTATTATTATTATTATGTACACATATCATCATATTTATTAGAGGTAATTAGCTTCATCCAACTCATAGCTACACTTTTCTGTCTCACTATTAATTACGATAACGTCTTTGATCAAAACTTCTTCTAACATTTTCATTTAATGTAAACTTCGAGTGAAGAATTTCAATCTAATTAGGTTTCATGCCAATCGTGTCTTGTAAATGAACCACCCGAATACATGCAAGTCCTATAATATGTAAGTTTAACCTTTCCATGAAAAGAGTTTTTTCTCATAGACATATCCTATAGGCTATAGTTATTACGTTTCTAGTCTAATGTATGTATAATGTATAATATAATACATAATTAAGTTATAAGAAACAAATTTTCACAAAAATCTTCCAAATTAAGTTTTTGATTAAGAGGTTTTTGTGTTTGAAATCAAATTATTATCATTTGAAAAAAGCTATACACAAAGTTTCATTATTGTTCATTAGTGGCGATTTACTCTAATTTGTTACACAAATTATCATTGAATAGACATTTCCATCCTTTTTTTACTATTTACCCTTTTATATACTTTTTCTCTTACTCTCATACAACGATATCATATTTATTTTCATTCCTCGCCGCTCACTACTCTTCTATGCACGGGTTTCACATGTTCAAAACAACGCACAAACACATCACACATGAAGCACATACGGCCACAACGTATTATATAAAAGTTTTAATTACTTTAATAATGATTTCATATATGTAATTGAATAAATATACCTCTCAAGTTAGATATAATCTATATGGGACTGAAACAAACCTCAAGATCGTACCGAATCAGATCATATCGTATATAACAAATTTTAAAAACAAGTGTAGTTTTTGAAACCTTTGTAAAACAGGGTTTGATTAGTAGTTTTATAAGCCTCGGCCCATAATATATAAAAAGTTGGACCCCGTAAATAAACCCACAGTCAAAGCCCTGGTAAATAATAACCTAAAATCCGATTTAAAGTCTTAGCCGTCGTCTTCTTCATTTTTTTTTCTAGGGTTTCTAATATTTTTTTTTATAAGATCAGAGAGAGAAAGTTAAGCTATAGGAGCTCGAAGCGCAATGGGTACGCTTAAATTCTGAAACTTTTTTTTTTTACTGTAATATCGATTGTATTCGTATTGGCTGATGAGATTAATATTGTGATATGGAATTTGAATAGCGAGAATCAAGGCTCATGAGCTGAGGGAGAAATCAAAATCTGATCTTTCGAGTCAGCTCAAAGAGTTTAAGGCGGAGCTTGCTCTTCTTCGTGTCGCTAAGGTCACTGGAGGTGCTCCCAATAAGCTCTCCAAGATGTATGTGTTATTTCATTTCTCTTACTCTATACACTTTTTTGTGGTTGAATGTTACATTTTCACGATTTTTGGTTCATTTGTAGATATACTTGGAATCTAAATTATGTAGCCTTGTTTATGAATTAAGCTAGTGGTAGTAGTTTAAGCATATGTGCTAATCAGAGTTAACCGGAAAGATCATTGCCTTTTTGACATGTTTAGATGTATAACACCTGCTTCTGCTTATGTTTTTGGAAATTGCTTAGTTTTGTAATTGTATCCTAATTCTTATCATTGCCCTCAATGGATTAACAAAGCTAAACACTTGGCTTAGTTTTTCACTGCTGGACTGTTTCAAGACTGGTTTTATTAATCACATTGTTTTGAAATGGGCTCTGTTTGTGTTGTTTCAGCAAGGTAGTGAGGAAGTCAATTGCTCAGGTATTGACAGTGATCTCACAGAAACAAAAGTCTGCTCTGAGAGAGGCATACAAGAACAAGAAGCTTTTGCCTCTTGATCTTCGTCCAAAGAAGACTAGAGCTATCAGAAGGAGACTCACTAAGCATCAGGTATTCTGTACTGTGTCAATGTGAAGTGATCATGATAATGCGATATCTCTGACGGTCTCAAAAAGTGATATACTAAATGAATTGTTACTGGCTGTTTTGAACAGGCATCATTGAAGACTGAAAGGGAGAAGAAGAAAGAAATGTACTTTCCAATAAGAAAGTATGCTATCAAAGTGTAAGCTTTTCGGTGATCACATCAATTTGTGTGTTTGAATTTTAGCTCTTTTGTGAGTTTGCTTATGTTTTGTTCCCTGTTATACAATTTGAAAGTTTATCTCAGTGAAAGATTTTTGATTCACAAAAGCGTATTGTTTATATGATCGGTTCACATTATCTTTTATTTGGAATAGTCAACCCGTCATTTTGATCTCAACGATGGTTTTAATTTTTCATTGTGAGATTGGAGTAGATAAATTTGAATGAAATTTGTAATAAGTTCGCAACTACTCGTTAAAAATGATTGAATTGTGAAACAAATTGATTTGTGATTCATACAAACTGTCAAATTTTCATCACAGATAGGATAAGTTGGCGAATTAAATTAGTGATTTTTTTCCATCGTGCAACAATTCTCTCTAAGAGAAAAGGAAACAATTTAAAATTTTGTAACACTCAAAATGTAAATAAAAAGTGGCTAGTTTGAGAAATTTTGAAGTAACAACTTTGAACTGTTTTTTTTTTTGTCAAAGGATAAAAAGTTGATGTGCCCGTAGATTCTACTTCTCATAGTTGTATCCAAAGAGAATCAATAGGTAGAAGAAGATAGGAGGTTTTGAAGAATTGATGCACCAAAATATATCCTTTCGTGAGAATCCTTTGCTGTCACAATAGTTTATTAGACTAAGAGGAAGAGGTGCGTTATAATATCTCACATGAAATGTGGTGGTTTCGTTAAGTAACTAATTGTGTTTCTATAAAGTCAAACTTCAATCATAACTTTTGTTTATAAAACTAAGTATCTATCCGATCTTTGATTTATTTGGGAGAGAACATATAAACTTGAGAAATTTGACTTTGTCAATACTTGTCTTATAGGCATTAGGTAAGAGTTGACTTTCGCGTAATCTGTTCCATATATATAGTTTTCACATTTGCACAATTCGTCCCAGTCCTATTTAAGTTGTTCTCATTCCATAACTTTTGTAATCAACTGAATCAGTTTTCATTTCAAACTAAATCGTATTATGGTCTCTACGAGGGTATACAATATATATAAACATATGAATTATTTCCTAAGCAATTTTTAGATCTAGCACTTAAATAAGGTATCCGACTAATTCATATGTACCTCGTGAAACGGTCTTTTATACATTCTTCACAGATAAAGAATATGAGCCAAAATTCAAGTGACTAAGTGATCCACACTCATTGAAGTAGTTGAAGGGTTAAACACATGCACATGGCATAATCACCTCAATTTGCTACTCTATTATATGCATGTATCTCTTCTTTATGTAATTCACAATATGTAGTCCTCTCAGGGAGTTCTAAGAATAAATAAAAGGTTACCTTAAAATAAATATATATATATATATATATAGTTGAAGGCTAGGTTCACTCTGTACTTTTATATTTGGCAAAGTTTGAAAACCTGAATTTTTTACATATTTCGGAGAATTAGTTTGGGTTTTGGTGTGGAACTCTCCGGTTGATCAAAATATAATAATTAGTGATTGCTTTGCGTAGAATAGTTTAGTGATTATCACTGGTCTTGATTTGCCAAGCAAACGTTGATGGAGAACTTGCTTAGTACGCAATATTCTCATAAAACATCTATTTTGTACGCAATTGACTTTGGTAACAAAATATCTATTTTGTTTCCTTTAATGAACTCGTGGCTGCGAAAACATTTGTATACATTATTTTGTATGTATATGTATATCATTTTCAAACCTTGCCAATATGTCATTGCATATCAATCTGTGGTAAATACATAATATCAGAGGTAGTACCTAGTACGTATCTTTGATTTGATGGTCAGACAATAAGGTTAATAGTCTTATATATTGATGGTTTAAACAATCAATGTGACAAATTTAGCATTGGTATCAATATTCTCATAAAACATCTTAACAAAAAAAAATATTAGAACATTTGAAAAAATTATATATTGTAATTTCATACACATACAAGGTACGCAATTTCTCCTTGTCATATGCAATCACAAGAGACACCAAAATAAAAGTGAGTATTATTTTTGTTAAAATATGAATAGCTGGTTCCATAAGTTTATACAGTGAAGTTAGGTATAAACAAATAGAGGGAATTATTACAAGAAAAAACAATATATAATCGACGGAATAATTTTGTAAAAATTCAACGTGGAACGAAAATCTAGGATCTTTTAAAATCAGGTCGTCCCTCGCAACCTCAAAATTAAAGTAGAATTTGTCACCGATTCCTATATATATATATATATATATATATATATATATTGGTTTGTTCGGTAAAACCGATTCCTATATTTTAATCAGATATTGACGTCAATCATCTGATGGTAAATACAATAATATCAGAGATCGTAGATCTCTTTCATCTGATGGTCAAACAATAGGTTAATAATGGCCTTATATTTAGTGATTGGCTTAAAGCCTTAAACAATCAACTGAAAGTGATCAATGGAGCTCTGATATTAATTTTCTCATTAGAAATATTCAAACTGTAATTTCACACACATACAAGGTTCTCAATTTCTCCTTGCCATATGAATGATATAACATACAACATATCTGAGTACTTTTTTTTTTGTTAACAATATGAATAGCTGGTTCCACAAATTTACACAATGAATTTAAAAGGTATAAACAAATAATGGAAAACAATATATAATCGACATAATAATTTAGTGAAAATTTAACGTGGAACAAAATTCAAAAATCTATTGAGAGATCTCTGTCAGAGGACTCATAACCTCAAAGTTAAGTAGACTTTGTCACCAATTTCTATGTCTTAATCAGAAATTAACATCAATCAATCTACCTCATCCTTAATATAATAATAAACCACCTGAATTTTGAAAGTTTTGACAAGTCAAACGACTCAAAGCGACTATAAATTATAATATAATTCTTCTATCTACAAAGACTTGACGAGATTTTAAGTGTAAAGAATAGTCATAGTAATTATTATTAAACCAGTTTTAAACTACATGACACATCATTACTAATATTGAATGAACTTGCACGAATAGATAAAAGCATCTCTATATAATGGTTAAATGTACCTTACAAAGACAACAAAAAGAATAAAAGCCAAGTGACTCCAATATACAAAATAATCTCTTCTTACAACTTCAGGAAGAAGAGCAGAGCAGTGAGTACTAAAACCTCATCAATGGCGCAAAAAGCAAAACATCTCCTTTCTTCTCTTTCTTCCTTCACTTCTCTCCCAGCTTCTCCTCTCAATCAGACGTTTTCTCAGTCAATGATGGAGGAAACCGTGGAAGCCGCGGAATCAATCATCAAGAAATGGGATCCGAACTCACCATCCTACACAAAGATCATCTCTTTGTTTAGTCACAGCAGAAAAGAGGCCAAAGAATTCATCAGATGCGTTCGTGACTTACGCAGAGCCATGCACTTTCTTGTCTCCCAACACTCTCAATCTGCCAAGCTTGTGCTTGCACAGAACTTGATGCAGATGGGTATGTCCAGGCTCGAAAAGGAGTTCTTTCAGATACTGACTTCAAACCGAGACCAACTTGATCCTGAATCAGTCTCTGGTCACTCCTCAATTTCAAGCAATTCAGAATTCGAAGATGTTGTGCAATCTGATGATGATGGTGAAGACGATGAGATAAAGAAGGCTGGTGAATCGATCACTCAGGTCGAGAAAGCTTCAGCTCTGGTGATGTCAGATTTAAAGGTCATAGCAGAGACTATGATCAGTTGTGGATATGGCAAAGAGTGTATAAAGACTTATAAGTTGTTCAGAAAGTCAATTGTAGATGAAGGGCTACACTTACTTGGGATCGAAAAGTGCAAGAGCTCCCGGTTTAGCAGAATGGACTGGGGCGTGCTCGAGCATATGATCAAGAACTGGATCAAAGCAGCAAAGATTGGAGTCACAACGCTCTTCCGGGGAGAGAAACTTCTCTGTGATCACGTCTTCTCTGCTTCGAGTACAATAAGAGAGTCTTGCTTTTACGAGATAGCAAACGAAGCAGGAATAAATCTTTTCAGACTCCCAGAAATCGTTGCCAATAAGGAGAAAAAGTCATCTCCCGAGAGGATCTTCAGACTGATGGATCTCTATTCAGCAATCTCTGACCTTTGGCCAGAGATAGAACTGATATTCCACTTTGATTCAGTAGCTGCTGTGAAAACTCTGGCGCTCTCATCGATGAAGAAACTCAAGGTCTCAATCCACACGTGTCTCACGGAATTTGAGTCAACAATGCAAAAGGATTCTTCAAAAGGACTTACTGCAGGAGGAGGGATTCACAAGCTGACTCGATCAACCATGAGTTTCATATCATCGCTTTCTGAATACAGCCATATATTGTCCAAGATCCTTGCAGAGCATCCACTTAAAATAAACACCCGTTTGCTAGAATCTTACTTCACAGCTCCAATCTTAGAAGATGAAGAATATAACAACCAGTCAATCTCAGTCCATCTAGCATGGCTCATCCTGGTCTGCCTATGCAAACTAGACATCAAAGCAGAGAGTTACAAGGATGTTTCTCTATCCTACCTCTTCCTCGTAAACAACATTCAGTTTGTCATTGATACAGTTCGCTCAACTCACCTCAGGAACCTCCTTGGAGACGATTGGCTCAGCAAACACGAAGCAAAACTCAGAAGCTACGCTGCAAACTACGAGATAGCAGCGTGGGCCAATGTTTACATATACCCGAGAAAACCAATACCACACTATCACCAGAGGAGGCCAAAACACATTTCACGAGATTTCACACGGAATTCGAAGAAGCTTATATGAAACAATCATCATGTGTTATACCGGATGCGAAACTTAGGAAGGAGCTTAAAGTTTCCATAGCAAAGAAACTTGTACCTGAATACAGAGAGTTCTACAGCAAATACTTGCCAACGCTGAGCAAGGATAGAAACATAGAGATATTGGTGAGGTTCAAGCCTGATAATTTGGAGAACTATCTCTCAGACCTGTTCCATGGTACACCAATACTTAGTGGCTCTTCTTCTGTGTCTTCTTCATCATGTATCTCACTTGGATGTGTAAGAAACTAAAGTTTACAGTTTGAACATTTGGTAAATATCATCATTACTCAAATGGATGTGAAATATGTATACTTATTTTTATATAGTTGCAGCTTTTTCATTTGGGTTTTTGATGATCTCCAAAAAAAATCAAAATCTGAAATCTAATAATAGAACAGAACCTGCCAATACCTATTATATATATAAAAAAATCGAAACTTTAAACCATTTAGAGACACTTTCAGAAGATGAAATCAATTGACATAACAAACTCAAATCATCCACTGATTTCGTTTAATTTCTCCGCTAACTTAATTAAATCAAATAGAGACATGTTCAAAGATACAAAATGTCAACTACGAATACCTGCAACGTTATTGGTCGGCAATGGCATAGATATCTTCGATGGCCAGCCTTAACTGAAGTCATCTTCATCCTCGTCTTTGTGATTTTCGCGTCGTCGTTTAAAAGAGAGATATTAGCTAAACCGGCAATTTCAAATCTCGTGGAAACCCGGTCTCTTTGGTTTATTAAATTTTGGCTACGTCTATTAAGTAATGGTTTAACTTTAATCACTGCTCGAGACTGGACCAAATTTTACTACAGATCAAGAGTCAATACATTCATTCGGCTAAAGTATACAAACACAAGCAAATCTTGTTAAACTGTAAAAGTAATTAGTCCTCACAAGATAAAAGATGCTCCTTTAATAAAAACGTGCTAAAGAGAGGCACCCAAGAACTTTTTTGAAAAACATTTTTTTAAAAGAAACTATTTTATTAGTGGATACTGTAATTAGAGTATATTATTTCGGAGTTTTTTATTTAATTAATTCAAAATAAATTAATTATGGAGATAATACTTCAAAAAATCAAAAGTGGATGAATTAAACCCTGGAATCCAGTATAATGTCTGGATCATAGTAAAGTATAGTGGGATCGGGATGTGACTCCTGCCAACAACAAAAGAAGATTTCCTCATTATAAATACAAATATCTACTGGGCAAAAGGATATAGAAACTCGATAAACTATTTACACGGTGAAGCAAAAAGATGCAAACATGGTTTTATCACAGTACTATTGTCTAATGTCTACATGTTTAAATTTCTTTGTATTTTCAATGTATCATACGGCTCACGACATAATCATATTGTTCATCACATATAGTTAGTGTTCTACTGTTTATGCATTTCTTTATTGCTTGAGTAACCAATAAGACAGAAATTATATAACAGGTGGGCTTCTATCAAGATTACTGTCTCGCATCAGCGTCCTTGTCCTAATTAAAAGAAATCCAGTTACACATATTAAAGCAAAATAATTATCGGATAGATTATTAAACCAATAATTTAGGTATTGGATACTTTTGTTTTATTCTAAACTTTGTCTCTCTATTCGTTCTTTCATAAATTTAAGCTCTGAGATAATGATGAACCCATTAACTTTCTAAATCCAATCAAACATTTCTTCAAAAGAAAATGAAATAAATAAACCATTTAGACCCCCCAATGTTTATTCACCTTATACTGAGTACAAGTTTTGAGTGGTGGTCCATCCAAGAAATTAGTATTTTCGTAGTTGTAGCCTCTTTATCATATTATAAACCTAACATTAACTCTCTCTTACATATATAAAAACAAACTCTTGGACTCTTAACTTACTCACCTCTCTAATCATTAATACATACCAGAAAGAAGAACACATAAACAAAATGGCTGCTTATCTAGAGCGATGCGACAGTGATGTAGAAGAAGATTACATAGACATGGAAGTAAGTTCTTTCACAAACCTCATACGCAAAACTCTCAACAACAATAACAACAACCATCGAGAGTTCGAGTTCCAAATGTCACATCTTTGTCCTCTCGGTATAGACAAAACCACTTCTCCCGCTGACGAACTCTTCTACAAAGGCAAGCTTCTCCCTCTTCACCTCCCTCCACGTCTTCAAATGGTCCAGAAGCTTCTAGAGGATTACACATTTGATGAAGAATTCTATAGCACACCTTTAGCCACCGGAACAGCTACAACTCCGGTGACGTGCAACACTCCGTTCGAGTCCTGCACAGTCTCTCCGGCAGAATCTTGTCAAGTGAGTAAGGAGCTTAAACCTGAAGACTATTTCCTTGAATATTCAGATTCACTGGAGGAGGAAGAGGAGGAGGATGATGATAAAAAGAAGAAATCTTGGACCAAGAAACTGAGATTGATCAAGCAATCAAGTTTTGGAACCAAGATTAAAGCTTCGAGAGCTTATCTTCGATCTTTCTTTGGTAAAACAAGTTGTTCTGATGAGTCATCATGTGCATCATCGGCTGCGAGAGTTGCAGATGAAGGATCCGTTTTGAGGTATTCGCGAGTGCAGCCTTTTGGACAAACTAAAACAGAGAGACCTAAAAAACAGAGCAATGGTTCTGTGTCGGGGATTCATAGGAGATCGTTTTCGGTTTCTATGAGGAGACAACATGCGAAGAGTTCAAACAACAAATCATCGAGTAGCTTAGGGTTTCGTCCGTTGCAGTTTTTGAAGAGAAGTACAAGCTCGAGTTCTGAGATTGAGAATTCTATTCAGGGAGCTATCTTGCATTGCAAGCAATCTCAATCTCAATCTCAATCTCAATCTCAATCTCTGCAGCAGAAGCAGAAGCAGAAACAGTACAGTGTTAATGAGGTCGGATTCTGTGCGTTGTCAGCTTCAAGAATCGCAGCAAGGGATGATCAAGAACGGGCTTAGATGTTTAGGGGTTAACTAAGGGTATTGAACATGAAGAAGATAAGAATATAAGAGTTGAGTGAGAGTGGGAGAACTAAAGATTAAATTCTTGTGTTTTCTTTTGTTTTTTTCTCTTATTTTGCATCTTCTTTGTTTTTATATAAGATTTCATAAATTTCTAATGCTTCTTTCGCGTCCAAGGAATGGATATGATTAGTCGTTTTTTTAGATTTAACTGAGTTCATTTCGATTCGAGCTCAAATATGTTCGGAATGTAAATCAATGCAAATGTCTAATGTAAAATTCTGATGTGGTATCGACCTAGTTTTTTACCCCAAAAAATAAATAACAATAATCGACCTAGTAAAAATTATTTAGATCAAACTGAGAATGTTTAGGGATTTTTATTCATTTAAATGGTAACTATATGGTCTTAGGCTCTTAACAGTAAGAAAATTCCTCAAATGAAAATATATAATTTATTGAGACTGATTAATAAACTGAAGTAATAAATACCTAAACACGAGTGTTCCGAGTCAGACCGTCGTTATCACCATAGAAAGGTTCACTTGTTAACGATAAACAAAAAAGAGAGTATATATCGGGAAACATGGATCCATGCTTTCAGAAAGCTGATTGCTACTTCGCTCCAAAAAATTAAATAAATGTGTAAACAAGTTACTTCTACAAGTTACTTCATTAAAAAAAAAAATCAGCTTGTTTCCCTTTTATATGTTAAGCTTCTTTCTAAAGTCCTCTTTTTATGTCAATATAACTTTTACACATACATACATACATACATGCTCAAACCATATATACTTCATCTTTACGAAAACCATTTTTTATTATTTCATATCTTATAAGAAGCTTTTATTTAAAACCAGAAAAATATATAAAAGAAGCTTTTATTTTGTAAGATTTGGTAACATATGATATGAGTTTATAAAGAATATGGACCAGATATTTGGTTTTGAGTTAGAATTAGATTTATCTCAATATGGTATCAGAGTTTATTTTACTAATCCAACAAAATTGGCCTAATTCAGATATGTTGTTGGTTTAAAAACGAAAATTGCCATTGCTTTACAAAAATTTTAACGTATGAAGTAAAGAAAAGTTATCCAGATAGAGTATGTCTCCTACAATAACTAAAGGACACTTCTGTAAATTAAAATATTAAACCAAGACCAAATGCGGAGAATAGTATCACACCATTATAAACATAGTCCTAAACACAATGTTATTAATTAATAATCAAATCTAAAAGACAATTTAGGAGGGAGGGAAGGGACAAGAGAACCCAAAGCCTAGGGTTGCTTTTATCATATATTTTGTGTGTTTGTTCAGTGCGTGTGCATCAATTTGAACTTTCAAAGCCTTAAACTAAGATTCATTCGTCCAAACTTTTATTTCTCTTATTATTTTCTCTGTTTTGTTTGATGATAACGATATCATCAATGCTCTACCTTCTTTCTTATATAGCGACGGGTGAAATTTTGAGGTATATAGTATTCATGTAAATTGTAAATACGATTATGTTTAATATTTTTTTTTAATGAAAACCAATATGTATCTAGTTTAATTGTAGTGTATAACGTAGAACATCGTTTGTGGTAATTAAAATAAAAAACAAAAACTAAATAAATTATCGAAAACTCAAAATCTAAAGCAAAACCCCCATAAAAATCACAATCGAAATACAAAATTTTAACACTCATTATATAAAAATGAAAGCCGTTCGAAGCCTAAATGTTAATATAATAATACAGTAATGGAAAAGGGCGATCCCAGTTGAACACAAAACCTATGTTAATTAATGACATCCTCATTTTACTATGGAAGATTGCCCAAAATTCTTACGTCCATAGTATCAAACTTTTTTGATAATTTCTTAGGCCCATCTGAAATTTACACTAAACATTTTCTTTTCATTGGTGATTCAGTTTACAGAAAATGAATTTCTTAAACCAAGAAGTTGGCCTATTGTCCCCTTCTTTCTTTTAGAGCACCCATAGTAGAAAAGGCTCTTCACACATGTTCTTTATGTTAAAAAATAATAAAATTGAAAAAAAAAGTACAACAAAAATGAAAAACCGTAGCTTTAGGTTCTGTTGGAAGAACTTCTATCCAAAATTCAAGAACCTCATTTATACATATGTTATCTTCTAATTGGCCAAAATTTCTTTTTAATAAAATTTTTTATTTTTATTTTTTTGAAGAACCCTGTCCACTCCTTTTATAGGATGGAGCTGGTCTTAGGTGTGAATACTACCTCTTATAGTATTTATACTGGATTAATTAAGCATGAATTATTTCTTCCCAAATTAGGATACTGAAATTGAAGTCGGATTTGATGTGGAACTAATGGTTCTTGGCCTAGAATTCTTTAATTAAGAATAACAAAACTTAACATCACAAAGAAAAACTACGTTTAATTAGTATACATTGTGTTTACCAACTTACATAGACGTGTGGGGAATATCAAAGCACCTGGCTTGGTCTCGATGGATCAATGTGCGAGCTCTTACTTTCTTTCTAAACTCTTTTGTATTGTCTCTTTTATGCATCAATTACGTAACAGTGATTAGTCATAAGATCCATATTTTCTATGCGTTTGGAAGTATTTAAGGATGGCCCACCGGCCACCGTCGTTTGATCACTGTCTTCAAGTGAAGATTTTCCTTGAAATTACTACTTTTTGGTCATTTGAAATTTGCTCTATGTTTTCATAACAGTTTGGGTTAGGTTTCCATATTTTTAGAAAGAACATTATGAAATCGATAAAAGAAGATGGGAGGGGAAAATTAAAACGTCATTATGTGTATTAACAAAACTCGTAGGAATGAGACATGTTTTTTGTTTACTTAAAGGTAGGAATGAGATATGTTGCAAGGGAGAAGATTTCCGTTGATCAATGGCCATTCAAAAAAAAGGAAATAAATAAGCTGTATCATATGTAAGAGAAGCAAAAACAGCTATTATCTTTGCCTTGTCATTTTGTTGTATGTGATTTTTAATTGATTAATAGATGATAACATTACTAGGAATAAGTTAATAACACGAACTATTTTGTGCATTTCTAAAAGTCAATTCTTCGGCTAAAAATTGATATTCGATATTCCCGTAATTAAAGCGAACCAACAAATTTAAACGTTGAAAAACATTTATTTATTCCGTTTGTTAAATGCACGCAACACCTCCAGATTTAGTTTGAATAAATTTTCCTAATCATGATTCACAGTATGATGCATTGATCGATACATATATCTCAACGATGCTATACAAATCCAATAAGACATATAATTAAGTGTACAAATGATGTTTTTTTTCTAGAAGTTGATATTATATATTATCAAATCTGATCTTGTTTGGCTGGGCAGATAGATTTTTTTTTTGGAATTTATATATTTTGTCGTTCGACTAATATTAATAAAAATGGCTGTATTTTTATCGAAATATGAAGTATAACTCATTTAACAAATTAAAGATAAAAATGAAGAAATATGTTTTAGTTCATTGTATCCGGATTCGAATATATTTTTGTTTCCAACAGTAGTTCTTATATATATATTATAGGGGTCCATTAGTGGCGTAAAACAAAACCACATACTCTTAATTTATAACTTCGAACTTTACAAATGAATACATATCTAGAAAATGTCTATATTTTATTAAATCTCAGTGCAATAGTAGTAAAAAAATTAGATCAACATAAATGTATCTGAGTTTATCTACATCAAAGATTTTTAAAACTTTAACAATTAGAAGAGTCATAGATTTAGATTAAAATTAATCTGTTTTGTATTAATTGCAATATTTTAACGACAAGGCTTTGTTTTCGTTAATATTAAGAAACTGTTTTATAAAAATTGAAAATTGGTCTGGGACAAATTAATTTTTGACTGTTTCAAAAAAGACCAAAAAAAAAGACAATTATTCTGTCGCATTCTTTGAACAATGCAAACCTAACGGCACGTTTGCAGCCGGTGGGAAATAGTTGTCTTTGATTTTATCATTTATTATGTCTCCTCTTTTATCTTCTTTCTATTTTGGTTTATCCTCGTTTCTCTTCCTTTTTTTTTTAATATTTATTTAATTTTCTCTTATTGAATTTCTAGCTCGATGAACTTGTCAGAACAAAACGTTGAAAATGAATTTTACAAATTAAAAATTATATATATATATAATTTTCTCGTGGCCTTTGTCGATTTTTTCAGATTGGTTAAGCAACTTTTGTTTTTCGTCAACAGACATGTTAATCAACTTGCTCAAAGCAAGGTTAACCCCTTTTCAAACCCCGAATAGTAGTAGTATTCAATTCATGACTTTTTTTTTTTTTTAATTTATTTTCAAGATAATCCCATCGTCTTAATAGATTTCGTCAACGTAATGAGTGTAAACGCGTAGTTATTGAAGTGATGTTAATGTTTGTGCTCTCGGAGTTTTTTCCAAACATCTCTCACTTTTTTTTCCATTATCCTCTCCGAGATAAACTCTGTGTCCTTCAAATTTCGTGATACTTTTCGTCAAAAGTTACGATTTTTATTCCATTCTGCTCTTGGTTTCACTTGTTTCTGGTGATTTCTCTGCTCTTTGTTGGCTATGATAAACTTAAAGCTCTTTTTATGGCTAAAGTTATGGTTTTTAACTGTTCTCTGTTCTTCACGCATCTCCTCTGCTTCTGATACTTTCTTCATCAACTGTGGTTCACCGACGAATGTAACTGTCAACAATAGAACCTTCGTGTCAGACAACAATCTTGGTCGGGAAATCTTCGATGCCTCGCGAGGAATCTCTGTCAGAACCACCACCGATTCGAATTCAGGGGACGAATCAACTCTGTTTCAAACGGCGAGAGTATTCTCCGATGAACCATCAAGTTATAGATTTCCGATCAAACAAAACGGTTGGTTCTTAATCCGCCTTTACTTTTTACCCTTTGTCTCTGCTTCTCGAGATCTTACCACAGCTAAATTCTCAATTTCGGCTCAAAATTTCACTCTTATCAGAGATTACAAACCCTCCAAGTCCTCTGTTATTAAAGAATACAGTTTAAACATCTCATCAGATAATCTAATCCTTGAGTTTCGTCCTGAAACTGGTTCTATTGCTTTCATCAATGCTTTGGAAGTGTTTAGACTTCCAGAGAATTTGCTACCTGAAGAAGCAAAACTCGTTGGTACACAGAAGAATCACAAGCTCATGACTCATGCCATGGAGACTGTTTCTCGTGTAAACATGGGGAATTTGAGTGTGAGTCGTGGTCAAGATAAGCTGTGGAGACAATGGGATTCAGATTCTGCGTATATGGTTGAAGCTCACTTCGGCAAGCCGGTGATAAACCTGGAAGCAGTTAATTTCAGTGCTGGTGGAATAACAGAAGACATTGCACCAGTTCAGGTTTATGGAACCGCTACAAGGTTAAACTCTGAGGACAATCCAACTACAAACGCTAATATAACTTGGACATTCAAGGTCGATCCTGGTTTCGATTACTTTGTCCGGTTTCACTTCTGTAACATAATAGTGGATCAGTTTGGAAGCGTGCGTCAGATTAGCTTTGACATTTTTCTGAATTCAGAGAAGGTTGAGTCTATTGATATGTCAGAAGTTGCTAATGGAACTTTTGGAGCTCCTTATTATGTTGATGCAGTGATGCCGAAGGCGAGAAGTCGTGAAGGAGACTTGTATCTATCTGTTGGTGGAGTTTTGGATGTTTCATATCCCGTTTCTTTTATTAATGGGTTTGAGGTTTTGAAGCTAAGCAATGATAAGCGGAGTCTTGATGTTTCAGATGCTGTTTACCCGGATAGTTCTTTGCGTAAAAAGAGTTCGAATCCGAATGTCGGATTGATAGCTGGCTTATCTGCAGCTTTATGTGTTGCTTTGTTGTTTGGTGTGGTTATGTTTTCTTGGTGTATTAGGAAAAGAAGAAGAAGGAATAGACAAATGCAGACTGTTCATTCTAGAGGAGATGAGCCGATTCAGAAGAATGAAACAGGTGAGAGCTTAATCTTTTCGAGCTCAAAGATTGGTTATCGATATCCCTTGGCGTTAATCAAGGAAGCAACAGATGATTTTGATGAAAGCTTAGTGATTGGAGTTGGTGGATTTGGTAAAGTTTACAAAGGAGTCTTAAAGGACAAGACTGAGATAGCTGTAAAACGTGGAGCTACACAATCTCGCCAAGGTTTAGCGGAATTCAAGACCGAGATTGAAATGCTTTCTCAGTTTAGACATAGGCATTTGGTTTCTTTAATCGGGTATTGCGATGATAATAGCGAAATGATCATTGTCTATGAGTATATGGCAAAGGGAACGCTTAAGGATCATCTTTATGACTCAAATGATAACCCAAGGTTGAGCTGGAAACAGAGGCTTGAGATATGCGTTGGTGCAGCTAGAGGGCTTCATTATCTCCACACAGGTTCTGCAAGAGCGATCATTCACCGCGATGTGAAATCTGCTAACATTCTCTTGGATGAAAATTTCATGGCTAAAGTTGCAGATTTTGGATTGTCTAAAACAGGTCCGGATCTTGATCAGACACATGTGAGTACCGCGGTCAAAGGAAGCTTTGGATATCTTGATCCAGAGTACTTAACCAGACAACAATTGACTGAGAAATCTGATGTTTATTCGTTTGGTGTGGTGATGCTTGAAGTATTATGTGGAAGACCAGTCATTGATCCGTCTCTACCAAGAGAGAAAGTGAATTTGATTCAATGGGCGACGAAGTTGTTGAAGAAAGGGAAAATGGAAGAGATCATAGACCCTTTTCTGAAAGGGAAAGTAAAGCTTGAAGAGGTAAAGAAGTACTGTGAGATAACAGAGAAGTGTTTGGCTCCAGATGGAATAGAGAGGCCAACAATGGGAGATCTGTTGTGGAACCTAGAGTCCATGCTTCAGGTGCAAGCTAAAGACGAAAAAGCAGCAATGGTGGCTGATAAGTCAGAGGCGAGCGTCGTGAGCTCGACCGTGGAGTTTAGTGTGAATGGAGTTGGGGATATTGCAGGTGTCTCAATGAGCAAAGTTTTCGCACAAATGGTGAGGGAAGAAACAAGATAAAAGATTGATCAGGGAGAAGAGTACTATAGTGTTCCTGTGTACAGAAGGGAGAAGGAGAGAACACGTAGGGAAGGCTCAAGTGTTGTTGTTTTTGTTTATAATTGATATATTGAGCTTCTTTGTTTATTGTACGTTCATCCAAATCAAATTTCATCTATATATCTTTCACTGCGACGGTTTGTTTATAGTTAAGATAGATTAATCTGCTGAATTTAATTATAGTGCGGTAGAGACGTTCATCCAAATCAAATTTCATTGTATAAAACATGGGCCCATAAAACATTGTTTTTATCATTACAATTTTACAATTACTTGCATTGTGGAAGCATTTTTTGGCCCATCGGATAATATGAATTATAAAGCATACATACATATTTATTTGGCCTGTCTGACTTAAGCTCTAATCTCTGGCACTAGAGACATGAAACCGATTATGATCTAACATAAACAGAGCTACTCTTCCGGTGTTTGGTTTTAACACAAACAAAAAACTCCTCTATGGCTAGATACAGCTAGAATAAACCAAAACAATGAATCACTATTTTATAAGAAAAAATGTAACTCGAATATGACATTTGAGATACATAAACTACTAATGGTAGAAACAAGAAAATGAATACATGTTCGTTTCCAATATTATTTTACATAACATAAGAATTACGTTTCATAACAAGATTGCGAATCCATTGTATTTCACGAATAAAACGAGATGCCACTGAAATCACATTAAAAATACTAAGAATTATCTGCTTTAGTTTAAGACTGTGAGGTCTTTAAAACGAATGATGATATACAGTTTAATTATACTAATATTTAATTACCTACTAATATAAGTAAAAAAAAACCATTGTATACTGAGGTTGCAGCTAAAGTAAAATACTTAACAAATATAAAAAAAAAATGTAAAAGAAAGTGGTCCAATCAGTTTAAAGTCGGCGACGCTCTTTAAAGTGTTGTAGAACAATAGTACTATGAATCTTCCCTTCCTTTGATCCTGGCGCCGAGAATGGAAATGCAGTTGGAAGTTAGTTACCAAAAGTCAACAAAAATTTAATCACCAAGAAGTCAAAATGAAATTGGAAATATAAGCATTCGCTATCATATTGAATGCTTACACATGTTAATCCAGTAAATCCGCGTACAACTAGAATTATATGATAGTTAAGGAAAAATGCATAAGTATCTGATTTGTGAAAATATTTATTTGGTAGCAAGTTTTGGAAAATGTCCATTTTTTTTTTCTTCCAAAAAACGTTGTCTGGTGATGTTGATTTGCTGTGCCTAACCTGATAAACTAAAGTGATTAGAATTGTGAATGAATGATTTCTTAACGTAAACAAAAAACACAAAGATCATGAATTAATGATCAACTCTTAGTCTCTTACAGAACAATTGCACGTTATTTTTATTATTAAAAGGTATATTTCTATAATTACATTTTATGATGATCTGTTTAAATCTCTAAAAATTAATCCTTCAAAGTTTTGGCTAGATTATTAAATTAAAGTCACTATAAACTACGATCCATGTCAACGCTGATACAAACAGTATCTTTTATTAATAGTGTATTATTGTTTATAATTTATTCCGTATATAAAGAAACTGCATTTAAAATCATGAGTTATATTTCTGAATCTGCAGAGACAAAATACATATTTATGTTAGAAATTGTTTTTGTTTAAAAGTACGGATAATTTAATTGGTATAAAGGATGACGTATGGGTGAAGAGATATAGAGATGGCACGGTTATCGAAGAGTCACACATCCTAAATCGAATTCATAGGATCTTCTCCAAGTTCCGTCGCGTCGTGCATGGACAAGTACTTGAGCATTAGTTCAATTAAGACTTTTCCCAATAATATACATTCACAGTTCACATTTTAAAATTACTTCCGAGTTGGCGACATATTTGACTTTAACCCACCACATGCATTGCAATAAATATGGAACCATCATTTTTTTTTTTTTTTTTTTTTGCGTAATGAGTAGAATTTGAATTGAAAACTTTGCCAAAGTAATCTCAAAATCTGTATAATAAACTGGATTATTATGTCATTTAAGAGATTTACAACATACTGAATGGAATTCGAGTGCAACATATTTCGATTCACCATAAACATTTTTATTAATAATAAAAACCTCCAAAATTAAATTAAAATAATGGGCTGTTGTATAAGTTAGAAAGTGGAAACACACAGAAACATGATTTTCAAAATAGATTATCAACTAAAAAATGTTCTTCCAAAGAGCATTAAATGCTACATAATGTACCAAAGATCCACCAATTGAATTAACTAGTCATATATATAGAAAAACATAGAACATGGCACACCATTCAATATTTAAAGCTGAGGTCAAAATTTTACTCGATTAGAGTATATAACTAACTAGTTCGTCGGGAGCTTGCAATTAATGATTGCTACAAAATTGTTATTCTTGCAGTTGCCTATTACCAAATGTGTGCACATACGTAATGTAGACATGCGTTAGACGTGTTCACATTAACAAATAATGAGTTACTCTATAAATTTTAATTTAGATGCCTAATCTCTTGTCATATAAGACTCGACTAAGAAAATAAATTAATAACTAGTAGTTTCTTTAGATAAGTTCACTTTTTACTATCCAATATTGATAGATAAACCGATGTACTATTACCTAACCATCTTCAGATATGAAGTATTAAAAGATCACGAGTTTTAAGTATCAACGATAGAGTCTAATTTAACATGATAAGTTCTCCGGTTCGAAAAATTGCTGGGTTTAAATCCGAAACTTTTTTTTTTACAAATATTTAATTCGAACCTTAAAATAGTTTTATTTATATTTATTTTTGATCATTTGACTCAAATCTTGCATGTGCGTGTTGAAGATTTTCCCGGCATTGTGTTAGGCTTTTAAATTAAGTTCGGCAAGGGGAAGTAGCTAAAGTTAGCCATTTATTATAGATTTTAAGTTTTGATTATATGATTGGACCGATACAACATGAGTCTACATGCCTAGGTCCTTGAGTAATATGCTTATTCTTTTTCGCATGTACTCCCATTTACATCAATTAGGCATCAATTTTGCATGAATAATTTTTTGTTTTGTTTAGATAATATTTTAACTTTTGAACTACCTCACCAATCATCTATTTCAAGCTTTGACTACCATTGTAGGAATTTTGTCGTTTTCACTTTTCAAAATTGATTTGACCTAATGCAATTTGTTGTCAACTATATAAAACACAATTTTACAAAAAGGCACATTTTAGTTTCTTATAACTATGTATATAGCATATGGCAGTACTTGTTACCTATGTTCATAGTAATGAACTTGAAAACACATACTTTTAAAGAAGTGGATACAGAGAAATGTTTGGATTTTTCTTTTGTTGATCAAGAATGGGTTAACCTAAAATAAGTAATAAGCATTGATTGAGCCAGATATGGGAAACACACACGAAAGTCGCCGTCCCATGCCTATGTTAGATCAACAAACACCCTTTAATTACCTGGCTAATCCCCAAAGTCAATAAAACAATTTTGCCACGTATCCTGTACTTATCGATTCTTTTATTTTCTCGATAACAAGAAAAAAAGATAAGTATTTGGTAATTGCCACTTTTGGGAACTTTAGCTTTCATAGGTCGATTCTTCACCTTCCCCTAATAAATAAGCAATAAATTAAAAACGCATTTACATCCAAACAGTCAAAATATAAACCTAACATACCTTTCCCATGCAACTCACTATGACTTTTTTAAAAAAAATTCTCACATCAATCAAGCCTTGGTGTCTTCACACATACAAACACGTCTCTTTATGCACTCTCAATTCTATATAACTAAGATAGCGTATTGAGTCATATCCATCAAAAATCCCATATACTAAAGAACAAATTTTCTTCTTCTTCGAGACTAAGAGATAACTCAAAGTTGTTAAAAACAGTTATGAGTGTGTTTTAAGCCCGTTTATTAGTATCTCAAGTTAATTAGTCTTTTTTTTTTTGTGCAACTATGGCTCGTATTGTAGCAGCTGATGATGATGATACGCCTCCGTTTTACTCCATGGAGCTCAACACCCACGATTCCACTCTAGGGCAACTTCTGAAGAACGTTAGTGACGTCAGAAAAATGGCTATTGGAGACGAGACTCCAGTTCACGAGTCCTTAAACCAAGACGATGACTATATGCGTACTGTTCCTTTCGTTCTCACTTTCGACAATCTTACTTACAATGTCTCAGTTCGTCGGAAGATAGAGTTTCGTAATCTTCTTCCACGGCGGAGAACAGAGGATCCAGAAATAGCTCAAACCGGAAGACCGAAATCTAAAACCCTTCTCAATAATATCTCCGGTGAGACTAGAGATGGAGAGATTATGGCTGTTCTCGGAGCTAGTGGATCAGGAAAATCAACTCTGATCGATGCATTGGCAAATCGGATTGCTAAAGGAAGCTTAAAAGGAGCAGTGAAGCTAAATGGAGAAACACTTCAATCTCGAATGCTTAAAGTGATCTCAGCTTATGTAATGCAAGATGATCTTCTGTTTCCTATGCTTACAGTTGAAGAAACACTAATGTTCGCTGCTGATTTTCGTCTTCCCAAAAGTTTACCTAAATCTAAGAAGAAGCTTCGTGTTCAAGCTTTGATTGATCAGTTAGGTATTAGAAACGCTGCTAATACGATTATCGGAGATGAAGGTCACCGTGGAATCTCCGGTGGTGAAAGAAGACGTGTTTCGATCGGGATTGATATCATTCATGATCCGATTCTTCTCTTCCTCGATGAGCCTACCTCTGGTTTGGATTCAACGAGTGCGTTCATGGTGGTTAAAGTGTTGAAGAGGATTGCTCAGAGTGGCAGTATCGTAATTATGTCGATTCATCAGCCGAGTCATCGAGTTCTCAGTTTGCTTGATCGTTTAATCTTCTTATCTCGTGGCCACACTGTTTACAGTGGATCTCCGGCGAGTCTTCCACGTTTCTTCGCCGAGTTCGGGAATCCGATTCCGGAGAATGAGAATCGTACGGAGTTCGCGCTTGATCTTATCCGTGAGCTTGAAGGATCTGCCGGAGGAACAAGAGTATTAGTTGAATTCAACAAAAAATGGCAAGAGATGAAGAAACAGAACAATCGTCAACCACCATTGACTCCTCCTTCATCACCGTACCCAAATCTAACGCTAAAAGAAGCAATTGCCGCAAGTATCAGCAGAGGAAAGCTAGTCTCCGGTGGTGAATCCGTAGCTAACGGTGGTACCTCCACCACCGCAACAACCTTAGCCGTTCCTGCATTCGCGAATCCAATGTGGATCGAAATCAAAACTCTCTCAAAACGATCAATGCTCAATTCTCGTAGGCAACCAGAGCTATTCGGAATCAGAATCGCCTCAGTGGTTATCACCGGATTAATCCTCGCCACCGTCTTCTGGCGATTAGACAATTCACCAAAAGGCGTTCAAGAGCGGCTAGGATTTTTCGCATTCGCTATGTCTACAATGTTTTACACTTGTGCCGATGCACTCCCAGTTTTTCTCCAGGAACGTTACATCTTCATGAGAGAAACAGCTTACAACGCTTACCGGAGATCCTCCTACGTTCTCTCTCACGCCATCGTCTCATTCCCGTCGCTTATTTTCCTCTCTGTTGCTTTCGCAGTGACGACTTATTGGGCTGTGGGCTTAGACGGAGGCTTAATGGGCTTTTTGTTTTATTGTTTGATCATATTAGCCTCATTCTGGTCAGGAAGCTCCTTCGTCACGTTTCTATCGGGTGTGATTCCAAGTGTGATGTTGGGTTACACAATCGTCGTTGCTCTTTTAGCTTACTTCTTGTTGTTCAGTGGATTCTTCATTAACAGAAACCGAATACCAGATTACTGGATTTGGTTTCATTACTTGTCTCTGGTGAAATACCCGTACGAAGCAGTTTTACAGAATGAGTTCTCCGATCCGACCAAGTGTTTCGTGAGAGGTGTTCAGATTTTCGACAACACTCCCTTAGGGGAATTACCGCAAGTGATGAAGCTGAGGCTGCTCGATACAGTGAGCCGGTCACTCGGGACAACGATATCTAGCTCGACGTGTTTGACCACTGGTGCTGATATTCTCAAGCAACAAGGTGTGGTTCAGCTTAGCAAATGGAATTGCTTGCTGATCACGGTTGCTTTTGGGTTCCTTTTCAGGATTTTGTTTTACTTATGTTTGTTACTTGGAAGCAAGAACAAGAGGAGGTGAAAAGAGTAAAAAACGAGAAAAGAATTCTAAAAGCCCCAAATCAAAACTTACTTGTAATATCTGTTTGTAATTCCTTGCTTCAAAAAATATTATTTTCATATATATAAATATAAAAGTATGTTTCGTGGATTCCCTTTCTTTAATTCTCCAAGTCTTTAGAAAGAATAAGGATTTCCATATTCACAAAAAAAAAACAACGAATTACACAGACATTTGGATTCCTACTAACACCTATTCAAGTATTATAACCTAAAATGTCATACCTGAGTGCGTGTGTGTGGGAGAAGATGATGATGATGACGACATAGCGCATTGACATTATCTTCATTGGTCTCCTTGAGTTCAAAAGATTCATTTCGGCATTTTTTTTTACTTTTCTCCATCAGACTACAACAAACATTAATTCTTTTCATCATGTACGCGTAAAAAAATCATTGACATCTAGATTTCGATCTCCATGAGCAACTGCATCTTCAGGTTCTGGCATGAAGAGGCTCGTTGATGACGCCTGCACAAAGAATAACACAAAACCAGTCTTCATCCGTAGCTTGAAACTAAGGAACTCAACATTGATATGCTGAGAAATTAAAGTGAAATAACTACAAGTTTCATAATAAGCTTATGGCAACTTCAGGAGAAGACTTACCTTGGTGTCAAGAAGCATATCTCCGTTACTGTCAACAATTAGGTTAGCACCATGGCTTTTCAGCCATTCCAAACATTCCTCCATACCATCAGTCTCCTTTTCATCAATACCTTCGCTTGAAGCACCAGTGAATCCCAACACTTGGACTAAGTACGAAACCGGGATTGTAGGACGACAACTACGGGACATAAAGGTCACAGCCTTATAACGCATCTTCTCCACATAGAGATCTGCAAACAAAACATGAAAACAATTTCTTTTATCTTTATATATCTAGGCATCTAGCCATTCAATTGGACAAACATATCAAAAAAAGTTTTCATATGTGATATGTCCCGCACCCATGAGGCAACTGTTCATGTTTGGTGCAGTCTTGTAGAGTCTGAAGAACATAACATAATTTCCTGATGTGACAGCTGCACGAACTGAAAGTGCATGTCTAACTGCTTCATCATTCTTAGCTTCTTCCGATAATCTACAAAACAAAAAAAGTACTTCAGAGATCACAAAATTACTCAATTTCATGCATACAAACCCTATTAAAGGAATACCCTCTTTGCATTGGTAGGAACTAGGAAGCTATGTTAAACAAACTCTCAACTATCAGACAGGTGGAGTGAGCATTCATAATTCCTATACTATTCCCAGTTGGTCATTAGCAGAATTTGTCTAACAACCGTTGTTCTGATCAATCCATGAAACTTTAATTTACAAAAGTTTCTCGAGGAGTGTCATACTTTAAACGGAGCCCAGAGATGGAAAGTTAAAAGTACTAACCTGGACATAGATGATAGCAGTTCTCGGTTGTTGTTAGAGTGTAAGGTAATATAGAGTAGACTGTACGCAGCAAACTCCAGAGAGCATCCTTCTATACCTTCCGCATAAATAATTTTTAACTGTGACAGGCACTGTAATAAAAAAAAAAAAAAAAGATAAAAACAATTCAGCAAAGACTACAAATAAACTGAGATTTATACAGTCTCTCAGAAATATACAACAGATGTATTCTACAAGTCTTGATGGAACAGTATCATGGTATTGCAGAACCAATGCAAACCAAAGCCACAATCCATAGTAAAATCTAACAAGTCATCAGAACTATGCTTCTTTTTGCTAACCACACGTATCTATAGATACTAGCAGTGGTTGGTACTCTTTACAGATAAAAGTATTTAATACCAATTTTGATGTAGACAATCTGAATGAATGACAACTTTTCTATAATTTGAACAGTCTCTGCAAGCATACCCACCTGATTATACTCAGGTAAATCCCCAGCCTCCAAAGCCAATCTAGCATGTGTTTCGTAAACCTGAAATAGGCATTGAACATGGAACCATCACAAACATGCTAAGTTGGTGACCGGTCTTGTAACTAGGATAAAACCTTCCACCAGGAAATGGATCCTACATGCAAGAACACTATAACATCAATCGGAACTCAATAATATACCTTCGCTGTTAAATGATTGTGTATCCGTTGTACTGTGAGGTCTTGGCGAATAGATTTCAACTGATCACATTTGTATAGATAATTCTTTTGGGAATCCTGAACCATTAGTAAAGCCTTTTCCAGCACATCCTCTGGTCTTACCTGAAAAAAAGTCAATAAAAAATATCAGTTAGGGTGTCGAAACGATACTAGGTCTAAGACAGTGATACTTACGGTGGCAGGATCTGGCGCAGAAGTCAGACGGAGATAACGTTTCTCAATTTCCTGGCAAGTTCCTTTAACAGTTAGTGCATCCCAGTCAATGTCTTCTACAGCCCTGCTGCCACTTTCATCAAAACTTTTGCTAAGCCTCAAGGCAGTGGCTCTTCTAGAATGCAAATTTCCAACAATTACATTCTTAGGTTTCGGAAGATCATTCCCTCGGCTGTGCCCTTGAACTTTTTCAAAACGCTTGGAACGACTATCACGTCGCTTCTTTTCATCGGCAGAGCTAGCAAGCGCCATTGCACTGGAATAGTAAGGTGTCAAATCCTTGTCACTATCACTAGATGCTTCATCATCAATGGCAGCTGCACCACCAGAAAAACGCTGTCGCTTGACAGGCCGCTGGAAACTTTTTTTTGCAGAATTCTGCCCAGAATAACTGGGTTTGAAGCCAGTGGCAGCATCTACCTTTTGAAAACTCTCAGAGCTCTGCAAAATTTCTTATCAAAACCGGTCGACTGCAAGAACAGAATTCTAACAGCGAAATAGACATTCTAACCAGCTAAATGCTTTCTTTTCATTTCCTTTGCCCAGATATTAATAAATGTATAAACAGTATAACCAGTAGCAGCACCCCTTCACAAATAATTAAGAAAGAGATTGGTTTACCTTTTTGTTATTTTCATTTTGGTGATTCCAACCTCCGAATTTAACAGCACTGCTGAAAGTTGGAGCTGGTTTGACAAAAGGCTTTGCTTCCTGTATTGGCTCCCATCTACTTTTGGGTCGTCTTGTTGGGCTCTTATTTTGTAACGAAGAAATAAGAGTAGAGCTCGACCTGCAGCGAACCGTAAAAGTTCCAAACGTAAATAGAGAAAAACAAAAGTTCATCATGCAGGCAGGCGATGAGGGAGGAGAGAAGGGCCATACTCAGCGTTAGTCACATTTGTGTTCTGGACAGTTAAGAGAGGCTCAGTATCCCAATCCCGAGTATTAATAGTACCATCATCATTAGCTTTCCTGATGATCTAGACATACGAAAATAAACATCACCATGCAAAGCAACCAAAAAATTAGCATGGTATTCTAAGAACTGCAAAATGACAACTATTAATGAGACCTAGACCTCATTCTCCTCCTTCCTTTACTTTTCTTATATTCATGTTTTCTTCCAGAAAAAGCATGAAAACATCTTAAGCATACACATCTACTATGAAGATCAAGTTGAAGAAGTCCATTCAAATATGGAATTAATATTAAGATGAGCACAGTGATTGAATAAAAAATACCATCTATCATGCTACAATAGTCTAACAACTGAGAGTCCACAATTCCTATTAACATTTACCTCTTTCAGGGCAGCCTCGCAAGATGCCTTTTCTTTCTCATCTTTGCAGCGTGCAAAAGCCCTCTCCACAAACCCACGAAGCGATTTCGGGAAAGGTCCAGACTACAAGCAACGGAATTATTGGTTTCCAATGTCAATTATAAGAAAGAAACAATTAGCCAACACAACAATTACAGTGGCCAACATTTAATATCTACTTTACTTGCTAAGTAACAAAGAATTGAAAAAGGAATCTTACCGCAGGTGTAGCAGTGGTATGGTCTTTCGGCTTTGGCAATGAAACACTAACATATGCAGGTGTTTGGGCTGCAACGGCTGCTGAACTATCTTTATCCATTTTGGTAAAACCTGATGGCAAGTTTGAAGCAATTCTAGGGTTAGTTGGAATCTGTACTTTGCTTACCCTTTGCGGATTCACTGACGGTGATGTCTGAGTAGGCTGGCGATAGCCTAATGGTGCCTGGTGAAAGGAAGACTGGGAGTTCATCTCTTGAGGATGTGTAGCTCTATGATGACCCTGAAAGGGTGTCTCATATAAGGGTTTCGTCTCCAATGGACTCTGGTAATGGTTTTGTGGAGGAACAGGATGATGAGCTTGCAAACTTGGTGTTTGATGCATCCAGTAAGCATCACTAGAGGCATTAACAGCTGCACCAGGCTGAGAGAATGATAAAAAATGAATACTAAGTTTTCATTATAAGGTTAATTTCCAATAAAAAGATTCCATAAAAGAAAGCAATCAGAGACCATGACTAAACTGTATAAGAAAATTCAAGAACTGACTCTATGCAGTGTTGCTTGGTAGCTAACAGGTTAGTCACTATCACTCTTTTATCATAGTTATTTTGCAAGGAGAACAACACACATTTTATCAATAAGCTGTAAACAAAAAAGTATTATAAACTTAAATAAATATGCAAATTTGCTCTACTCCCTCATGAAAGTAAAATCTGAACCTGCTGAGAAGGTGGTTGGGATGAGTCAGTTTCCTGCCTCCAAGGTAGGGCATAGGATGGGGCTGGCTGACCATTTGAAGCAGGCAATTCACTAGAAATACCAGGAGCTGGAAAGCTCTGACTATATGCACTTGTGGTAGACAACTTTTCTGTGCCCGGGGCACAGGGGACTTCTGTTTGGCTGTAATATTCTGACCACTGTTGGTATTTCTGTTGATAATGTACAGGCGTTGTGCTTGCAATAGTGGAGCTATAAGTGTTAGAGGCGTCAGGAGTATAACTTTGATAAGGGTTTGATGTATAGTTCGTATAGTTTCCCTGGTTCAGAGCAAGAGTCTGATTGCTGTAATTTGTGCTTGGGTAACTTCCAGCCGTTTGGTTGTTATAGTTTGTACTTTGGTAACCTCCAGCAGTCTGATAATCAGCAGGATTGTAGTAAGTTCCTGAATAACTTGCAGTCCCAGCATAAGATCCTGGATTCTGAAATGAGGAAAGAGGCTGAGTAGCACCTGTGTTTTGATACGCCCCTACAGGCTGAGGATATGACTGGCTAGGTTGCTGTTGATAGCCACTGTAGTAATTTGAGTATCCAGTGTTTGAATAGTTGTGTGAGTCAGAGGAGGTCTGGTATGGCGTGGTATATCCACTATAATCGTGTGCCACATTTGCAGTTCCAGACGTGGATGAGCTAGTGAAGGATGCAGTATTCGGTTTTTCTAGCACATTTCCTGTGGCTGGCCCTGTGGGCTGTGGATGGTAATAGTTTGAATTTGAATAGTTCCCATTCTCAACAGGCTGATTTTCCACAGTATGTGCAGTCCATGGGCCACCATCAGACCCAGTTGAGTACTGATATGAATATTTATGAACTTGGCTTCCATCAACACCATATCGATTCTGCACGAAAGAAAAAGCATTAATATTGGCAAATGGTCTTCAAAATATTTATTTTAGCACACAAAGAATAAAAAAAAATAAAAAAAAAATCTAAAGAATGAAAAAGAAACATACACAAACAACAAACAGAAATTTCATCTCATAATAAAACTAAAACTACAAATTAAGATGCTAAAAGCCTCACACAGTCCCAAGTCAATCTGAAAAGATCTCAAAACATTATAACTGATAACGATGATGGATTAAGTGATCAACGCCTAAATGCCTTAAAACACCTAACACTTGATATAATTTGTTGTAGCAATAGTCCTTTACATCTTCAGCTGTTTTGATCATGATAAATTACTAATTTACTAGAGAAAACCATAAGGTTCCAAGGAATCAATGAAACGTATGTAAGTGTCTATGAGTTAAGGAGAAGAATAATTGTCTCAAAACTAATGTGAGAGTTCACAAACCTAACCCAGAAACAAATCTAATTTCTTCTGCTACATAAACATACTTAAATGCGAAACTCTGTATACTAACAAACATAACTTGCTTTAAGATCAACATATATAGAAGAAGAGAAGATCAAAATTGGGTCAAGAGTAGCAAATAAATGTACAAATACCATTACAGCAAACTAAAATCACCAAATTCACTTGACGCAAAAGTTACACACAAAGACCGATTGTGCTAATTGGAAAACATTAGCTGTAACAGAGAGACGTAAGAGATTATATAAATATACCTCCATGGAATTAGGGTCCAACGGAGCTACAGCTTGAGTGTTTCCTCCTTGATTCATTCTACCATCAACCTCCTTCAATAGCATCACATACAAATTTAAACTCGGATTTCGAATCAAATATAAACCCAATAGAAAAGCCCTAAATAGAAAAACAAAGAAGAATTTGTATCAGTGAAGCTCAAATTTGTGTCTTCTTCGTTCGTGTGGAGCCGACGAATTAAATTACAAATAGAGTAGAACACTATTTGAGATCAAAACCAAAACAAGGTAACAAAGGAAACGAATAGAAAAAGAAAAAAAATAGACAAGACAAGGCAAATAAAAGTATAAACCTAAGGGAACAATAAAGGAAGAGAGTTTTCAAATCTATCGAAATTACAGGACACAGAGAAAATCGAGGAATCGGGCCGACGAGGAACAATTTTCTTTCTTGTACCGGAGACGAAGATTGTCTATTTTTTACGGTATACTAGCGTCGTCGGGTCGACTGGATCGGGTCGGGTTGAACTAGATCAGGTCGGGATCGGAGTTTTGTTATGCCTTTAAATTCGGATGTTTTCGCATAATAACATATTTTATTGAAACAAATAAAACCCAACCTATTATTTGAAAGTAAATAAAAATAAAAATCCTAAGCCAACCGACGTCAAATCGTAAATAGAAACCAAAATCAATCATTTATCATTTGATTTAACAATTTTATTTTGAATTTTTAGATTCAAGACACCCTCAAAATTAAAACAGCTTCAGAAGGTTTATAATCAAACCATGCAATTTAACTAAATTTAGAAACAATTATCTACATATTTAATTTTCAGATACAACCAAACTACATTAAAAAACAGAGGATTTACGGTTAAAAAGTTGCAAGTAAAATAAATAAACAAGAGAAAAAACGAAAAATGGAAATTACAAAATCTATAAAGGTAAGATTCTTAAAGTCACACTCATTATATCGCTGTTCTATAACTTCTATCTATAGTTTTTTTTTTTATTCTCGTCAATTGCAACACTCACAAATGGTCTCGTTTTCACGGAAAAGAGATAAAAATGGTACTTCAAGAAAAGAAGAAGAAGAGAGATTCCTAATGTATGAAGAAATTTGAAGGCATCTTATATTCATAATATAGAGCGAGACTTTATTTCAATCGAGGATTTGCTACGAATCATGGGCGGCGTAAGACATGTGTTGTACTTGTAGCTATTATCGATGGATATTGTTCAACCAAAGATTCGTGACTTAGCTGATCAACCCTATAAAAACTCGGATACTCATAAACGTGGCAGAAAAATCAATTGTAAATCATGCAATCAACCACGGAAACTTTTCAGATTGTTTTTTACGTGTATTTTTTTTAGAGATAAAGGGCAGTTAGTTTTTTTCGAAGGAACTTTACATTCATATATACCTCGATAGATCACTACAAGAAGTGATCTATGCTCTATATATAGATATATAATTTTTTTATCATGCATGTTCACCTAATTGACTTGAAAATTGATTAGTAGTTGAATCCTCGTCGTATTTGTCGAAATTTTAATATCTTCAATGCCGTAATCATCCACTACGAACATATGTAAGGTGAATTCGAAACAATTTAAAAAATATTTCGGGTTATTATATAACTGTGTTATTATTATATTTTTTTATCTTTTCTTTTTCTCGTGGCAGTCTTACATAATAATAATAATTATTATTATTATGGTAGAACAGAATATCTGCTTGTCTTACTTATCAATAAATAATTTAAGCTAAGTTTGCTCTAGAAATCTACAAACCCATTAATATCAATATTTCTGTTCATCAATTTTTAGTCATTTTTATATTTAGAAAAATAGAATTTTGAACAATTAATTAATAAAATCAACTCAGAATTATTTAGTATTGCATTGTTACAATGTATATTTTAGTTTTAATCAAATCATCATACTAATGAACATAAATAATCCTACTATGAATAATACTTTTTCACTATTATTATCCTTTTGACGTTATTAAACTTATCTTTATATATTAAGAAAAGGCAGAAAATAATAATATTTGACTAGTATGGTTGATTACCAAACATGTTAAACCATAGGGCCCACAATAAGAACAATGAAACGGCCCGCTCCTCCATATGGCTTTTGTCCGCTCAACCAAAAAGATTTCAAAAGTGACTAATTCAGTTTACCTAAATACCCTTCATTGTTATTCTAATTGACGAACAAACCCATTTTATTTGTACTTTCGACATCAATTCTCCTCTGTTCACTGCCGCCTCTACAATCGTAACGCTTCTTCCTTCTCGTAAAGTCTCTCCGTGTAGATAAAGTTAACCTTAAACTAACACCGTCACAAAATCTCCTTTTCGATTTTGGAGAATCTCTCTGCCTTTGGTACATGCTTAACTCCATGGATTTTTTTCTCGTTTGAATTTCTAGAACTTTGTTTGATCAGTCATATTTGTTTGGTTGTACAGAAAAAACAGTAGAGAATCTTTGAAGAATGTTTTGTATTTTGATTGATCATAATTTTCACCCAACACTTTCTTCTATACTTAATTTGCTACTAGGACTCAGGCTCGATGCAATACTTTGACAAAATTCGACCACGTTTGTTTTTTTAGGGTTGTTAAGGGTAGTTTGGTCCTTTTCAGTTAGTTTCGACGATTTCGATGTTTACGAATCTGTCAGAAGCTTTTGACATTTTCATTAGACAGAACAGAAGTTTGTGCCGATCTTCATTTTTTTTTTCCTATTTTAAACAAACCAAATCCAATCGTCAAAAGCTAAAAATAGATGATTGAATTATTCTCATCGAGCATGTAGTTAAGTAAGTTGTACTTTACAACACTCTCTGTTCTGTTTTTATTTAATTCGCCATTTTTTTTGTTGCAAATGTTTAAACTTCACGTTTCATGATTACACTCTCTAATCAATCTAATCCACAATCGCTTTATATGCGCTGTGTTTTGCCTTTCACTTTCTGATACTCTTTATCTTTTCTCTCTTATATGTAGTTTTTGATTCCAGCTTAGTGAAACCTTTCCAGCTTGCCACTAATGAAGAAGCTTTTCTTTTTCAAATCATCATCTGCTAATGCAGCTGATAAACAACTTCTTCACCGGCAAAAACATGATCAAATTGAACAAAATTTGATTAGTTCAAATTCTTTGATCAATTCCCAAAGTGAAGAATCTAATGTTGCAGCTCTTAGTCGAAGTCGTTCATTGTCCTCTGCAGCTTTTCTCGTTGATGGAACTTCTTCAAATGATGCTCCTAGAAGCAACCATCATCGTTTGCCAAATCACTCATCACGGTAAAGTAAATAAATTCTCAATCAATCTTTTGATATTGAAATTGAACAATTAATGACTAAAGTTTGATAATTTGTACGTTTTAGATGTTTTACTCCGGACAGACAATATAAAGAATGTAGAAGTTTGTCTACTTGTTCAAGTAATGTCTCAAGTCAAGTCTTGGACCGTTACATTGATGGAGAAGAGTATCTTGAACGAAGTAGTAAGCTAAAGAACGGTTCTTCACATAGTAGTCTCTCTAGGAGTAACAAAGGAAGGAGGCTTCCACCGCGAGTTCAATCCCCTTCACCACCGGTATCAGATAAACGAATATCTAAAGGTTTGAGAGATGCATCTGCTCGTTCACTAGCAAGAAGCGTTATTGAAAGACTCTCTCACACTCATGGCAAGTCCAAGGCGTTGAGTTATGAGTCCATTCGTATACAAGATATTTGTAGTGGATACAATGGTAAAACTCTTGACTCAAACTCGGATGTTTCTACTAATGTTGTTGATCCACTGGCTGTTGATGAATATTACGCGGATGACCAAGCAGAACAGCACCAAGAGTTGTTCTTACGTGGTAACGATGTTTGTAAGGAAGGAGATGTTAGTTCCGATCTAGAGAGGAGATATAAAGAAGCTGAGAAGAGAGTGAAGTTGCTTTCTGAAGAACTTGAAGAGCAGAAGTTCTTTACAGACCGTGATTATGATGTTTCATCTTTGGTTGGAGATATTAGACAGATGGAAGAGGAGAGGGTAGGCTTGGCTTTTGAGGTTTTAAGTCTTTTGCGGTCACAAATGGTTGAGAGAGCTTCCACAAGGGAAGAAATCAGACGGGTAAAGACAGATTGGGACTTACATATAAAGAGACTAGAAAAAGAGAAGAGTGAGTTACAGTTTGAATTTGAGAAAGAGATTGATAGAAGGTCAATTGAATGGACTTCAAAGATCGAGAAGTTTCAGGTGGAAGAAAAGAGGCTGAGGGATCGTGTTAGAGAGCTTGCTGAACATAATGTCTCACTTCAGAGAGAAATATCATCTTTCCATGAAAAGGAAACAGAGCGCATTGATATGATTAGACATTTGGATGAAACAGTTACGGAGTTGAGTGCAACAGCAGATGAAATGCGTGAAGAGAATATGTATCTTATGCAAAACCTATCCAAATTACAAGAAAGTTACAGTGTTACTAATGAAGATCTTGATCGTGTAAGAAGAAACTTTGAAGAGAAAGATATGGAATGCAAAGAGTTACGCAAATCTGTTACAAGGTTGCTAAGAACCTGCAAAGAACAAGAGAATACAATAGAGGGACTTAGAGATGGTTTCTCCGAGGAGATTATGAAGCAACCATCAGAGAAATATGAACAAATAAGGTTGGCAGGGGTTGAATTCTCACTTAGAAAGGAATTAGAATCAATGAAGCTTGAAGCTGATGCTCTTCGTCGTGAGAATATTTGTCTGATGAGTCGAGTGAAAGGAAATGGAGAAGAAGCTGACACTATGATGACCTTCAAGCTAGAGAATGAGATGAAGATGCGTGTATGCCACTTGGAAGAACAAGGGATAATAATGTTAAATGAGAGCACTCAGCTATGTTACAAACTTCTGAAAATCATCAGAGACAAGCAATCAATGAAGAATGGATTGAGTGAGCAGTTTCTGATTGAATCTGAGGTGAGAGTTCATGGAATACGGCGTGGAACTGAAAGTCTGAAGAGGAGTTTGCAGACGGTAACAAGTTTGCTGCTTGAGAAATCTAATGAGATGACATCAAATTTAGAATCAGCTTCCTCTAGTGTTGATAATCCAAGAAGTCACTCAGTGGAGGTAACTTTTTTTTTTCTTCCAAAAAAACTGTTTATTTTTTATCCTCCAATGCACGTTAGGTTCATTTCAACATAAGTTTGCATGTTTATGTGTGCTAAATGATTCACCTGTGTTTGATAGAAATCACTGAGGGCTGAACTGAGAGCAGAAACTCTACTCACAAGTTTATTGAGGGAGAAAATGTATTCCTTGGAACAAGAAATCGAACAGCTACAAGCAGAAGTAGCAGCAGGCGTACGAGGTAACGAGGTTTTACAATGTGAAATCCGAAATACCTTAGGCAACATTTCAATAAACACACACCAATTTAAAGACTTCAAGCTTCAGGTATTTCAGGGTTTTTGTTTTGGCTTATAAAGAGTTTTATCATAAGGAATTAAAGCAACTTGAGTATGCTCTGATGATGATTTGACATATCAGATGGTGAAGAAGGATGAGAACATAAACCGGCTTGAATGTAATCTCCAAGAAGCTAGTAAAGAATTGGCTAGTATGAAAGTTACATTACCAAAAGTGTTGGCGGAAAGAGAGGAGATGTTGAAGGAGGTGAAGGAATGCAGAAAATTGAACATGGATTTGCAATCGGAGAAGGAGATGTTGAAGAAGAAAATAGAGAAATTGGAAGAGGACACACTTTTTAAGGAAGGTCAGATCACTATACTAAAAGACACACTGAGAAGCAAGCATTTCGATCTCCTCTCTGGTCCTGAGTTCTCATTTGATGATTTCTTAGTCAAATAAATAAATGTATAGTTGTTTGGTGCCTTGTGTTCTTTTTCCCACCATATTTTTTTTTTAACTTTAGGGCTTGTAGTTTTGAATGATATATTTTAGTTTCTTAATAATCTTTTTTTTAGATTTTTTTGGTACTTGGATAACAGAAGATTCACCCTTGCAAGGATTTGGTTATAAATAAAATTCTCCATTCGTTACTAAAAGTTTGATTTTTTTTGAGAGTTTGCACATTAAGAAACAATAATACTTACTTATACCTACATTATTTTCCAATACCAAACAATTTCCAGTAACTATAAACTAATATTATTTTTATAAATTTGATTGTTTTCAATCAATGCTTCTTGAAATTTATAATTTGCTATGAAAAGAATGTAGAAAAATCTTGAAAATCAAAATTTATGAAACAAATTTGCTATGTTTTGTAAATTTTCATGCAAGAGAAGTATAATTATTTAGATTTTGTTATTATTAATATTCTAAAGTATTATTTAATCATTATATATAATATGATGATTGTATTGTTGTCACATGATGCTGATGTTTATCTATCATCTTTCCCGGTTCCTCATCAATGTAATTATGTAAAGTCGCAAGTCGAAGGTCAGATCTTCATCTCATGGAAATCGTCTTTGGTACCTGTTAATCATTACCATTGCAAATATACTTCGTAATAACACACCATACTCGTTTATTGTTAGATTACATTCAATATAGCATTCCAAATCTTGGAGGCTAGTCAAATGACAAAAGATCAAAGCAAAAACAAAACCTAAAGATGAAAAACTACTTGAGTAGTACTTTCCATATATTCCTCATATAAACGATTAAGGACCAAAGCGACAGTCCTGCTGATACATAAAGCAATCCAGCACCCGAAGCTACAAGCCATCCAACATTACTATCCCGGCTTGCAAGAAGTATGGTTAATGCTGTCATCTGCGTGGCGGTTTTCCACTTGCCCAAGTTATTTACAGCAACAGCCTTGAAGCATCAATCAATGCCATTTCATGATTCAGTAAGAAAAATAAAACTTTTACACACTAGGATATCAGAGATAGATGTTTGGTGATATAACTAACCTCTAAAAGCTTTCCATTTTGAGATGCAGCCCATTCTCGTACTGCTGACATAGTAATCTACGCCCAAGAAAAATATATTCTATAGGTAAAGAACATGTTAATCATTCTGCAAGTGAATGATAATATTAAGGAAGTTTCTACATATCTTACCTCCCTACCAATGATTGCAATAGAAGGTAGAGTCAACAACCATGGAACTGGTCCTAATACAGCAACATCGATAGGTTTTGTACACAGTAAGATCAATGTAGCTGCAACCATAAGCTAAAGACCCAAAGACACATAAATTAGAGAATACATAAAACTCATTCCCCACAATAATCAAAGCTTAAAGACAAGTCTACACACCTTATCTGCAACTGGATCCAAAAAAGCACCAAAAGCAGAACTTAACCTCATCTGAAAATGTACATTATCTCACCATTAAAAGCTTACAAATATCGAAGAAGAAACGTATAAAGAAAGTACCTTTCGTGCAATATAACCATCAAGCCAATCTGTAATCGCTGCTGCAATGAAAATGCTTGTTGTAGCAGTTGTTCCCCACCAACTCTCAACATAAAAGGCTTCAAGAAAAAGAAAAAATTGAGATTGGAATACAAAAAAAAATGAGCTTATGAAATGATTCTAATGACACATTCGAATCAAAAAACAAACAAAGTAACGTACTTGCGACGAGAAGTGGAACGGCAGCTACACGAGCAATGGTTAATATAGTGGGCAATGTTAGAAATTTGGAAGATGATTGCTGCGGCAGAGAAGAATTGTCGTCACTATCAAGCTGACGGTAACCATTGAAGCTGTTTCGATCCGATGGTCTGTTTTTTTCCGAAGAAGAAGAAGAGGAGGAATAGAAGCAGGAGAGGCGATGGTGGCGAGATTTCTGAATTGGAAAGCTTAGAGATTTATTGGAAGAGTAACGGGAAGTAGAAACGTAGTGTGAGGAGCGGCTAAGATGCGCCGGGTGAGAAAAGGGCGCGCATGGACGTAACGTGCGCCGTAAATTGACATCGACAATTAACGAAGCAAGACCGGATCTGAGCATGGGCAAGATATTTTAATTGGATCACTCTGTGTTCAGAGACGATTGAATCGGCGAAGATGGTGTCGCAATTTTGGGAAAGACGGTGACGTCACGTTTAATCAGCGAAAAAAAACGAAACAGGTGGGCTTTAGTTCAGTTAAGCCCAATATAAATATAATCTACATTGTATTCAACAGAAGGGTGTTTTAAGGATATTCGGGAATTAGACTAGTCCGAATAGTGAGTGGTATACATGTAACATAAGCGAATATTATACGTGTACACAATATTTTTTACTTTAAATTGTTATTTTTACTTTACCGATATGCCTATGATCTCAATTTGTTCACAACTAATAATTCTATAAACTGTGATAAAAAGTTAAAACTGAAACTAAAGTGTGACCTTTTTTATAAGAGCATAGTGTGATTTGAGGGCTATGTGCCTATTTCCAACGTATTTAGTCTCCCCCAACCAATTAGGGTATTTTGCTAACCACTAAAGCAATTGTTCTTCACAAGAGTAAATGTCAATCCTGCAATTTTTTCCATTGTTTCTTTGTTACCTTACGATTTTTTTGCATTATTTTTCATGTTAATAGGTAACAACTACTGTATTTCTCTTCTATAGAAATGCACCATATTATATCAACAACTCTACTTTGGACTACCTATATATTTTCTTCCTATAATTAATTTAGAGATTATCTTAATAGCTTAATGGAATTTATTTTTTTGCCAGATCAAGTGGTGAGAGAGCTTCGAAGACTTGTTTCTGATAAGAGGGAGCAAGAAGGTGCTATGATACAGGTCTACATTTGCAACATGTTTACTTCTCAGATTAATCTGTTCTCTCTTCTAGCGCAATCCAGTATGACATAATTTAATACCACTTGAGAATTATGAAGGTCTTGATGGGGATGGAGCAAGAACATAAGGTAGCAGAAGATGCACGGAGACTTGCAGAGCAGGATGCAGCAGCGCAGAGATATGCTGCTGAAGTGCTACAGGTTAAAAAGTTTGCATTGATTGCTTCAAATGATGAAAGTTTGTTGCATATCTGTTTCAAAGAGTTTTAACTTCTGGCTTCTGTTTTTGTTTGTGTGTGGTCAACTAACTCTCTGATTCCTTCACCGGCGTATCTACTTGCTATATAAATAGTTACGCCTATTGATTCCTTCCTAGAAATTTGGAGCTTGCCGGTTCTTCTTTAGCATGATACTTTGTGGCATGTTTATTTTGTGGATCTTGGTATTGTTTCTTTGTCTTTACGTGTCAGTAGACACATACAAGAGGGGACAAAATAAAGTTGTAAGTGTAGCTTATTTCATCACTTCCTCAATATGATAACGATAATGGTGTAGGAAAAGTATGAGGACGCTGTTACTTACACTTGCTGAGATCCAGGAGAGTCCATGTTGGAGGCGACTTTGCAGTATCAATCTGGCCAAGTTAAAGCGCAATCTTCGCCACGGTATGTTTCTCTGGCATTAGGAACTAGACTTTTCCCGATCATTTGTGTCCATTTCATACATTATGACACCATTTGTTTTCTGAATCGTTTCAGTCAAATGGAGAAAGATTTGACGGTTATGATCAGTCCCTAGGTCCTCATCAAAGTAAGTCTTACTCTTTCTCTTACTTACCCATGCAGTGACATATTATGTATATGACTGCTTCAAGATGGAGTTCAGTATATGTAACCACATTACATGTAACACAAATTGAGTTTCTTTGGTCTTCTCGATGCAGTCTTCTAAACCAAATGTTAATAGATCTATTACATCTGAAATCTGATGCTTGCATTAACTAAGGCCTTTTTGACCCGCGATTGCAGAACACTACATGCAAAAAAAAACCAAGGAGCATGCTAATGATGAGAAGCTATTAACAGAGGGAAAAAAACTCAAACTTCATACGAGAAGAAATTGACACGAAGCTCTAAGAATATGATCTGTAGGGTATAGAATCACACGAATTGTCGATTAGACTTTCGACATAACTAGTAGATATATTGAATTATGTAATTTCTTTGCTAAGAAGTATAGAAACTATTCATTGTTAAGTCAACCTCTGTTTGTATGACAAAGAGTTTTCAACTATCTATCGTGGAAACCTTACTGTATAATTAAGCTGCAACACTTGTTCAGTGACAACAATGGGACATGTATCTTTTTATTCACTATAATAAGCATATATGCACGAGAAGGACTGCTCGAGCAAAGAATGTAGCACAGGTGGTTCATTCAATCATAAAATGCAGAGAGATAGAGAAGAGATTAGGCTATTGCAGACTTTTTATCGTAAAGGTCTTCAATATGTAACGCTCTAAGGAGCCTTGGCCATGATTCTGAGATTCCACCGGGTAATTCAAATTCCAACAACTTCTCACGCTTCCTGTAGAACTCTTCTACTGGTTGAGTCTGTGAAACAGAGCAAACATTTTTAAACATTGTTAACTGTACAAAAGTTTGAATCATGAACGTAGAAAGAAGAAAAACTTTACCATTTCTTTGTAAATCCTGAGTCTTTCTTTGACGACTTCTTCGGTGTCATCAGCTCGGATTACAAGCTTTGATTCACAGTTAGGTGGCGGAAGAAGGGGAGGCATATACATTCTAGGAGTATCATCATCACCTTTGATATCAATGCACGCAACATTATAGTTTCCACCACACTCACTGCAAGTTCTTCTGCCTAGACATTTCGCAAGTAATGCCTCTTCCCTAAGCTTCAGATTGATAACTAGATCTATATTAGTTACTCCCTCCAATATTTCCTACAAGACAAAATAAGAAACGGAGAGGATGTGTCAAGGTTTCTCCATCAGCCGCAAATCTACAAAAGTGATGAAAACGCTCACTGCTTGTGTCACGGTTCTTGGAAAACCATCAAGAATGTATCCAGATTCACCCTTATTTTTGCCAGCTTGGAGACGCTTTGATAACAAACTTATTATGAATTCATCAGGAACCAACTTTCCATGGTTAACAAGCTCCTTTAACTACACCAATACAGCAATTATTGACAAAATATAAATATGTTAACCGCTTCACAACAAACGATAACGCATCTTAAGACACCTGTGATGGCTGATCATATATATACAGTTATCTTCCAGCAGGTAGTACAAATATAATAAGTCTGAGTCACGTTAAGGGACTTTTAGAGCTATATCACATTGTCCCTAACAATTTTGGCCACACGAAAAACTATTGGAAAACATATAAATTCAATGATTCAACCCAAAAATCACTTTGCATACATTAAATGATTCTCCTTATACCAAAATCAATAATCAATTACAAAGGAAAAAGCTGATCTTAGCAATTAGCATAGCATGTTGATGACCTCATATGAGACTAGCAAACAAAATTCAACATTTAGACAACCAAAAAGACATCAAATAAGGTTTCTCCAAGACCAAGTAAAACTGAAGAGTATGCAATATCACTCAATACAGTTGATAGGTGTCTTTTATGAGAAAGATCGGATATTTATATAGAAATTTGTTTTGAGTAAAATAAAAAATGGAGATTGATCACATATTCTCCTAGATTATTTAAAGATCAACGAACACGAAATTAAAAAAAAAAGGAAAAGAAAAAAACCTGAGATGAGAGGAGACCAGATGAGGAGAGCTCTTCACGAACGAGATCACCAGTGGCAATATGAGGAACACCAAGGAGAGAAGAAAGACGAGAGGCATACGTGCCTTTACCAACACCAGGACATCCAAGAAACACCCAGTGAAAATTTCTGCCTTTGTATGGAGACGAAGACGAAGACTTCTCGAGCTGTGCCGCAGCCTCTTCAAGATCGATCTTGGGGTCCAGCGATGACCCAGACGAAGAAGAAGACAGAGGCCTAATCAAGTAGGAAGAAAAAATATTCTTCACCGTCGACGTCGCCGGCCTTAAAAGACGGTGAGAAACCGCCATGGACATATGAAGAAGAAGAAATGATTGTGTTGCATCGATTCGTCCCGAGCTCAAGGGAGAGAGCTTGTTGAATTTTCCCTTCTTTTTTTTTAAGGGGCACGTGAGGTAAGCGTGTCATGTCTTTATGACTTTATGTCCCTGTCTCTCTCTCTCTTTCTGTCCGCGGCTTACGAATGCAATCTTTTTTTCTCTTTACCAAAAAAAGAAAAAGAAAAAAACACAAAGCCTTATTAAATATGGGTTGAGACGGTTGGAGATTTAACCGAACCAATAATTTAAATGGACGAATGAATTTAGTGGTTAAAATGGGTGGTGTTACGGACGATTTGGTTTTCGTAATTTTTATAATATTTTTTTGGACGTTCTCTTGATAATAATTATTATCTAATCAATTACGCACGACGAAGTTAATGATTAGTACAATCGCTATAGCTCTCAGTTTATTCCAAACTCTATGGGATTGGCCATCTCTTTTGGTCCAGTGATGATAAATTCAACTTTTGGTCCATCTTCTAGCCAGAAGAAACCCAAGACGAAGAGATGTATACATAAAGATCTGATACACCACGTTCCAAAACATTAACTATCCAATGTAACAACCAAGATGCATCCACAACATCTTTACACTTATGTTGGAATCTGTTCAATGGAGCATTCGTTTGTGCTTGCAAAGCCAATACACTCTCCACGAAATCCAAAAAACTTTCAGAGTTTTCTCTCCTTTTTTTATCAGGCCTTGCAGGATGGAAATAGAGGGAGTCATCAAAGTCAAGATTTAGTACTAATTAAAGCAAGCAAATGCTTCCATCTTGTTTGTATTTGGTAAAGCAAGCAAACATTCAGATAGTTGTGAGGACGAAGACTGGTGCTTGTGCAAATATCATGATGATTTGGGGGAAATCATGGATGTTCGTCCTTGCCTATCATCAAGTCCAGTGAAAGTTTTAAAGGTTTTGAAATTTGGTAAAACTTTTAATGAAGATGATGACACAGAGAAGCAGATAGAGCAGGTCAAGCACTTCCTAGAGACAATGCCGAATCTTGAACAAGTGATATTGTACTACAATACACCAAATGTAACAAATTATAAAGGAGTGAGAAAAATATTCATGAAATTGCAAGAGCTTCCTAGAGTAGCTTCAGCCAAATGCAGTGTCAAACTAATCTCAGCTAGGCTCAGGTTATCATCTACTATCTCGACTAAACAGGGTACTCGTCTATCATTGTTCTGTCTTCAAATTTCAGCCATGGATATTTCTTTAGCTACAAGTTTGCATTGTTGCTGAAAGATCTAAACTCAACTCAGGATTTTTCTTGTTTTGGCCTTGTTCATTCTTTTATAACTTGTGCTTATTGCTTTCTCTCTTGACTAAGAATTTCGATTATATTTTGTTCATCTTGTATGTTGAAGAACTATGATTTGATCACAGTTTCGTGATGATAATGAGTTATTATAGGATTGTTTTTTGGGTTCAAAAGTTACTATTCCCCTGTTTTATATTAAATGTTATTTTAGATTTTAAAATTTGTTTCATATTAGTTGTTGTTTTATGTTTTCAATTTTAATAAAATTTCTAACTTTGTCCTTATTGTTTTAATCTCTTGATCAGTGAAATAAAACCAATTAAACATTAATTAAGGGTAAAACCGGAAACATTAATTGTTTAAAAAACTTTTAAGTATTAAAATCTTAAAATAAAAGAAAGGGAATATTAGTTAAGTATGGTATTGCAGATTAAGAGTTAGTTGCTTTAATTGATCTAAACATTTAGTTGCAGATAAACACGAGTTGCTTTTTGTTGATAAAAGTAATAATTTAATAACTAGTTGAGTAACGACCCGTTGGGCTTGGGTCTATTTTTTGACCCGGTTTGGGTTCTCATTCTCTCCTTAGTTATTTAAAAGAAATCCTTCGCCGGTTTTTGTTGTTTGTAAAACTTCTCCTCCGACAGCACACTCAAAAACCTAACGCCGATCGATAAATTTATCACTCGCCGACGTATTTATCTTCCCTGAACCCTAATGGATCATCAAGAGGATGAAAATCTCTCCGAGAAACCAGACGACGAGGTTTGATTTCGAGGATCAAAAATATTGAATTATGATCTCTTCTCTCAAACCTTATCTCTATGCTTTAATTGAAAAAATTGTTTTCCTTGTTTTGGTTATTTCAGGAAGCTCTTGCTCGTCTTGAGGAGATTAAGAAGTTAATTGAAGCTAAAATGGTTCTTCGTCAAAATAACCTCAATCCTGAACGACCTGGTTTGTTTTGTTTTTTTTTTTCCTGTTTTTTGGAGTTTTCATGAAATTGTAATTGTTAGTTTTTTTTTGCTGAGACTAAGTCCTACATGTTACAGATTCAACATATCTTAGGACTTTGGATTCTAGTATCAAGCGCAATACAGCAGTTATCAAGAAGTTAAAGCAGATTAATGAGGAGCAACGAGAAGGGCTTATGGATGATCTGAGAGGTGTTAATCTTAGCAAGTTTGTTAGTGAAGCTGTTACTGCCATTTGTGAGGCCAAGCTCAAAAGCTCTGATATACCAGCAGCTGTTCAGGTTTCCCTTGCTCTTTCTCTATCTCGGTCGTTTGTATCTTTACTGTGTTAACACCTCCTTTACTCTTACCATGTTGCGGATTGAGTAGATTAGAGACCTTTTCTCTTATTTTATTCATGCTACTCTGGTTGATCAACATGTCTCATTGAGATTTTAACTAGTTGTTATCTTTGTTTAAACAGTTTCTTATTGCATTCCATTACTTTCTATGTTGAATCTCCTGCCTCGGTTTAGGTTTCTGTTGAGAGATGATTTTTCCTCTTCATTTAGATGTCAATTGGGTCTCTTTCTGGTTTGTTATTACTTATGAATGCGCCACAATAAAGTAGCAGAAGACAGTGCTTTCTGTTCAGTATTTGTTTCAAATCTTTCTACTGTAGCTGATTTCCATGTATTTTGACAGATTTGCTCGCTACTTCACCAGAGGTATAAAGAATTTTCTCCTAGTCTAACACAAGGGCTCTTGAAAGTCTTCTTTCCTGGAAAATCTGCCGACGATTTAGATGCAGATAGAAACTCAAAGGCCATGAAAAAGCGCAGTACCTTAAAACTTCTGCTGGAGCTTTACTATGTTGGAGTAATAGAAGATAGTAACATCTTCATCAATATTGTTAAGGATCTTACTAGTGTTGAGCAATTGAAAGACAGAGATACGACCCAAACAAATCTGACACTTCTTGCCAGTTTTGCTCGCCAAGGAAGAGTTTTTCTGGGGCTTCCTATTTCTGGACAAGACGAAGATGTAAGTAGGTTTCAAGATTAAGTGAATTTTACCCCCATATTTGATGAGCTCTTATTGGTTCCGCCCCAGCTCTATTTACATATATCTGACAAGACGTCTTTGATATCTTTTTCCATATTTAGCGAAATGTGACTAAGGTTTACTCTAGTTTTTTAAGGGTCTCGACGTCACTGCAGAACAGAAAAAGAGTTTTAAGAAAGCTTTCAACACATATTATGATGCTTTGGCAGATCTCCTTCAGTCTGAGCACAAGGTTAGATCCGTATTATTTTTCCCATGTGTCTTTTGTAATATTTTTCTTGCCTCAAAATGTAATATCCTCCTTTTATTATTGTTATTTTATTATTTCATTTTGCTGCTTTTCCCTTTTTCTGTAGTATCTTCGTAATAGTTTTTTCGCTGACAGTTACTTCACCAAATGGAGAAAGAAAATGCAAAACTGGTAAATGCAAAAGGGGAGCTTAGTGAAGACAGTGCATCTTCTTATGAAAAGCTTAGGAAATCATATGACCACCTCTATCGAAATATCTCATCGTAAGTTAACCATTCATGTAATCATCTGGGTTTTCCTTTCTTGTTGGTTCTAGTTGATGTTAAGTTAATTGCAGAAAAGCTTGGAAATATATCATATTTGTAATCATTTAATTGATGAGTATATTGGTAGCTTCATATTTCTTCTCACTGGCATTCACTAAATATTTATTAAAACATGCTATTATTGAGCTCTCAATTCTTTCATTATATATTCTTGAAGCAAATAGAATATTAGGATGTTGTCGTTATCTTGTAGTTCAGATCTTGGGCATGCATCAGTTTATTTGCCAAATTGTTTTTTTTTGTGACATGTGACTACCGGTTCACTGGAACTATGTAATATTTGTGAATGGAAGTTTGGAAGTGCTTTTAGATTTATGGTGTTTACCCTTTCCTGCCACATCTTTGACTGGAATGGATATCTGGCACAGGAACTTCCACAGTTCCAATATCTGAGCTTATGTTTAGTATAAATATTGGTTATGGAGACAAACGTCAGTTGCTTAAGTATTTTCATCTAATTTGATATACTTCTCACAATTAGTTATGTATTTTTTAATGTCCTGTTGGCTGTTGCAGTTTGGCCGAATCACTTGATATGCAGCCTCCTGTTATGCCAGAGGATGGTACAACTAGGCTCACAGCAGGGGACGAAGCCTCACCCTCTGGTGCTGTAAAAGATACATCTGTCCCCGAACCTATTTGGGACGACGAAGACACCAAGACATTTTACGAGTGCTTGCCTGATCTGAGGTTAGTTCCTATTTATGTTCTTAAGAAACAAAGATATGGGAAAATGTGTAGTTTGCAAGTTCCTATTTAATATTCCTAGAAGAGTCTGGATTATCTAGTTCTGTATTGCGTTTACTATTTTTCTTTAGTATTCAATTTTTAATGTCAGACGCATTGTTTCTCTAGGGCATTTGTTCCAGCAGTCTTGTTGGGAGAAGCAGATTCTAAATCAAATGAGCAATCTGCAAAGGCAAAAGATAAATTCTCTGTGAGTGGATGGCATGCTACATTATATTCTGTCACTTTGCTTTCTTAAGATATTGGAAGACATTTATTGTTGACTATGAAGGAAAAAATCTGATTGTCTACCTTGGAATGACATGATTTGCTTGTTGACAGATTTTGCTGCATATTTGGGCATTGTGAAATATTAATTTGCATTGTTTTAGAGAAAGCCTACACTTCTAATTTAAAGCCTTGTTGTGATTGATTGAAGGAGTCTAGCTCTGAAGTTGTCGAAAGTCAACAAACAACCGAAGAGATAACAGAGGTTCCTACTGATTCTGGTAGTATTGCTGAGGGATCAAATATTGAACAGCCAAAAGAAAAGGAAGAAGTAGACAAGGAAAAAACTAAGGATGCTAAGAAGGAAAAAGGGAAAGAAAAGGATGGTGAGAAGAAATTGGAAAACGAGAAGGAGAAAGGTAAGAGCCTTGACGTAGCAAACTTCGAAAGATTGTTACAGCGACTGCCTGGTTGTGTAAGCCGTGATCTTATTGACCAGTTAACGGTAAGAGTCCTTGAAATGGTTTTCTATTTGATGGTGTTTTTGTTCAACCTCTTTTCTCCTCCGTTTTTTATTCCTATGGTTTTATTTGCAGGTGGAATATTGTTATTTAAATTCCAAGACAAACAGAAAAAAACTTGTCAAAGCGCTATTTAATGTCCCTAGGACATCTCTGGAGTTGCTAGCATATTATTCGCGTATGGTTGCAACACTAGCAACATGCATGAAGGACATCCCTTCTATGCTTGTGCAGATGTTGGAGGACGAGTTTAATTCTCTGGTCCATAAAAAGGTTAGCCAAATCTTCTGCATTGTTTTAGATTATATGTAGTTAGTTTTGATATTCAAGTTTTGATAATAGATGGAGTTAAAAAATTTAAT